>JAJJHY010005742.1:0-489861 GCA_021224005.1 Drosophila setifemur
ATTAAAATCCTTCCCTCAAGGAAACTGAGTGCTGCTGCCTATCCACCACCCGCAAAGGTCGAGGCAGGAGCTGCTCCTGCAGCCGGAGCCGATGAAGACGCCCCCCACCGCTTGGATATCCGCTTGGGCAAAGTTGTGGAGGTTGCTCGCCACCCAGATGCCGATATTCTCTACGTGCTGAAAATAGACTTGGCCGAGAAGAAGCCCAGGACGATTATCAGTGGCCGCGGAGAAGAAAGCGCTGATGGCGGAGCATTTCGGGGATGTTACCTTCCTAAAGTACGAGGATCTGGAGAAGTACTATGCGTAGGACAAACTGCATACAGGTTACTTTAAGACCACCGTGGAGAAGTACATAAATCGACTGTTGGATCCCATTCGCAAGGCTTTTGAAGAGCCAGCGCTGCAGTGAGTCCTTATAAAAGAACTTGAGTATTTTAAAATTATTCAATGCTTTTGAAATCCTTCCCTCAAGGAAACTGAGTGCTGCTGCATATCCACCACCCGCAAAGGTCAAGGCAGGAGCTGCTCCTGCAGCCGGAGCCGATGAAGACGCCCCCCACCGCTTGGATATCCGCGTGGGCAAAGTTGTGGAGGTTGCTCGCCACCCAGATGCCGATACTCTCTACGTGCTGAACATAGACTTGGCCGAGAAGAAGCCCAGGACGATTATCAGTGGCCGCGGAGAAGAAAGCGCTGATGGCGGAGCATGGCGGGGATGTTACCTTCCTAAAGTACGAGGATCTGGAGAAGTACTATGCGGAGGACAAACTGCATCCAGGTGACTTTAAGACCACCGTGGAGAAGTACATAAATCGACTGTTGGATCCCGTTCGCAAGACTTTTGAAGAGCCAGCGCTGCAGTGAGTCCTTATAAAAGAACTTGAGTATTTTAAAATTATTCAATGCTATTAAAATCCTTCCCTCAAGAAAACTGAGTGCTGCTGCCTATCCACCACCCGCAAAGGTCAAGGCAGGAGCTGTTCCTGCAGCCGGAGCCGATGAAGACGCCCCCCACCGCTTGGATATCTGCTTGGGCAAAGTTGTGGAGGTTGCTCGCCACCCAGATGTCGATACTCTCTACGTGCTGAAAATAGACTTGGCCGAGAAGAAGCCCAGGACGATTATCAGAAAAGAAAGCGCTGATGGCGGAGCATGGCGGGCATGTTACCTTCCTAAAGTACGAGGATCTGGAGAAGTACTATGCGGAGGACAAACTGCATCCAGGTGACTGTAAGACCACCGTGGAGAAGTACATAAATCGACTGTTGGATCCCGTTCGCAAGGCTTTTGAAGAGCCAGCGCTGCAGTGAGTCCTTATAAAAGAACTTGAGTATTTTAAAATTATTCAATGCTTTTAAAATCCTTCCCTTAAGGAAACTGAGTGCTGCTGCCTATCCACCACCCGCAAAGGTCAAGGCAGGAGCTGCTCCTGCAGCCGGAGCTGGTGAAGACGCCCCCACTGCGTGGGCAAAGTTGTGGAGGATGCTCGCCACCCAGATGCCGATACTCTCTTCGTGCTGAAAATAGACTTGGCCGAGGAGCAGCCCAGGACGATCATCAGTGGCCGCGGAGAAGAAAGCGCTGATGGCGGAGCATGGCGACGATGTTACCTTCCTAAAGTACAAGGATCTGGAGAAGTACTATGCGGAGGACAAACAGCATCCAGGTGACCTTAAGACCACCGTGGATAAGTACATAAATCGTCTGTTGGATCCCATTCCCAGTCCTTATACAAGAACTTGAGTATTTTAAAATTATTCAATGCTTTGAAAATCCTTCTCTCAAGGAAACTGAGGGCTGCTGCCTATCCACCACCCGCAAAGGTCAAGGGAGGAGCTACTCCTGCAGCCGGAGCCGATGGAGACGCCCCCCACCGCATGGATATCCGCGTGGGCAAAGTTGTGGAGGTTGCTCGCCACCCAGATGCCGATACTCTCTACGTGCTGAAAATAGACTTGGCCGAGAAGAAGCCCAGGACGATAATCTTCCACTTCCCAGCAACAATTTCGTGATTACGCACGCGGAAGTTGTAAGAATTCCGTAAATATGGTCGATCTAACGCCCGCGGAGAAGAAAGCGCTGATGGCGGAGCATGGCGGGGATGTTACCTTCCTAAAATACGAGGATCTGGAGAAGTATCATGCGGAGGACAAACTGCATCCAGGTGACCTTAAGACCACCGTGGAGAAGTACATAAATCGACTGTTGGTTCCCATTCGCAAGGCTTTTGAAAATCCAGAGTTGCAGTGAGTCCTTATAAAAGAACTTGAGTATTTGAAAATTATTCAATGCTTTTAAAATCCTTCCCTCAAGGAAACTGAGTGCTGCTGCATATCCACCACCCGCAAAGGTCAAGGCAGGAGCTGCTCCTGCAGCCGGAGCCGATGAAGACGCCCCCCACCGCATGGATATCCGCGTGGGCAAAGTTGTGGAGGTTGCTCGCCACCCAGATGCCGATACTCTCTACGTGCTGAAAATAGACTTGGCCGAGAAGAAGCCCAGGACGATAATCAGTGGCCTGGTGAAGTTTGTCACCCAGGAGCAGCTGGAACAGCGACTGGTGGCGGTTATTTGCAATCAGCTGCTTCACCACGCATGCAGTTGCGCTCTTCCACTTCCCAGCAACAATTTCGTGATTACGCACGCGGAGAAGAAAGCGCTGATGGCGGTGATGTTACCTTCCTAAAGTACGAGGATCTGGAGAAGTACTATGCGGAGGACAAACTGCATCCAGGTGACTTTAAGATCACCGTGAAGAAGTACATAAATCGACTGTTGGATCCCATTCCCAGTCCTTATACAAGAACTTGAGTATTTTAAAATTATTCAATGCTATTAAAATCCTTCCCTCAAGGAAACTGAGGGCTGCTGCCTATACACCACCCGCAAAGGTCAAGGCAGGAGCTGCTCCTGCAGCCGGAGCCGATGAAGACGCCCCCCGCTACAACAAGGGCGTCAAAGAGACGATCACAATTTTTGATACAGAAATCAATAGAGGTCTCAGCCGACAAATAAAAGGAGTTAGGGAAGGAACTGAGCAGAGATAAAACAAAATGGAAATAGATGATGAAAATTTTCATCAGACGGCCTTCGAGCCGGATATACATCAGGATAATGCTAAATGACAGAATATTTAGGATGATGATCGATACGGGATCGAGCATTAACTTAATAAAAGAAAATTGTTGTTGTATGCAGATAGAGAAGAATAAGACAGTGGTAAAGACCATACAGGGGAATGTTGAGTTGGAGAAGTGTATTTCTTTTGCACCAAGCAAACTGTGCCCCACTGATCAGATATTTTATGTACACGAATTTTCAATGAATTATGATATGTTCTTCGGAAGAGAATATCTTAAATCAGCAAAAGCTGATATAAGCTACAAAAACAATACAGTAACTTTAATTTTGATATAGAAGAATAAGACAGTGGTAAAGACCATACAGGGGAATGTTGAGTTGGAGAAGTGTATTTCGTTTGCACCAAGCAAGCTGTGCCCCGCTGATCAGATATTTTATGTACACGAATTTTCAAAGAATTATGATATGCTCTTAGGAAGAGAATATCTTAAATCAGCAAAAGCTGATATAAGCTACAAAAACAACACAGTAATTTTAAGTTCGAGAACTTTTCAATTTCAATATTATGATGACCAACAATTCGATTCTTATATTGGAGAGGAAAATGAACCTCCGTATCACACGTTTTCTTTCGCTTTGGAAGGAGAACTGGAGGAGAATAGTCATTCAGCATTCAGCATTTGAATCAGGAGGAGAAAATAAAATTAATAAAAGTCTATGTCGATGCTAACCTTGCATTCAGCTAAGATTGAAATAAAATTAGTCAAGCGTAACAAAAAAAACATGTACAGATTTTAGGCTGCCTTGCAAAGTCTGGAAAATTAATACAAAACAATAGGTGCATGGACACTGACACAAATGATTTGCAAAAATGCGAAAAACTTAGGCGAATAGGCCCACGTTCTTTGTCATTCAGCTTACGCTTCTGGGTCCATTTTCACTTATGGCAAAAAATGTATTCCTCCTAGAAACCATTAATATAGCTATGGAGAGTGCCCGTATTTTTGTCTTAATGTTTTTAAATAAGAATTTTAAACTTGCCTTTTAATGCTTTGCCAAAGCATAAATTGTGCGTTAGGGGTTGTCCACCATACTTCTTACGGTTCTGCGTACACAAAATTTATCTTTCCAAATTTTTGTTGTTTACATCCACGCCACGATGCTCAAGTTGAGTTTGCATATTCGATTCCAAAGTATTTAAGCGCAACGTTATTACTCCTAGCACGTTTCTTTCCAGATTTAGCACCTCCTGAACCTAAAATTTCAATGACATATACTAAAAACAATACCTTTTTATAGAAATGGGTTTAAGCACATACCAATTAGATCGGCGGGTTCCTTTTGGTCGCCAGGCCGTTTTGGCCCTTCGTCATCACGGAAAGCCGACTACGAAAAAAATAATTTAAGCTTTTAAATAAAACATGTTTGCTTTTCAAGTTATTTAAGTAATATTATCTTAGATAGTTGGATTGAAATATTTATATGATATGAAATATATATTTACGAAAAGTATGTTAGTATGTACACCATTCTTAACCAAGCCACAAATTTTCTTATATTAGCGATGACCATAACGGCACTTTGTCAAGCCATAAATTTTCTGTATGTTTGCTGTTTAGGTTATTCACTTATTTACTTAACTAATTAATGACTTCATTGCGCATTTATCATAAAAAAATTTCCTAGTAATAAAATCTCACGTATATACATTTCTACCTACTTCGAAGAGTTGCAAGTTTCTATTTCACCACCGAACGAACACATGAACAAAGTTTATTTGAGCGGCGCTGATCGCATTTATCGATAACTCGTTTACAAAATGCAAGGCTACGATATCGTGTCTAGATTTTGTTTGTTTTGAAACGATATTTGGGTTTTGAAACGATGAAATAGAAACAGAACAGCAAATTTTTTATTTAGCTATTAAGCTTAATATTAAGTATAACGTGCAAATATATTTACAATCTAACGCAAACAAAATCGATTTTATATTCTATAAATCTGTAAGGCATTTAGTAATTTATCATTTCATAGCAATTCCCTTGCTTATCTATTTTAATATATGTATGTTAGTTGCGTGCAGACATTTGAAGGAGATGGCCAAGAAGCTAACTCATTCTGTGGTATAAATAGTAAACATTAAATATATGAAATTTAATTCTTTCATATGGAAAACTAATAAGCAATATTGACTATTGGAAAACTCATCTCATTTCAATAATAATAAATTGTTTACCCTAATGTTCTGTATGCATGTGAATTCGCTTCCTTATATTTTGCGGGACTATTAAATACCATCAAAACTTGGCATCATGGCTGTTCCTCTACCCAGCAACAATTTCGTGATTACGCCCGCGGAGAAGAAAGCGCTGATGGCGGAGGCTGGCGGGGATGTTACCTTCCTAAAGTACGAGGATCTGGAGAAGTACTATGCGGAGGACAAACTGCATCCAGGTGACTTTAAGATCACCGTGAAGAAGTACATAAATCGACTGTTGGATCCCATTCCCAGTCCTTATACAAGAACTTGAGTATTTTAAAATTATTCAATGCTATTAAAATCCTTCTCTCAAGAAAACTGAGGGCTGCTGCCTATCCACCACCCGCAAAGGACAAGGCAGGAGCTGCTCCTGCAGCCGGAGCCGATGAAGACGCCCCCCACCGCATGGATATCCGCGTGGGCAAAGTTGTGGAGGTTGCTCGCCACCCAGATGCCGATACTCTCTACGTGCTGAAAATAGACTTGGCCGAGAAGAAGCCCAGGACGATAATCAGTGGCCTGGTGAAGTTTGTCACCCAGGAGCAGCTGGAACAGCGACTGGTGGCGGTTATTTGCAATCAGCTGCTTCACCACGCATGCAGTTGCGCTCTTCCACTTCCCAGCAACAATTTCGAGATTTCGCACGCGGAAGTTGTAAGAATTCCGTAAATATGGTCGATCTAACGCCCGCGGAGAAGAAAGCGCTGATGGCGGAGCATGGCGGGGATGTTACCTTCCTAAAGTAGGAGGATCTGGAGAAGTACTATGCGTAGGACAAACTGCATACAGGTTACTTTAAGACCACCGTGGAGAAGTACATAAATCGACTGTTGGATCCCATTCGCAAGGCTTTTGAAGAGCCAGCGCTGCAGTGAGTCCTTATAAGAGAACTTGAGTATTTTAAAATTATTCAATGCTATTAAAATCCTTCCCTCAAGGAAACTGAGTGCTGCTGCCTATCCACCACCCGCAAAGGTCAAGGCAGGAGCTGCTCCTGCAGCCGGAACCGATGAAGACGCCCCCCACCGCTTGGATATCCGCGTGGGCAAAGTTGTGGAGGTTGCTCCACAGATGCCGTACGCTCTACGTGCTGAAAATAGACTTGGCCGAGGAGCAGCCCAGGACGATTATTAGTGGCCGCGGAGAAGAAAGCGCTGATGGCGGAGCATGGCGGGGATGTTACCTTCCTAAAGTACGAGGATCTGGAGAAGTACTATGCGGAGGACAAACTGCATCCAGGTGACCTTAAGACCACCGTGGAGAAGTACATAAATCGACTGTTGGATCCCATTCGCAAGGCTTTTGAAGAGCCAGCGCTGCAGTGAGTCCTTATAAAAGAACTTGAGTATTTTAAAATTATTAAATGATATTAAAATCCTTCCCTCAAGGAAACTGAGTTCTGCTGCCTATCCACCACCCGCAAAGGTCAAGGCAGGAGCTGCTCCTGCAGCCGGAGCCGGTAAAGACGCCCCCCACCGCTTGGATATCCGCGTGGATAAAGTTGTGGAGGTTGCTCGCCACCCAGATGCCGATACTCTCTACGTGCTGAAAATAGACTTGGCCGAGAAGAAGCCCAGGACGATAATCAGTGGCCTGGTGAAGTTTGTCACCCAGGAGCAGCTGGAACAGCGACTGGTGGCGGTTATTTGCAATCAGCTGCTTCACCACGCATGCAGTTGCGCTCTTCCACTTCCCAGCAACAATTTCGAGATTTCGCACGCGGAAGTTGTAAGAATTCCGTAAATATGGTCGATCTAACGCCCGCGGAGAATAAAGCGCTGATGGCGGAGCATGGCGGGGATGTTACCTTCCTAAAGTACGAGGATCTGGAGAAGTACTATGCGTAGGACAAACTGCATACAGGTTACTTTAAGACCACCGTGGAGAAGTACATAAATCGACTGTTGGATCCCATTCGCAAGGCTTTTGAAGAGCCAGCGCTGCAGTGAGTCCTTATAAAAGAACTTGAGTATTTTAAAATTATTCAATGCTATTAAAATCCTTCCCTCAAGGAAACTGAGTGCTGCTGCCTATCCACCACCCGCAAAGGTCAAGGCAGGAGCTGCTTCTGCAGCCGGAGCCGATGAAGACGCCCCCCCACCGCATGGATATCCGCGTGGGCAAAGTTGTGGAGGTTGCTCGCCACCCAGATGCTGATACTCTCTACGTGCTGAAAATAGACTTGGCCGAGGAGCAGCCCAGGACGATATTCAGTGGCCTGGTGAAGTTTGTCACCCAGGAGCAGCTGGAACACCGACTGGAGGCTGTTCTTTGCAATCGGCTGCTTCACCACGCATGCAGTTGTGCTCTTCCTCTTCCCAGCAACCATTTCGTGATTTGCACGCGGAAGTTGTAAGAATTCCGTAAAAATGGTCACCCAGGTGACGGATCCCTTGCTGTTAGCTCCAGGAAGTAATCCCCCAGGTGACGGATCCCCTGCTGTTAGCTCCAGGAAGTCATCCCTCAGGTGACGGATCCCCTGCTGTTAGCTCCAGGAAATCATCCCCCAGGTGACGGATCCCCTGCTGTTAGCTCCAGGAAGTCATCCCCCAGGTGACGGATCCCCTGCGGAATTTATATAATAGTTATTCGGTTAAAAATTATTAAATCAGATGATCCACCTGCAAGCGATCCATACAATCGGGCTAGCTCCAGGAAGTCATCCCCCAGGTGACGGATCTCCTGCGGAATTTATATAGGAGTTTTGCGGTTACAAATTATGTAATAAATAAACCAAAGGGTGGCGGGTAAATATTGACTACTTACCAATAAATTATTAAAGTACTCCTCGGCGATATTGTTACCGTTGATGCGTCTCCTTCTACCATTTGACCGACCAAGAAGGGTTATTTAGCCTGAATGGGATCCGATGTCATATGTTTAAAGTGCCTGGTGGTCTACCTGGAAGCAGGACGGACAATGGAAAACAATCATTTTGTAAGTCAAATCTTAGAGGTACGTAGAAACTGCACAAATTCGCAGTAAGGGGTTGAAAGTGTCGATAAAGGATTGGGCATATAATGGCTGTTGTGTAATTTATGATCGTCGGGATACAACTGACCAGCATCAAACAGCTGGGGTTGGCTTCACAGCAAGGAATCTTTGGACGCATGTTTCTGCACGTGGTCAGTTTCTAAAACCTATTTTAAAAAAGTACGAACGTTACAGTCCAGTTTACCGACTGTTAAAGGCCCTGCTCCAATTTGGTTATAAGCTAAATAAATCTAAGCCAAAAAAAAAAATCAAATTTTCAGGATCGGTAGAAATTTATGCCTCAATTCCGTAAAATATGTTACAAGGTTCTAGATTAAAAATTGTGCCTGATACATACATTTGCACAATCTTAATATACCATTTACCCTTAGGGTATTTTTTTGAGTATTTTGTTTGCCAGAAAGGTTTATATTGAATGTGGATTTAGTTTAATTAATTAACTTTACAAGGTGCCGGAACTAAGTTTGACTTTTAAACTAGTAAGAACTTTATAGTCGAGTGCCCCGACTTTTAAATACCTTGTTCCAATTTTGGATTAAGTGCCGATCAAAATATATCAAAAATAAAAATAAAAAAAAAACAATAAAACATAAGGTATAAAAACCTAAAATAACGACCGAATCAGGGATTGAAGCAGGGCTTCTTAAGATTATTGGCCAGACATCCCATCACTTGCATCACCGAATACATTCTAAAGGAAATAGCAAATACAGTATACAAAGGTAGTTCGTTCTCAGCTTCCACTCTCTAGAAAAGTCAATTTAAACAACTTCAATTTGCAGTGTTTTGTAACTAGTAATAAAAAATTATATAACAAAGAAAATGTAATACAAAATATTAATAAAGAAAATATAAAGTTACTAAGGTGTCCCGAGGAGTCGAACTCCCGACCGAAGGCCGAATTCATTTGGGAGTGGAACCGACAATAATAACGTAACCTGCGTAAATATCAGGGGAATCTACACTGGTAAAATGTTTTTTTAGCTCGTACATTTTTATAGACCCGTTCGTTTGTCCAGACGGCATGTCCATATCGGCACAGTTTGGCATGAGGATCAAGTATATATCTATACCATGTGGGGTCTGCAACACAACCATTTGCCTGTTACAATAATTTACTCAAACTAAATTTACCCTTACCCTCTCCGGTTCAAGGTCTAAAAAATGTCCGCCCGGCTACTATTCGATAAGATAAAAAAAAGTAACTATTTAGTAAGTAAGTAAGTATTTAAAATAAATGGTATAATCTTATTAATTATCAAAAGGAAAGTTAAACAAATTATAATCGCTTTTAATTAATGGGCATATCGACTCTACGGCAAGGTCTTCTTGCATACATTTTAGGCAAGAGTTTATTAGACCCTGTACCTTAAGGGTAAAGGGTATATTAAGTTTGTGCAAATGTATGTAAGTAAGTATCGATATAGCCAGGTCCGTCTGTCCGTCCGTCCGTCCGGATGAACACACGGATCTTAGCAACTGTAAGAGCTAGAGGAACCGTATTACCAGTGAAGTCTCTCCTAATACTGACGCAATTGAAGTCTATGTTTTTAAATCGGCGCCACGACCAACCGCCCCCGTAATTTGTATTTTAATTTTTGCACTGCCCTGCACTGCAAAATTGTCAAGCTAAATTTTTTTTTAAATACACATGCAATTGGAGCATAGATTTTTACCGATCCGGAAAATTTCATCCTGATTGGTTAATTAGAAAGCGCACAATAAATTCTTAAAGTTTACAGGCGCTAACCATAAGTAATCTGTTTATTTGCTCAAACAAACGGTAAATCGTTTGCGTTCGGTGGTTGATTTTTCTCGGAAGTACAGCTGAAGTTGCCACTACCTTCATATACATATGTATGAAAGTGTGCCTTCAATATATTTATACTGTATTAGCTGCTGAGTTAGAAAGTATGGTGTAGTCAAATGGTTACGGCGTTCGACTGAAAGCGCGAAAATCTTGGGTTCCAATCCCAGACCGGACTCGGTGAAAATATATATAATATTTTTTTGTTTTGATTTATTTAGCTTCTAACCAAATTTGTACAGGTTCTGTAACAGTCGGGAAACTCGATTGTAACGTTCTAACTTGTTACATTTTTATACCCTTGCAGAGGGTATTATAATTTTGACCAGAAGTTTGTAACGCAGTGAAGAAGCGTCTCCGATCCTATAAAGTATATATATTCTTGATCAGCATCACCAACCGAGTCGATATATCCATGTCCGTCTGTCTGTCTGTCCCTGTCGGTTGCTATGTAAACTACTCTCAGTTTTAAAGATATCGGGCTGAAACTTTACACCAAGCCTTCAATCTCTTGCAGGTAGTATATAAGTCGGAACGGCCGGAATCGGAACACTACATCACATAGCTGCCATAAGAACGATTGGGAAAAAGTCCCATAAATTTCCCATTTTTTAAGATATTTTTTTTATTTCTTAGGACCCTATTTAATTAACTCTATTAACTCTATTTAATGACAATTTGAACATATCCTGAAAGTTTCAACAAAATCTAACCACTATATCCTATAGCTGCCATAGGAACGATGTGAGAAAATGGGTCATTGAGCATAACTCTGGTGTTTTTCAAGACAATTAATTCATTCTTGAGAATTCATGACATTAAATCCCTTTTAGAAAATCAAAAACCAAAAGTCGGATCACTATATCCTTTAGCTGCCATACGAACGATCGAACAGTTTTAAGGCAACTGGGCTGCAAGGGTATTTTAAATTTCGGGTACCGAAGCTAGCCTTCTTTTCATGTTTAAAGAATATTTCGTGCCTTACAGTTTAATTAAACAGGGGAGCTTGAAAAAATAATACTCGCCCGGTTACTATTTTACAGCGTACAAATTCTATTATACTTTAAATAACTGCAATGAGAATTATGTATATTTGGTTAGATATCCTTGTAATACTTAGGGTCGCCCGGCTACTATTTGTTATTAAGATTATACAAAAATGGCCAATAATAATGAAATTGTTTACAGTAATAATAATTTTAAATGTAGTTGATTTGTTAGATTTTAATAGGAAGGATTAATAAATAATTATTGCCTATGATAAATGGGCATATCTATTGTTCAACATATTTTACTTATTCCAGGAGTTGACAGAAGTCGAAAAAAAAATTAACTAGAGGCAAACTTTTAGTCACAGACCAGGAAAAATAGTATATTTTTAGGTTGGTACAATTTTTAACAAAATATATTGTTTCATGTTTCCAAGTTGTTTTATTAATACACAAAAATTAATCAATTGATGTTTTCTTCCTTGTAATACTTAGGGTCGGGTCGCCTTAAAATAATTATTGTGTATTATAGTGAATACAAAAATTCCAACTTATTACATTTTGTATAGAATTAAAATTAAATATATATATATCCTTTTTTTATTTTTAACACAATTGTGACAAATTTGAATTGGGTGTAATGCATGGACATATTGATTTTGCAGCGCATTTTACCTATTCTGGCAGCTGACAGGAAGTCAAATGACTAATTAACTCGAAGTTGAGTTGAAGTGGCGGGCTGAGATTTTTTTCTCTAATTCTAATTTTATTTGTATAGTTACTGAAATATTTAAAACGAAAATTTAATATCAGGCGCAGAGTACACATTTTTAGAACCAACAAATTTTTGTCGAAAGGGCAGAAAGATATTGAGAAGAAACTTTTTATTAAGTTTGATTTCGTATAGAATGTCCTTTTTTCGTGGAATTAGGTTGTCAGAAATCACTCTGGCCTTAGGCATTGCACATAAGCTATGGGACATAACACATGTAGTATAGGCTCTGCGTCCCCCACTAGTGAGAGTTGGGTTTAAATCTCACTCACTTTTATTTTGCGTTACAATTTTAAGCTTTGTTTGTGATTTTGTTTTTGCGTGCTGGACATTCTTTTCTATTGACATACTCCATTTTATCCTGCAGCAAAATCGTCGCTAGGATACCCTTTATGCTTCTTTGGAGACAGCCTACCGTTGTTTGATGCCTTGTTAACTTTCATCTGCGGTGCCGGCAACGGACAGTGGATTGGGGGAAAAATTCGACTTGTTTTAGCTTATTGTTCAATGAAGGTTTCTCTTTTGGACAAGGGCGGTGTATGGTATTGCTCGTTTTTTCATTCAATGAAATAAGAAGTACTCATTCGTTTTACAATTTTCTTCTTCATTTAAGTTTTATGTTAGCTTGTTGGGTCTTATTTTTCATCGGGTTTCTTTGGGATGGGTATAATTTTAGTGCGTGATATTTGGTTTCATGGAGTTTATTAGCTTTAACAAGAAAGAAAGGCTAGCTTCGGTACCCGAAGCTTAGAATACCCTTGCAGACCAGTTGCCTTTAAACTGTTCGATCGATTGTATGGCAGCTATAGGATATAGTGATCCGATCTTTTGTTTTTAAATTTCTAAAAAGTCTTTAATGCCTATGAAAACTGTTTTTCTCAAGAATGAATTAATTGTTTTAAAAAACACCAGAGTTATGCTCAATGACCCATTTTTTCCTTTCGTTCCTATGGCAGCTATAAGATATAGTAGTCCGATTTTGATGAAACTTTCAGGATATGTTAAAATTGCTATTAAATAGAGTTTTCCAAGAAATAAACAATATATCTTTAAAAATGGCGAATTTATGACACTTTTTCCCAATCGTTCCTATGGCAGCTATGTGATGTAGTGTTCCGATTCCGGCCGTTCCGACTTATATACTACCTGCAACAGATTGAAGGGTCGGTGCAAAGTTTCAGCCCGATAGCTTTAAAACTGAGGGACTAGTTTACATAGCAACCGACAGACGGACAGACGGACAGACAGACGGACAGACGGACATGGCTAGATCGACTCGGCTGGTGATGCTGATCAAGAATATATATACTTTATAGGGTCGGAAATGTCTCCTTCACTGCGTTACAAACTTCTGGTCAAAATTATAATACCCTCTGCAAGGGTATAAAAAGCAGTAGACTAGGAATGAAAAGCTCTTAGACATTTTTTGTGCTTGGGTTACCTGGGTAGCCTGGTTTCTTTGATCATAAAGCAATTAATGGAGGGGCAGTCCACATCATAAAATACCAAAAAAGGAAGGCTAGCTTCGGTTCCCGAAACTTAGAATACCCTTGTAGACCAGTTGCTTTCAAACCGTTCGATCGTTTGTATGGCAGCTATAGGATATAGTGATCCGATTATTGGTATTTAATTTTTTAAAACGGCGTTAACGTCTATAAAAATAAAAATTTCTCAAGAATTAATTAATTGTCTTGAAAAACACCAGAGTTATGCTTGTCTATGACAACTGAATTTCTCAAGAATGAATTAATTGTCTTGAAAAACACCAGTTATGCTCAATGACCCATTTTGTCCCATCGTTCCTATGGTATAGTGGTCTGATTTTGATGATACTTTCAGGATATGTTAAAATATTCAATAAAAACAGTTTCCTAAAAAATAAATTAATTATCTTGAAAAATGGCGAATTTAATGCACTTTTCCCAATCGATCCTATGGCAGCTATGTGATGTAGTGTTACTATTCCGGCCGTTCCGACTTATATACTACCTGCCACAGATTGAAGGGTCGGTGTAAAGTTTCAGCTCGATAGCTTTAAAACTGAGGGACTAGTTTACATAGCAACCGACAGACGGACAGACATACGGACAGACAGACGGACATGGCTAGATCGACTCGGCTGGTGATGCTGATCAAGAATATATATATTTTATAGGGTTGGAGATGTCTGCTTCACTGCGTTACACACTTCTGGTCAAAATTATTATACCCTCTGCAAGGGTATAAAAACAAGAAAGGAAGGCTAACTTCGCAATCCAATGCTTAGAACACCCTTGCAAACCAGTAGCAGCTCTTAGGCATAGATTTTTGGTTTTTCGTTTTCTCAATTGGCTTTAATGTCTATGAAAAGAATCATGCCCGAGAATAAATGAACCAATTTTTGGCCATGGGCTACTTTCTCCCATATATTCCTGACACCTATAGGATATAGTGTTCCGATTTTAATAACTTTGAGGATAGGTTAACATAGTTATTTAAAAGTAATTTATAAAAAATAAATAAATTATCTAAAAATATATGGATTTAACGACGTTTTTCCCTAACGGTCCTATAGCAGCTGTATTAGTTTTCGAATCCCGGCCTTTATGTACTTATGTACTACCTGCACACTGCGTTGCAAACTTCGGGTCAAAATATATAATACCCTCTGTGTGTAAAAATACTTTAAAATGCTAGTAAATGTACAGATTTACGGAAATGGAACAATGCTTTTGTTTGAAAGAAATTTTAAAGGAAAAGTTCAAGAAGTTGTTTATATAATTTTATTGGGTACACACAAAAAAGAGTTAAAACAAGAAAGGAAGGCTAGCTTCGGTACCCGAAGCTTAGAATACCCTTGCAGACCAGTTGCTTTTAAACCGTTCAATCGTTTGTATGGCAGCTATAGGATATAGTAATCCGATTATGTACTTATGTACTACCTGCACACTGCGTTGCAAACTTCGGGTCAAAATATATAATACCCTCTGTAAGGGTGTAAAAATACTTTAAAATGCTAGTAAATGTACAGATTTACGGAAATGGAACAATGCTTTTGTTTGAAAGAAATTTTAAAGGAAAAGTTCAAGAAGTTGTTTATATAATTTTATTGGGTACACACAAAAAAGAGTTAAAACAAGAAAGAAAGGCTAGCTTCGGTACCCGATGCTTAGAATACCCTTGCAGACCAGTCGCTTTTAAACCGTTCAATCGTTTGTATGGCAGCTATAGGATATAGTAATCCGATTTTTGGGTTTTTAAATATCTAAAAAGGCTTTAATGTGTATGGAAACTGTATTTCTCAAGAATGAATTAATTGTCTTGGAAAACACCAGAGCTATGCTCAATGACCCATTTTCTCCCATCGTTTCTATGGCAGCTATAGGATATAGTGGTCCGATTTTGATGAAACTTTCAGGATATATTAAAATAGTCATAAATAAGAGTTTTCTAAGAAATAAATAAAATATTTTAAAAAATAGCGAATTTAATGCACTTTTTCCCAATCGTTCCTATGGCAGCTATGTGTTGTAGGGTTCCGATTCCGGCCGTTCCGACTTATATACTACCTGCAACAGTTTAAAGGATCCGTGCAAAGTTTCAGCCCGATAGCTTTAAAACTGAGGGACTAGTTTACATAGCAACCGACAGACGGACAGACAGACGAGCAGACAGACGGACAGACAGACGGACATGGCTAGATCGACTCGGCTAGTGATGCTGATCAAATATATATATTTTTTATAGGGTCGGAAATGTCTCCTACGCGTTACAAACTTCTGGTCAAAATTATAATACCCTCTGCAAGGGTATAAAAACGACCCCTCCGAAGTGTTTATCAACCCTCTGGACTAATGTGAGTTGATTTCTTAATGTTGTTTATCCCATTTATATATGGAGGTTTAAAAACAGCTGGAGTTTTTATAAGTGTGTTACAATACAAAAGATTATTTTTATCACAGCTTTACCATACTGTTCGTTTTAAATAGAAGGCATATCTTTGTTTCTTTGTAGCTATTTCTTAATCTTAACCAAAGATATTTAATAATAATTTAGTATAACAAAAACATGGAAACCACAGATATTGATAGTAATAAGGTATAAATGAAGCCATGTAAACATACTTTTTTTTTGTTATAATCATACAATGTTAGTTCAAAATAAATTTACTTACTTATACACTGCCGCTGTCAACTATTTATTCAATAGAAAGCAAACTAAAAATTGCCATCCAAAAACTTTTTTCATAAACGAATAGTAAATCCGTCGTCTTAATTTGGTAGCCGAAAACATGACTAATTGCAACGTATTCCAGAATCTTAATGACGATAGCTGCAGCTTCCTTCTCTTGATTTTGTATTTTTAGACCCTGTACCCAAAGGGTAAAGGGTATATTAAGTTTGTGCAAATGTATGTAACAGGCAGGAGGAGGCGTGGCAGACCCCACAAAGTATATATATTCTTGATCAGCAAAACGAGCTGAGTCGATAAAGCCATGTCCGTCTGTCCATCCGTCCGTCCGGATGAACACACGGATCTCAGCAACTGTAAGAGCTAGAGGAACCGAATTACCAGTGTAATCTACACTACTCTACTCCTAATACTGAGTCAATTAGAGTTTATTTTTTTAAGTCGGCCGTAATTTGTATTTGAATTTTTGCACTGCCCTGCACTGCACAATTTTCAAGCTAAAATTATTTTAAAAATACACATGCAATTGGAGCATAGGTTTCCTCCGATCCCCAAAATTTCATCAAGATTGATTAATTAGAAAGCGCACAATAAATACCTAAAGTTTACAGGCGCTAACCACAAATAATCTGCTTATTTGCGCAAACAAACGGTAAATCGCTTGCGTTTGGTGGTTGATTTTTCTCGGAAGTGCCGCTGTAGCTGCGCTGCCACTACCTTCATATACATATGTATGATTGTGCGTCTTCAATATATTTATACTGTATTTGCTGCCGGCTCAAAAAGTTTGGGTTTGTCGAATGGTTACGACGTTCGACTTAAAACGCGAAGATCTTGGGTTCGAATCCCAGACCGGACTCGGTGTGGATATATATATATATATTTTTTTTAATTTATTTTTTTAGCTTTTAACCAAATTTGTACATGGTCTGTTACAGTCGGGAAACTCGACTGTAACGTTCTTACTTGTTTTCTGTTAGAAATTCTTACACTTTGAGAGGTTTTGCTAGTGCAGCAGCTCATAAAAAACAATATCTAGTCAGCAGAGTGTGTGAGTTTGAATAAAAAATTTATGCGCTAGCGTCGTTGGGTGACAGGAGACAGGACATAGACATGTGTCCCTTATAACAACTGACAGAAGCATACAGTTTGGGTACAAAAAGATTCGGCGTTTTATGCCTGGCTTAAGTTGCCTAACAAATTTTCATGAGTTTACCATTCACTTGCTTAGCAAGATGCCTACGAACATTCAAAATTATTGGCAAGATTTGCAGGTTGGGGTTTAACACGACTTAAGACTTAAACATACATTTCATGTGTGAATTGAATAGCTAAGGCTAAAAGAAAAGCATAACGGCCAGCTTACTGGGTTTACTTCTATGGTTTGGATATATAAATACACTTCAACAGTATTTAATTCCAGTATAAATTCGGGCTTGGCTAGTGTAAGGAAATTAATTCCATACATTGGGTTGCCAATTTCTTGGAAGTGCACTACTTATACTTAGACGTTCCTATGGCAGCTATGGGATATAGTGGTCATTAAATAGAGTTTTCTAAAAAATAAATTCATTGTCTTCAAAAATGGCAAATTTTCCCAATCGTTCCTATGGCAGCTATGTGATGTAGCGTTCCGATTCCGGCCGTTCCGACTTATATACTACCTGCAACAGTTTGAAGGGTCGGTGCAAAGGTTCAACCCGATAGCTTTAAAACCGAGAGACTAGTTTAGTAGTGGTCCGATTTTGATGATACTTTCAGGATAGGTTAATATAGTTATTTAAAAGTGATTTAAAAAGAATCTATCAATTATTTTAAAATATTTCGAACTTATGACCTTTTTCCCAATCGTTCCTATGGCATCTTTGTTATACATATAGTGTTCCGATTCCGGACGTTCCGTCGCAGCAGAATGAAGGGATGGCGCAAAGTTTCTGCCCGACTGCTTTAAAACTGAGAGACTAGTTTTATAGCAACAGCTAGACGGACAGACAGACAGACAGACGGACATGGCTAGATCGACTCGGCTGGTGATGCTGATCGAGAATATATATTCTTCATAGGGTCGGAAATGTCTCCTTCACTGCGTTACAAACTTCTGGTCAAAAATATTAATACCCTCTGCAAGGGTATAACTTGTTTTAAAGAGTGACACGTTTAATGTACTTAAATCAAAGCCTAAAATTATATGGACAAATTTATTTAGGTGGTAAGATTTTAATTAACTCAATGTACCTACATTTCAGATTCGATAAGAACAATTCCATATTAGTTCTTTTCAGAGTGAATGGTACCTTAATAAAGTGTTGATAATAATAAATCAAAATTTCTGTTAAAAAGCATGAAAAGGTTTTAGAAGCATTCCGAAAATTTTCGACAATTGAGAAGAGGTGAGGCATTGAAAATTGAGGAACTATAAATCTTGGCAAACAGTCTTAGATGTACCTCGTTTAAGAGTTGAAGAGCCAAAAAAATGTAAAGGATTCTACATGGATTTCATGGGTTACCGGCGACAACAAAGACTTATACGTAGAAGGATACAATAACCGATGTGGGAGTTTTGTAAAGAACTGACGGTGATGTAATGGTTGTTAAAAAATTTTTCAATAAAAAAAGTGGAGTAGATATACTTTCAATGCTTACGAAGAAATCGCAATATTTGACGCTGTATTTGCATAAATCCAAGCCTTAACGTTGTTAAAATTTGTGTTTCCAAATGTATGTATTTAAATGTATACTTTATTTTATAATATTTGCAATAACAAAAAAACCAAAAAAATAAATATTTATTTAAAATTATATAATCTTAAGTTTTGCTTCGCAAGCCTAACCCAGGCTGCACATCTGCCCCTTTGGCTTAAAGGATTCGGTTTAGTTCTAGAAATTCTTTTACTATTTTGATGCAATCAATGTATGCTTGTTCTTACAATCCCAACTCAATGGTTTTGCATTGTCCTAAACTCAAGGTGTGCATAAGGGATTATGCATATTGGCTTGCGCTCCTTTTCCTACTAGACATCTGTTCACGTTATACTCGACTTACTGTATGGTATAAAGCGAATATAAAAGGGAACAAAAAAATAACCCATATTAACCTAAATGACTGTATTAGTCAAGTTTTTAATTAATGCACTAAGATTTTCAATGATAAGAGTATAATGATAAAATGCACAACATTTTATCGATAGATGTTAACTTTTTGTACGATATTTTTCCCTGCGTAAACCATTATAAACTGACTTTTTTCGCAAGTCGTATAGTTTAAAATACACACGTGATTCAGGGTAATTTATTATACAGCAATTAACAACATTACACCCATGAGTAAGGGCATCAAATGCGGGTCCTCGCAGTGAAGGGGTAAAAGCGGGCCTTGGCGGGGGAGTGCGCCAACTGTTCATTTTAAGTATTCGAATTTAATCGAAATACTGGCTAGATTGCCGCTTTGGGTTTGCTATTTGTTAAGGGTTAAAGGATCTAAATAATACAAGGAAAACTATAAAAGTATTGGAGGGTATTTTTAAATTGGTTGCTGACATGCGATCATTATTCCACTGAAAGATAAGGGTTAAAAAAATTCTCAACTTTTAAAGACTAATATGTTGGAGCCCTAATTTTTTAAAGGGTCTAGTAAAAACAATTAATTTAAAGCAGATTGTTAAAAAATAAAAGTGAGGTTTAATTCTAGCATAGTTGGCTACGGATACTATCCTAAACTTGTGGAGTCTAAAATAAAATCATTATTATTATTGTAATAACGTTAAAAACGGCAATGGTCATGGTCTTTAGGTGATTGATACATTTATATTAATAACACGCCAAGCACAATAAAGACAGCCAAGCTCCGTTAAATGCCTTTGCGTGACAAACGCAAGTTGTCAGCACCAGGTAAGTTTTTATGGCCTGCCATCTCCTTCTGTTAATTTCAACGGAACCAATACATTTGGAAGCCCCAAATTGTATGAACTTGCCATAAATCAAACATAAATGTTGGCTTGATGATTTCGCGGTATAAACAGTGAACTTTTTGTTTAGCTAAAAAAGTTCTCTTTTGTTTATGTAGTGTCGAAAGTTAATAGTGTCCAGCCCATATGTGCGTTAACAGTTTCCTGCTGTTCCTGGTAACGTTAAAACTACAAAAACAACAAACAAAAACCAAAACATGTCTAGCACTTGTATGCCATTAATCAAACTATCTCACGGGAGCATCACACAAAATAAAAGCCTGCTAAAATGTCGGACTAAAGAGAGTATCTGTATATTTCACTGACAGATATTTACTTGGCGCTTGGCAAATAAAAAAAATATATCGTATCCATTCGTTTTTTTAGCATATTTGTTTGGTCCCTGTAGTAAACGGAAAAAAATTTAGAAATTTCTTAGACCCATGCTAGAGTAGTAAGATAGAAACCCTAAAAAAAGACAGGGGCGTAGCCGGTTTAGGCCACATTTTCTTAGTGACTATTTTCATACCCTTTACGCTTTTCCTAAGATAAAATAATAAATCGTTGTCCCTGTATTTTATATATCCTAAATTAGAGTTTCAATTGAATCTCTTTATTTTAATATTCAAGATAATATTTTAATTTTAATAGTCATGGTAATATTGTAAAAAAATATATAGTTAGAGTAATATAATGAATAAGTAGATGTGTATGCGCTGCATTTATTTAAACTAATAACTTAAAGAGTCTGTATTAAATGATGACCTTACGATTTTCTATATTATTTACTAATTTAAAAATTTGTAAATGGCTTACCTTAATAATTTATTGCCTTGGTGTTTAAAGTGTTTATAAAATAAAAGAGGCTCCCGTATGCCTGTTATTGTTCATGATCAAAATGTTTGGATTACGACGGTCACATGGTAAAATCTTGGTCAGGGATACAATCAAATGATTGGATGATTTTTTTTCCGCTCGAGAGGACTGTAAAAAAAACAAAATCACATTAGAAACACACGTCACCGACAACAACTAGAGTCAGATACGAAGGTCTGTTTAGCCATATAATAAATGATCTATGTAATTGACTTATATACCAAAGAGTCCGAAGAAAAGTTTTGCCATAATGCGTTTATCTGAAAGTGACCCAAAATCATCTACCCCATACTTCCCACGCAAATCACCACTACATTCTCTTACCATCCAATAAAAAAAAAACATAAGGAGTGTCCTTTTTTTTAGGCAAATTTCGATTGTGTCGGTAGAAGTTGATTGCAAGGGGAGTTAAGAATCGGGAGTGTACCATCGCACCATGAGGGTGTAAATAAAAATATTAACAAACCCCCACACATGTCAACTACCCCCCATACGACCCTCTTATCCCATTTCGATCCGGAATCCTTGTGCGTCATTTGGGAGCAGATGCATTAGCATGCTGTTAAATTACCTCCGTTGTGTTTGACTTTTTACTTTGTTTTTTTGTGTTGATGTCTAAATTGAGTTATCACTTGGGGCAGAAAGTTTGCTTATTGAAGAGGTCAATTCTAACAGAACTCTTAAAGAATATAAATCTTAAACAAAAGCACATATATTCCCCTATTGCCCGTTATCAAATAATAGAATTTCATTGGTAACCTAACTTGAATATCGGGTACATACAAGCCTTTGACCGAATGACGATACAAAAAACTGGAATGGTCAGCAAAAATTTATGGTGCTTACTTCTCTGCACGCTGTGCACCTTTGGCGAAGCATTTAATGACGCTATTTGTGTTACCCACCCACTCAGACTTTACTTTTCCGTCAAATTCCTAAAGTAAACATTTCAACAGAATCTACAACAGAATATATTACTTGCAAAAAATAAATAGGATAAATATTGAAAAAGGTAACATGATGTCTTGAAACTGGTTTTGTGTCCTAATTAAATGATAATGTACAATTTGCTAAGTCATGTAACTATTTATGTTTGAAGAGAAAATAATATAAATTTGTTGGTCCTTTTTGTTGTACCGATAAGTTAAAAATAATCTTTGCCACGCAAACGATCGAACGGCTTGAAGGCAACTGGTCTGCAAGGGTATTCTAAGCTTCGGGTACCGAAGCTGGCCTTCCTTTCTTGTTTTTTTTAAATTTATTTTTGGTCCGAAATTTGCAATTGCAGCTACAAGTTATGGTGTTTCGATTTTAATTTCCGTTCGGCTTAAGCGTATATTAATAGGCAAAACTTAATCACCAACAAATTTCTGAATAGAGTAGTACAAATAATAAAACAATTTTTAGCATTAAATATGCAATGACTTATCTAAAATAAATAAAGTAGAAACAAATTGACTGTGGAACAATTTAATTTTTCTTCAAATAACGCTATCCGGTGTTGTCGCTCTTTTGCATAATGCCAACCTTTTCCCTTTTCTGCAATAAGCAATATGCAATAGGGGACCCTTTTTATTTCCAATTTCGTATCCATTTGGTATAAGAACGGAAAATATGATATTGGAAACATGCAAATGGCGCACTAAAACTACAATCGGAAAACGTTGCCTTGCTAAATCATTGTTTTGTCGAAGCACCATCCTCACTCGCACATCCACCAAAATACATGCAAGGATAGGCTGTCGTTGCACGTAATCAGTCACAGAAATGCTGGTCTTTTGTTTGCAGCTTGAATAATGCCGAAGGGAACACAAAATCATCAAGAGAAACGGAAAGAGGACCATAGGCCTCTGCTTGGGGTCATCGTGAGGTCAGCAACGGGATTTTCATGCCATTGTTGACAAGGGATGCAACACACATGAACGTTTTGCCTGCTTTTCGGAACATTTTCGAATTTTTTTTTCCTTTTTTTTTGCTCTTGAATGCTGAAAAATTTGTTCAGTTCCTCTTTTTAACTATTTTTTAAATGGGATCATGCAAAATAAGATACTGGGAGGATGCTGCTGGCACGCGACGTGTTGAGTGTAAGGACAAGGATTGAGAGTGTGCCAAAAATAAGCGTGCATTCAGCCCCTCGCTTACTGTTTTGGGTAACTTCACCCCGATATTTTTTGTTCTTTCTGCATTCTTTAATCGTATCTGCATATGTTGAGTAAATTGATATGCAGCATCCTTGATTCCGTGCGTGACTGTGTGGAATGTGTTCACATGTGTGTCTGTGTGTACAATTGTTCATCTCAAAATATTCGCCATTTTTATTTAACCCCATGGAACGAGGGCTGAAACATAAACGGGGTGGCTGTTCGTTGTCCAAAGGGGTGGACAATATGCATATACGGTGGGCGCTTAATATATTATCTAAAAGGGTGGGTATTATGCATAGCAGTTCGCGTAAGGGTTGATAGCAGTCGATGGCTTATATGTTTATGTATATATCAGCATATTTGGTTACTCAAAAAAAATTGAGGGTAGCCATTGTGATCTTTTGCTAAAATAATATATAACGTGTTTTTTATTTCGTATTTATTTCGTAACTAAAAAAAAAAAAATTTAACGAACGAAAACTCAATCCTATTTTACTCTAAATTAGTTTAAAAAATATTTACTGGAGCCCAAAAACATCTTTGAATCGAACTATTGCTTTTATTAGATGAATATATAATTCATGCTTCATAAAATACAAACTAATAAAGCTAAAAATACAGAAAGAAATAAAAAAAAAAAACAGAAAAGGAATAAGTGAGACCAAAACACGCGACAAAAGCAAGCGATTTCTTGTGAGGAAACCCCGCTAAAAAATTATGCTGCTGAGATCTATTAAAAATCATATTAAAAAGGCGCACACAAGGTATATCCAAAACGAACAACAAACAAGCATACCGAAACGACGATGCGGCACAAGCGCATTAAAAGAGATTTACCTATAAAAATCCAAAAAAAAAAAAAATAGGTAGGAAACTGAAGATGAAACGGGACAAACTCGAAATGATAGGGAGAACATATTGACGTGAGGAGAAACGTTCGCCAGGCACGAGATCAAGGAGCACGGAGGAAGGAAGCTGCCACTTTTTAGGAGTATAAAAAGTGTGCTCTGATCATGTGAGGGTAGCACGCGACGATGATTTTGATCCTTCCTTACACTGCGATCATACCTGAAAACCGCTCTCACCGAAGACTACTGCACTCTGTCTTCCCCGATTTCATACTCTGTTTGCGTTTCCTCGTGGTTTTTTAGGGAACAGCTGCCATGCGACTGGCACATTCCAATCTCTGGGGCGGCGACATTTTGAAAGTGTTCATTAGTCGCACATTTACATATCCAAATTGTCAACATGCCAAGGCTATGGATGAAAATACTAGAGGGGAACGCGTGCCTTGTGGCTTTTAATTGCTGTCTGCTCCACCCCTTGGATGCGAGAGTTGGGATGCTACTTCTGCCATAGAGGATTAATGTGCTGCACACTTCGTTTGACAGTCGAGTGGTTTTGTCTGCAAGCGGCTCCACAATCCCCCATTTCAACTCCCCTGGCTGTTTATCTTTATGTTTTCTTCATTTTCACTGTCAATTTTTTGTTTGATTTGTCATTTGATCGTGCCCACAGTTGGCACGATTAAAAAATTAAGATTTTTTCCCTCGGAAAAGCATAGGGATTGATTTTTTGGGGTTCGATGACTTCCTGCTCGGTTTGTGATGAGTGTATCCACGTGTCAAAATGTGTGTTTAAAAAAAAAACAAAAAAGGAAGGCTAGCTTCGGATCCCGAAGCTTAGAATACCCTTGCAGACCAGTTGCCTCGTTTGCCTTGAAAACCGCTCGATCGTTTGTACGGCAGCTGTAGGATATAGTGGTCCGATTTTTGGTATTTCATATTTTATATTGGCTTTAATGTATATGAAATATATTGTCTAAAAATGAAATAATTATATTAATAAACACCAGAGTTGTGGTCAATGACCCATTTTCTCCCATCGTTTCTATGGCAGCTAGCCAATATAGCCAAAAGCCTATATTAATCATACGTGTTAAGAATTGAGGGAAACTGAAATGTGTATTAATAGTAAGCATAGTTTAGAATTTAGTATAGGGTATTCTGTCCTGCCGTGACCCATTCCCAAGTTTTCTATAGTTTCCACACAAAATGATGCAGTATAAAAACGTTTTTAAAAATTGTTCCCATTGTTACGTCAGCAACGTCCTTTGTGTAGTATCCTTTGTGCTCAGTACAACAGTCACTCAGTCACCCAGTTGGTTTTCCACACTCGTCAGAATGTATGTGTACGCGCTTGTGTGAGTTTGCGTGAGGCCAAAGGTTATCTATACGACACATAGCGTCACAGCTGCCATTCCTAAATTTTAAATTAAGGGGTTTAAAGCTAAAGCGAAATTGCTGAGGAAAATACGGTATTACAATTCAAAAATAAGTATCAATTACCTATATTAAATTATAAATTAAGTCATTCATTTTATATAAATTTATATAGTTAAAGGTTTAAACTTGAACTACACATTGTACTTCCGGCAAATATATCAAAAAACATATGAATAATATATATTATATTATGTAATCCATGGTTTGTCCTTCTCTGAAAGCCAAATTCTGGTTAAAATTGTGATGTAATATAAGGGTAGAGATATAAGTATATTTGCGCTCCCGCCAGTCCTTTTACATACGTCAATCAATCCTTTATAAAGAAAAATAATAGGACGCATCATTTTTAGGGCTGTTCATTTTTGGCGGCAATTGCAGTCCACTGGATGACCTAGGCTTGACCAGCTGTTATTGTGCTCGAGTTGCCATTTTAGGGGTTGATCAGAGGATATGCTGGCCATGCGAAAAGGTACAACAGAGACTGACCAACGGAACCGTCAAAAGACAGTATAGGGGTTAGAAAAGTCCGAGTTTGTAATTCTTGCGCAACAGCTTCGGTTGTTAGCAATGGATGGATACAAATCTGAGAAAATCGAGATCTTACCATTGTAAAGGGTATTAAGGAAAGATGGGTAAAGTACGTTTGAGTTGTAGGACAACCGATTTATATTTTAGGATTTTTAAATAAAGTCGTGTTCCGTGAATAAACTTTATTTTAAAATTTTCTGTTCAAAGGGAATGATAAATTATATGAATTGGGTACACAACTGTAGATATACTCAAAAAATGTTTAAAACAAGGTCAAGGATTTTAACCAGCTGCACAATAATATTCTTCCTCTAATCCAAAATATTGTTAGTCTATTGCCTAAATAAAATACAGCCGAAAAAAATCAATAAAATTCTCAGACTTATAACGTTAGTAGTTAAGAACAAATCCTTTGGCTGCGCACGTGCCAAATACTAGTTTCAACCCTATAATCAACCATGCTAGATCTCTCCCATTGACAACCTAACAAAATCTCGGTTTTTTGTGCTGCTGTCGTAGCCTCGTCTTTCCTTTATTTTTTTGTATCAATTTGCAATTTTTTCACCCATTTTAAGTTGATTTTTACCAACCCGTCGTTTTGGTGGTTGTGACTGACGATTTAATGAAGGGGCGCGGTTGAACAGCACAGTTGTGATTTGCACCACTATACCAAGCGTGACATGAAATACGTTTTTTTTTCCCCGTTTTTTTCAATTTTTTTTCAAAATTTTGAACAATTTTGTTGATAGTTCGAACGGGGTAAGGGAAATAAATACTATAAAGAAAAGGGGAAGCAGATGTAGAGCGAGTGCAAAACGTGTCCGTTATGTGTCACACTTGATTATTGGCACACCCCAGCAATCAGAGGAATATGTGAAAGGTGCTTAAAAGTGTGCGAGTAAAACCAATTTTAAGCGCAATAGGGTTGTTTATTAATGTGGATCTGCGTGTCCCGCTAGGGGCTACTGTTAAATGTTTAAAAATATAGTGAGCGGACTTTAATAGCACAGTATGGCTGTTTAATTTTTTGACAAAATGTCTACCATTCTTGTCCCCGCAATGTTTACATTGAGACGAATGAAAATTAATTTTCGAGTGTAGAGAAAAATTAACAAAAATAAGCAACAGAAAGCAAAACACTTTTTCATTTACCCCAACCACTCAGCAATCCAGAGTTTTTCATTTCCAGCGCACCGCTCTACGCATTGCTCAGAGTACACTGGCTGTTAACCATACTTTTTAGTAAAGATACTTTTCTCGGACGTTGGACTAGACCCTCTTTCCTCGTTCCTCTTTGCGTATCTTCGCCATTCGTAAAAAATTAGATTCATTTGTGCGCGTTTGCTTTATTATTTAAATTCCGACATTATTTCTCTAAATTTTCGTCCAGCTGCTTGTTGCCCTACTGAAGCACAAAAAGTGACGGAATTTTAATGGAAAACGCTGCTAACGTCGAAAAAGAATGGTTTAGCAAACAAAGATTTCAAACTTAGAGGTTGCCTAAGCTGCTTTCCACTCGAAGGACACGCTGAAAGGATGTTCTGGACGCAGTTGCCTAAATTGAAAACCAGGCGCCGACGTTCGTGCGGCTTTAAACCGACACCGTTTTCCTCTTGTCCGGGTGGTACATGCCTTGAATGCCCGGCGGCTCATTTTAAGTGAAAAATGAGCAAAACGTGAAATGAAACAATGGACATAGACCAAGACACGTAAAAGCGTAGCTACTGAAAAAATCGTGGCCAATTTGAATTTTTTCTCTTGCCTACGTATCTAATGGCCATTTTCGGTGGGTTAATGTGCTGTTGGGGTAAAGTAAAAAATGAAATAGAGAGCAGGATGAAGAAAGAACAGTGGTGATATAGTAGAAATATTATACATTAAAAAGTGTTCTGGAGTCATTGTAAACTGAATTTATTTTATCATAATATTCCGGATGAATAATGTCGAAGCAAAACAGTGAAAACAGTTGATGCTTTCCGCTATTCTTTAAATACAGTAAATTAAATGAAATACGTTACACTGCAAATCTCTCTGCACTGCATCCTTTTGAAAGTTGGACAACGATAACTTTTTATTTCGCTTCTCGTTCGTCCTTTATTATTCTTTATTTTTTTTTTGCCATAATCGCGTTTTATTTCTTGTTTATTCAACGGCATTTCCAAAGCGATGGTTTTAATTAGCCGCCGACCATTATGTGTTATAAAGATGAAGATGGGCAGCAAGTGTCCATTGTCCTGTCATTTGCATAGCAAACTTTGACTTGCTATGCCATTATCGCTCATCTTAGTTTTTTAATTATATACGGGACAATAAAAGATGAGTTTTTACATGAGTTCACATGACTGATTCCTATTCTAAAGCAGGCGTCTTAAAACGCGACAAATTATAGAGGAGTTTTTATTTTATCATTCTGGCTTCTAGCAGCAAACTAAGAAACATTATATGAATTATATTAATAATGTTATTATAAACGTATACAAAGAACTGAACTGAAAGTGAACTGGACTCCTGAGAGTCCCAAGCAGATCCCAATCCCTGGAAATATGAGCATTTATTGCTTAATATATGTCCGACGCCTCTACAAATACTGAAGCAACCCTCTTAATAAAGGAATAACATTTTTACCAAACCCTTTATGGACAACTTTACCAAATTAGCCAGCAATTAGCGGTGTCATCGGCGGCAAATACAACAAACAATCATATAAAGCAACCCTTTTTCTAGTGCTTATAAGTCGATAGACGGGTGATATTTAATAACCCATTAAATGCTGGCCATGCACACACATCACAATATAGGCTGAGGGTAGTTGGCTCCATTCCCTAAAACACTGTCAACACACATCCCTGACGACATCATCAAATAACCTAAAATAAAGGTTGAAAAAAAAAGTTTCGAAAAACTCAAAAAATGAAGAAAAAAAAAAAAAAACTCATAGATGAAGTAGAGTCGTCTCAAGAACCACATATATTCGATTCTTCTTGAATTGTGGTCTTTTATGTTTGATCAAAACTAAAAAAAAAAGAGTGGCACTCAGCAAGAAAAAAAATTGGTTAGCAAATTGTTGTAGGATTGTTGACTATTGCTTCGTTTTTGACTAACTTCATTTAAATTTTGGCTTCCTGAAACGAGTAATTAATGTCGATCTGTCCTGACGCTTCTGTGAAAACTGTGAGAAACATTAAAAAGGGAAGCAGGTGTTTTGGATCATCGTCTCTTACATAGCAATAAAAGGGAAAGCAACCCTCCATTTTATACTAATAGATCCATTCGAGCTTGTCTATTCAATTTACTTAAGAAAAGTTGTGAGTTCATAGGCACAGCGCTGTTCTACTAAAATATCATTAAAAACACAAAACATTTAATTACGAAAGATGTTGGGCCTACAAATTTTAAAAATCTAGTTTTAATACGATTTTAATCACTTTCAATATTAATAAACTTAACGTTATAAAAAAGGGAAACATGCTGTTGTCAACTTAATAGTATTTATTTGTATTATTAAATAAAGTAATATTATGAGCATCATACATATTTTTGATAAGTTAGTTAGGGCTTGAATTATTTTACTGTAGGAAAGAAAGCGAAATTTAAATGTAACAAAGATTGATAGAGGTTTATTAATAACCGAGTATACAAAAAAGATGAAAAAAGTGACTGAGGGCCTAAAAAATAAAGAATAAATAAACCAAGCTAAAAGTTGACAAGCGAATCATAAAAAAAGAGTACTCCAAATTGCTTTCGCCGCTGATGTTATTGTTGTCTGTTTTTGACAAACAAATCCTTAGGCGGCGAAGACATCGTTGTGCGTGGTTACGCTTGCCAGAGCAACCGCCCAAAACGGATCTTAGTTCCTAGTTGGATGCTTGCTTGTCCACTGGCCTAGAAAATTGAAATATTTTGCTTGGCCAGTTGTCCCGAAATGCAAAAGCAAAGTGAGAAAACGAAACAGACAGCTAAAAAATTCAAGCAGTTGAAGGCAGAATGCGAACGCGTGTCTGACTCTACCCACACACGCCTTTAAACTCTCGAGCACACGTGCGTCCTGTAGGTGTTGCCTACAAGCCAGCTGCCAAGTCGATTCCCTTCGGTGTAAACCAATTTTCGTATCAATAAAATCGAAACTCTATTATGGATTTTGGATTTTCCAATCGAAATCGAAATCGGGCAGTTTTCCTTTTTTTCAAGGGCACGATAAACCTTGGAGGGGCGTGACAAAGGCCACTAATTGTGACGATGAATGACGAAAGGAAAGCGAAAACTGTTCAAGATGCACGCCCTCGCTCTTTCGTTAAGCCGGAAGAACGTAATTAGAGCCTACAAGGAAACCGAAGAATCCGAGTTGACGTTGTTGGGGCATGGCATGGTAAGTTTGCAAGAGCAAAAGTGCGATGCATTTTTGTAACTGAGAGTTTGAGAAAAGAGCCCTCAATCACTTCATTGAAAATTGTACCTTTTGAAACCAAATTATTTTCTAATACTTTATTTTTGTTAAAAAAAAAAGAAAAAAAAAAAACTGTTTCATCGTTTGTATGGCAGCTATAGGATATAGAGATCCGATTTTTGGTATTTAATTTTCTAAAACGGCTTTAATGTCTATGAAAACTGTATTTCTCAAGAATGAATTAATTGTCTTGTATTTCATTTTCATTTTCTAAATTGGCTTTAATGTGTATAAAGTACATTATCCAAGAATAAAATAATTATATTAATAAACCAGAGTTATGGTCAATAAACCATTTTATCCCATCGTTCCTATGGCAGCTATAGAATATTGTGGTCCGACTTCAATAAGATTTGTAGGATAGGATAACATATTTGCACACTTCTGTTCAAAATTATAATACCCTCTGCAAGGGTTTAAAAAATCGAACGCTATGGGGTTTCCTCAGATGTATACGGATAGGAGAACTCGATTACATAAAATTAATCAACCTTTTTGCCAGTTGCAAGAAAAATAAGTGTAACAAACTGTTCTGCTGGTGCCCGACCTGACCAGACTTCATCTACTCACAGCGGGCGGTTCAGTAGGGCCTTATTTTGAGCTGTTCAAGATTACTATCGGGACATGGCATGTGCAGCAAGTCTGCCATTTATCTTATCAGCGACTTGGCAAAAGTAGAATTTGGGAATCTATACAAAATGTTCGTCCAGTTCTATCAGGAAGCCGCAGAAATGTTTAGGGTAATTGTAACAAATACACCTGCTGATCCATCTCATGGGCCCTTGGTCGGAATATAATGAACTGTGTTCACCAGACGGGACTGACGAGCACACGTTATTATGATAAGATTATACTCGGTTTTACAAGATGCATCTGCAGTTGACGAGTTCAGGTAGTACGGAGCCATCAGTTACATTTAATTGTCAATAAATTGTAAGAAGCATGGCCAAACATTGGAAAACCAGTTGTAAGTTACTTTGATGAAAAAATACTCAACCGAAATAAAATTATTAGTTAAGATCTGTGTTTTGTACGTAATCAATTATAGTGTCATCCTTTTCATCAATTTTACGATACGATCAATTTAGGGAAACTTGTTTGCTATATCAGTTAAATGTGGTCTGGAGCACCAACAAGATTTTATTCCCAGAGCAAAAATTGAAACACCTTATCTCCCAATCAATAAGGAAGAATAAACTAAAAAGGGTAAACAAAAAAAATGTCAACAATGGCGCCTAAAATGTCCGAAAGTCACAAACGGCTCATAATCTTTTTTTTAATGCCATCCTGGCCCCGACAATTTTACGTTTCATTGAAATTTCGATTATGGGGCAGAGCCAATTTTCAGAAGCAACGATTAAGACATTTCTGTCAGAATAAGAAACGGGACGGTTATTGCGTACCCTGCTCGCTGGTATCCTTTACGTCGAGATGCCATATATGTGATAAGCAGAAAAAGAAACAATCCGAGGGAAGGATAACAAGGCCATTTTAAGGGACTAAGGAGTTGAGCAAACCGCAAACTAGTGGCACGCGTTGGGATAAAAAAATCATTGTTAACAAAGCGATTTGGTAGTAATAAAAATGGCCCCGATGACCCCAAAGGTATTCCACATTCTTTGTATTCTCGCGACCACTTTCACCTGTCCACACAAACACATGGGCTTGTGTGAGCTCGAGCGGTCGGGTCATTCGATATTGGAATGCGTTCGATTTTTATCTTTGAACCTGCTGCTACCGATTATGGCACATAAATTTGATAGGAAATTGTTCCAATTATTTCTGGGTTCGGTCTTCTTTTTTCGTTTTTTTTTTATGGACTTTGTGTGGTCGTGCCTCGCATGTCATTTTAAATGTGATTAAAGAAGAAAGCCGAACTCCTTCTGATGACACCGACCTTGTTATTAAAAGAAATTGACTGGTTCTTTAAATGGTTAAACTGCCTTGTTGGGTTTTGTCCTATTTTAATTTTGGTTACACTACGGCAGGTGAAACAAGTAAGAACGTTACAGTCGAGTTTCCCGACTGTTACAGACCCTGTACCAATTTGGTTATAAGCAAAACAAATCAAGAACGAAAAACAAATATTTACACCGAGTCTGGTCCGAGGTTCGATCCTGTGACGTTTGTATTGCTAGTCAGACGTCCTACCAGTGCACCAGCACATCCTTTCCGAAGCGACTAGCTACAGTATAAATAAATTAAATACGCATATTCATACATATGTATATGAAGGTAGTGCGTTCTAAGCGGCACTTTTGAGAAAAATCAACCACCGAACGCAAGCGAACGCACATGTTTATACAGACGGACATGGCTATATCAACTCAGCTCGTCATGCTGATCAAGAATATATATACTTTGTGAGGTCTGCCACGCCTCCTTCTGCCTGTTACATACACCTGCACAAACTTAATATACCCTTTACCCAGGGTCTAATAAACCTAAAAATTTTAAAATATGGATTCTTGAATGCAACAATAAGTGATATAGTTTAGTAAAGATATGCATTTGTGAGTAAGAGTAACGGTAAGTCAAAATCCAAAGTGTACTGACACAAAATGGCAGAAGATAAAATATTCAAATTTCAATAAACTCGAGGTGAGGCGTGATCTTAGGCCGATATGGGTGCGTATGTAACTTTTATTTTCAACACATATGACGCACTCAACACACAGAATGTCAAAAATGTTGAAGGAAGATTAAAATGTTTACAGCTTTTGTTTTGTTGGAGTCGCAAAGTATTACGTGAAAATTGCGCAAGGGTATTGTGAGGAAGCAGACAAAAGTATTATTTTTTGATAGTCCTTGCAGCCGTTGGCAAATGACTACAGCAACCACACACCGGAACGCGCACGCATAAAGCGCCCATAAATCGTAAGGCTGGCAAGGGGTTGGCTCTTTTCCCCACCGATTTTCTCTATTCATCTGGGTGAAGGGACACGAAAATAACTATAAAGTCATTTATTAAATTTGTTTTACTGACCATCTTGTCCCACGCACAAGCATGGACCACCCGATGGCTCTGTGGGACTGCGGCTGGTCAACGCAAACAATTCAAAAAGTTTTAGTTGCTCGGGCTCCTCATGCTTTCGTCCTTGTAAAAACTCAATTTACCCCTTATGTGGGCCTGTCAAACGCATACGTCAAGGCCTTCCTTTTCCCTTTCCTAATCGCAAAGCCGAAGTTCGAAAGTCCAAACTCCCCCATCGACTAGAAGCTGCCATCACACATCAACAAGAGCATATACGGCCGCCATTTATAAAAGCCTCGATGTCTCATATTTCCGGTTATTCAACACACGCTCTAAATACATACTAGTATATACATACATTTATATGTACAATTGTAAACGTATGTACACACACCCAAAACGGCACATAAGACAAATCGCCAATACATAGGGTAGATAAAATAACTTCAAGACGCAATAAAAAGGGTGAAAGGCAATCCTGCGTCTTTCGTATGCTCAGTGTGCATTTCAACATTTTATATACATAAAACGCCAGTGAGGGTCGTGGAAGACAGCACACATCGAGACACATGTGACAAAAGTCCCACAACCGTACCCTTCGAGTGTACATATACGTATATAGGCTTTACCCTCGCAAGACTTATAAAAACTTTTTATTTTTGTGTTTACTTGGTGCAAAACCCACCCCAGAACGTTTAGAGCGCTCTTGGTGTATTCGCTTGAACTTCGACGAGCCTAACCGGTCCGGTCCGGCCAGGTCCAGTGCCAGCCTTGGTTCTGGGCCACATGTCGTCTTCGGTTTCTGCTGCTTTTACTGTCAAAAATAAGGGAAAAAGCAACGAAAAAGCAAATGGGTTGACAGCATAGGGTTGGTGGTGTTAGCACCATTATCACAAGGGTTACTAGTGAGTGGGTGAAGAGGGTAATGCGCTGTGCATGAAGTTGCTAAAAAGGAAGACTATTGATTTCCTGTATATCGACATTTAGCTAGACTCTAGTTTTGCGAACTGTTAATATGCACTGTTGAATTACTTTATCAGATATCCAAAATTTATTCCTATATTAGGAAGAAAATGTACATCTTGTAATACTGATCAAGTAGTAAAAAGACGAGTAAGACAAGTAGAATAAAACTAAAATGCAATACTTGGTTATTTGACCAAAAGTTTAATTTATTTGTATCACTTAAAGCCAATTACTATAGGAAAACAATAGCAACGGGAGTTTAGCTTGAAGGGAGAGAACAGAACATAAATTGAAATTATATTTTAAATTTAAAGTTTGGCACGGGTTTCTTGGAAAAATCGGAACCGAACCATGGCCAAGCTTAATATCCTCAATCCCAACCCCAATTTGAATTCAACACCCGCAATATATATTAACGCCAGCAAAAAGGTGGAGAAGACGCGAAAACGTCTTTGGGGCATTTTATGAAACGGATATGAGAAACAACAAATCGCATGAAACATCATGACCAAGCTGAAGTAAAGGCCGAGGAGTGGGTGGTATTCATGACTAAGAATTTGCTTTCGAAAATTAAAAAATTCTTCAAAAAGAAAAAAGCTGGACGTGGTCTGCGGGGTGCTAACGACGCCTGGGTGTTGTCGGCGCTTTTGCTGTTGTTGGGGTAAACAAAGGATCAAAAGCATACTAATTGTTTTCTACTTACGCGAAGGCAGTTTGCCTTCTTAAGGACATCGGGGCGCAGGGACCAGCGGAGAAATACCTAACCGAGTCCAGGCTAATCTTTGACTGCCTTTGAAGCATAATTTTTCAAAATGTAATTTGCAATTAAAGACAAAACAGCCCTGCGTATAACATGGAATTGATAACGCTTTTAACTACCCACGCCTAAGGCTTGGGTGCCTAACGTTTCATTCCGTTAACGACTTCTCTTCCTTTCTCCCCTGGTATGTTTGTTTGTAAAGGATGTTTGCCTCAGTGTACTTATAAAACAGAAATTTAATTAATTGCGTTCTACAGATGACGCAAGAAAATGTAACTGAAAATAAGGACGAAAAAATTATAACGAATATTTGAAATCCATGTATTTTACTGCTAACAGTATTTGTGCAACTAACGGAAAGAATCCAATGCACGGGATTATTTTTTGGTTATGCCTAATATTTTTGTTTACTAATACGAGTGAGTACGAGCTTGCAGCTTGAATACGCTCTAATACAAATACATTTTTGCATCTTTATACAATCGGAAATTTAAGTGATTTTTTTATAGTAAGGGCTAACAGCAGGAAGCTAATTTTTTATGATACTAGATTTCACGCTATTTTAACAAAACGGGGGGTTGAGTGTTGTGAAGAACATGCTGTGCTATATGTTTATGATGACTTCTTGATTAAAAACTGTTTAGTTTCAGTTTCACAAGCTTTTTACTGACCGTAAATGAGGCGCATTAATTAACTTAATGGTCATTTTATTTTGAGACGTTTAGTTATGATTACTGTAATGTCCATAGAAGTTATTTTAATGCCATAAATAAACTGTTTCCTTAAGACTTACGATTTATGATGGCATAGTAAACAGAAGAAATTTGGGGAAAAACAGAATGAAGGCATTGACAATATTATGCCAAGCTAAAATGCACTTTTATTAAAAACATTATGATATTTACAAAAGATTTCCTGCAGTTTAACAAATACATTTTCAAATAAGATGGCTTTCCTGATCTCATTGGCCATTTTTTATTCATTAATTTCCGCCCCTTAAGCTGCCAACCCATTGGATACCCCTTTAATGCAAGGTCTGTTCAACCCTTTTTATTTTTCGGGGTTGTTTGGTTCTATCTCAAAAACAAAATGAAATACAATGGCCTATCAAATATATGCATACACACATATCAACAACTAGAGCAAATTGTTTAACCTTCCGTGATTGCGTGACTGAGTAAGGCCGAGGGTCTTAGGTACACACTTAATAGCTAAATGACTGATTCAACACAAAGCTTGACGGGTCAACTCCTCTGTGTGTAACACTTAAAAAGGGCGTTAATTATTATCGGTCGGTTGTCATGTCAAATATATACTTAATTTGCTAGCCACATTCATTTCTGCCATTTTTTGGATTTATAATCGTTTCTTTGCTAATTTGAAAATTTTAACATATATTAAGAATTTTATGTGATGCTTTTTCGGGGGAGGAAAATATATGTTCCAAACATTTAGGGTTGAAGAACAGTAACTATATCCAGGAAACCTTAGCTATCTAAATTTCATTGCACGTTTGTAAGCAGGGGTTGATCAGTAGGCAATGACTAGTGAACGTAAGTGCATATATACTGAAACTTATATTCCACAGACTGAATGCAAACAGAAAATTTTTCGTTTCCCATTTTGATATAAATAATTTATTTTAACCTTCTTCATAGGTCGAAAGTAAAATAATAATAAACAACCTTCCAGCAGCTAAACATCATTTGAAAAGCAGACTGTGGCCGCAATTCAATTATCTTTTTCAGGCAACGGGAGAGCTCAAGTTCGAGTCTTCCTTCATTGAAAACTATGCTATTAAAAAAGGTCTGTACCACAATCGAAATTTGGACGCCAGTCAGTAGTCAGTTCACGGCACCCGCACATGTATGTATGTACATCTCCTGGTCTTGGCTTAGGCAAAAGTCGACCTCTATGCATAAAATAAAGTAAAAAAGCAAAAAGTAGCACACAAAACATTTTGCCTCGACTTATGTATGACCAGGGAAATCCTTTGGGCAGTCCTTTTCCAAAGGGGGATTTGCCAAGGACAAGGGCCATTTGATGGCATATTCTTGCATAAAATAACAATTTGCATTAAAATTTTAATACTTCTAATATTTTCTTTGAGTTGTAGCATATTTCCTGGTTTTTTACGGTTTGGCTACTTTGTACGTTTAAACATGAAAGGAATTTTAAACGACTGATATACAGGGCAAAAAGGATGTGTATGCTAATATTGAGTGAAATGTTTTCATTTTTTTAGCAACCGGTCAAGAATTGGGAACGTTTCCACTCCTATTAAAACAAAATCAAGAACAAATTTGGGTGGCTTCTACAAAAAATTGTATTTGCCAATGAGGGGAACAGATGTGAAAGTAGATAAAAAGCGACACCCAATGCCATGTAATGCTCCGCGTCCTTATCCTTTCGTTTTAACCCAATCAATAAACATCATCGCTACTGTTGCGTCAAAATAAATTAGACAGTCGAGCGGGTCCTTTGTGATTGGAAGCTTTGCGTGAAACGTCTGAAGGCCCGAAAAACTTACTGTCAAACAAGAAAACCGATAATCATGAAAAGGATATTGTTATGGCCTTTCGATATTGTCTTGAGGATTATTAAGGAAATTGCGCACACTGTGATTTAAGGGTTGGGCTAAGGACGCCAACAATGATTATGGGATGAAACGCATGGTCCACAAAATGATGCCGTCTCTATTTGCCAACACACCAATTTCTTTTCTGTCCTACAACTTTTTACTACATGTACTTGCACATAGTTGCTGCGTGAGCTTTTGGTGCCTGATTTGATGACGCGGCGATTGGAATTGAGATTGAGGTTTGACTGGGAATTCGGATTGGTAACGCGCTCTCGATGATGTGTGGTCAAGGCATCCTAGGTCCGGAAGAAAATCCTTTTCAATGTATATTTCCTGCTTGATTGTTGCAATTGCTTAGGAAGGCATCAAGAGTTTTTTTTCCTGACACCATCTGACGGCGAGCCTTTTCCCAATAATATGACGTATTTAACGAAACAACCCCTTAAGAAGATCTTGGAACCCTTAAGAGGTCCACATGCCATCATTTAGATGCGCCACACTAATCATTAAGGGAAAGTGGTTGGCTTGCAAGTAGGAAAATGAAAGTAAGCGACAGCACTCACTTCGAAATGGTCGTCCTAACCTTGCTTGGAACCTTTACATCAATGCTTCAATTTCAACATCTTCTAGTCACCTTCACTTTCGACGTGGGCTAGGACTCTACCATATGTTCCACTAATTTGACCCTTCGTTGTGGTCTCCTCAGCACCGTGTGCCGCCTGTTAGAAATCGACCCGCCTCGTAATCTACGATCGCAACACTTGCCAACAGTATTTTCTTTTAACCTTTCGAATTGCAACTTTCTTCTCGAAAAAAACAGCAGATGTGTGGGAGACCATTTATACTCTTTACTTTAAACTCGAATGTATACATTCTGTAATCATCAATTACTTTATAAAATATAACTTTACTTTATAAAATAAATTTGCATAAACCCAAATTCGAGTGCTTCGAAACAATTACTAGACATTTCTTTCAAAACCATTTTAGAAGTTAAATGGTATATTAAGATACATATGTATTTGTTGTTTAATGGCCGCTTACAAAAATGGGCCAACGGAGATCAGAAGACAAATGCGGTCATAGGATATAAGGAAATATCAAACCACGCTAATTAGTGTTGGTCAATATTTGCAGGGTAGTTGCAATCTACAAACCAGGAATGTTTGATATTGGTTAACATACAAATCGCAACCTGAGCCAGATGAAAGCAAGGCGGCATAAAGGATTCCCAATGAGCACTTGAGCACGCAAATACGTAAATATTTAAGTAAGGATAACGTACGTCGCGCGCCGCTTACCAAAAAAGGATGTTTGTTCAAATTGCACGAAAACGCAATACTGCGGTTGATAAAATTGTAGGCCCAAGTGCGATTTGTTTAGGACGCGCTTCGCTCTTCTCTCTTTTCGTATTTACATTAGCAATCATTTGTGTAATTTTCGATAAGACTTGCGGTTCAATTATAGATTAGTTTCAAATATGGAGCCGCACGATCTTTTGTTTTGCTGGCTTTTCCAGGATGCAAATGTGTATTTAATACAGGTGAAGCAAATTGATAGGCACCAGGTGAGGGCTTACGCAAATTGAGTACGAGTTTTATACGTTTTCCAGGAAGTGGAGTTAAGTTCATGTTTGCTCGCTATTTTTATACCCTTGCAGAGGGTATTATAATTTTGACCAGAAGTTTGTAACGCAGTGAAGGAGACATTTCCGACCCTATAAAGTATATATATTCTTGATCAGCATCACCAGGCAAGTCGATCTAGCCATGTCCGTCTGTCCGTCTGTCGGTTGCTATGTAAACTAGTCTATCAGTTTTAAAGCTATCGGGCTGAAACTTTGCACCAACCCTTCAATCTGTTGCAGTTACTATATAAGTCGGAACGGCCGGAATCGGCCGGTCACATAGCTGCCATAGGAACGATTGGGAAAAAATGCCAAAATTTCGCCATTTTTAAAGATATTTTATTTATTTCTTGGTAAACTCTATTTAATTGCAATTTTAACATATCTTGAAAGTTTCATTTAAATCGGACCACTATATCCTATCCTATAGGAACGATAGGAGAAAATGGGTCTTTGAGCATAACTCTTGTGTTTTTCAATACAATTAATTCATTCTTGAGAAATGCAGTTTTTATAGACATTAATGCCGTTTTAGAAAATTAAAAAGCAAAGATCGGATCACTATATCCTATAGCTGCCATACAATCGATCGAACAGTTTAAAGGCAACTGGTCTGCAAGGGTATTCTAAGCTTCGGGTATCGAAGCTAGCCTTCATTTCTTGTTTCTGAGATATTATTGCCAAAAGGTCTTCTCGACGCAAAACAAATTTCTTTTTAAATATAGACATGACAATTTGATTAGCTATTTGATTATTAATTAGATAGTTCAGACGAATAACGTAAAATATTAAAGTAATTTAAATATAACGTAAAACTTTAACTGCATAAATCGATTGTTTTTTTACGTAGTAAATGTACTATTTCCAATTTGGGTTTTCGAGGGCCTTACTGAATAAATAATTTCGACTCAATTATCTTACCGTAATCAATTTCTTATGTGCATTGATCTCAAACACATGGGAGACTTTCTCTTTCGATACGCATCTAAAACACTAAATCAATCGCCTGTCACATTGGACCCCCACCACCAAAAATCCACTAAATGATTAATTTGACATTTGAGCGACTTGAATAAACTGGGAAGTCACTTGAGGATCACCTCACTGTGAGCTGTGAAGGCGGTCTCCCATGTAAACTCTTTCGGCGTCGGCAAGGGGTGACATATTAGGCACATTAAAATGCCACAAGGCATGCTCAAAGACAATTCAATTTTTTACTCCAAAGAAAACCCAAAAGAACGCCTTGGATGACTAAGGGGACAGAAAATGTGAACCCATTATTAAGTATTTAGAGATCGCGACCCTTGACTTTGTTCCCTATCTATGGCACCCTTTTTTGACTCTCTCGCCTTCCGTTTTTTGTTCGATGTCGTTTTTTATTCTCGTCTCTATCTTTTTACCCCTAATTTAGAAATCATCGCCAGTGTGTGTTCCCTACTTCAATATCGTTTGCCTAAGATTCTCATGCATCTTGCAATAAGAAAAGGGCACAGGCGCACGCGACTCTTGAGCGAAAATCTCGGCATGTGCGCTGTATCGGATCCGACTTTTTTTTGCTTGTTCTAATTTTATGTATTTATGGAATCGGGGCTGGAACTGTGCGGCCATATGGCGTTTATCGTCTTGATGCTCTGACGTGTGTCAGTCTCGCGGCAAACCGAAGAACTTTCATGTTGTTTTCTTGGGGTTAATTTGTTTTGCGACTCTATTAATTGGCTTCGTCTGGTTTTCTTGTAGGCGTTTTCCGCACTAAATGGGCAAACGTTTCAATCGAAAAACTAAAACTAATTGGTGATCCATGGGCTACCGCTTAGCCTAAATTAAGGCTTTGATCGAACTTCCTGTTTCTTGGAGAGCCAATCAACTGGTGAAACGCTTGTGTTCGATCGCACATTAATATCAATATATTTTCTCTATTTTAACGCATATTGTTAACTAGCTGCATGTGTCGATCGTTAGTTTCAATGGACCATGTCATGGCGGCAATGGTGTGCCGGACATCCCCGGAAACGTACTACTTGTATGAACATAAGCATTCATAAATACGGTCATGGGAATGCTTAACGGTTATATTGTTACAATAAAAGTTCATTATGAGATAATACCATTTTATTAACACTATTTAAACCTTTATTACCTATATTTCGTGCTTCGCCAAAGTGACATCTCCACACTCAATGCTATCATCATCATGAGATATTTTTCAGCTCACTTAAGCTTGGTACAAAAGAAACAACCTCAATCCGTTGTATAGATGGATACCAAAATATATATGTATGAACATGTTTATTTTTTTTTATATAAATGAGTCTTTTGTACGCGAATTAAACAAGTTTTGCTTTGAATATGCCACGATAAAATGATTGAATTCGACCGACTAAAGAAGAGCTGCGAGAGCAACGGATTGTTGGATTCGGATAATTCGTCGTCGCTTCCTGTAGCCAAATTGGATTGGATTGCTGGCACTTATGGTCTTTTAGAGTTGAAAATTGTGTTTGTCATTAATCACTTATCATGCAAGGCCCATTTTAAAGAAGAACCGTTGTCTTGGCACGCAAATGTGATCATCAGCATCTCACTTTCAATTAAAGGCGCCGATTGGAGAGGGTTGGGTTGCCGGCCAACTTTAATTTAATTATATAATTTATTGCTCTTATTTCTTTTAAACCAATTAATATAAATCGAGCATATATTGAAAAATGCGTGAGAAAATATTGAAACGAGAACTTTAACATCTTTATATCACATTTTTGTAATGAGCGTTGAGAACTAGAAGACATTGAAGTTTGATGGGAAATATGAGAAAAGGAAAAGGGAGAAAAACTAAAATCATTTGCTTGTTGACTGCCAAGAGCCAAGTCGCAGCAGTTTGAACGATTGGACAAAGAAAACTTTTCTACACTGTCGAAAATCTCTATTTCAGCTGACTAAATGATACGATTTAGCTGATTTCCTTTTTTGCTGAGGTCATTGCGGTGTATTTTCTTGCAAAGTTTCTTATTTGCTTCTCAGGGGCTTTTGGTCCTCATTAATTACGCAGGCCACTCCTGACCGTTTTGGGTGTTAATTTCAAACTTTCATCGATAGATACATATATAGACTTAGACGAACATACACTCATGTCACAAAAGCTATGCCTCCCATTCCTTGTGTAATTGAAAACCAAAAGCAAAACAACAACGGGTCTTCTCTTGACAGAGCTAATGTTATTTGTGGCTTCAGGATATTAGTTATTAATGTACACGTTATGTGTAGGCAAAAGGTTGATGAGCGGGTGGCTGCCAGATCGCATGTGAAATCCAGTTTTACCCCGTATCTTATATATACAAGGGTTGCGTTGCTAACTATTCCAGCGCCTTCATTGCATAAACTAAGTATACATATATACTCAGGCATTTTTTTCTATAAGTTTAGTGTGGGTTCGCATCTCCCCAGGCACAACTGTAAATGTGATGTATCTGTTTTAGGCTAATGCATTTCTATATTTTTTTTTTTTTACATATGTACGTGTATCCAATATATTGGCTCAGAAATATTAAGGAAGCTTAAATGGCAAACAATTCATCAAAATGTTTTTCGTAAATTAAGATGTTAGGTAAAAGAAAATTTAAGAACTTCTGTAAACCCAGCCGACGTGTGCCATGGTTTGCCGATTAAAGAAAAATAAATATACTGCTATACTCACCGGATACATACATATGTACCAACGATACACCACCTTGCCTATTTTGAACTTTTACCAACTTAATACTCCCGAAGTACTTAAAGAGTTGAGACGCCATTTCCTAAATATTATCGATCAAACTCCGCCTACTTGCTCACTCATCCGCAGCAATTCCGCGACACACACAAGCACATCAGTGAGAAGCGCTGTCAAAACAAATATAATGCCCGCACACTGAAATAAAGAGTTAAAAGGGAACCAGCAGCAGCGAATGGCATTGAAAGAGCCGTATGTGTCCGTGTAGTATTCGCCGCACTAATATACTGACGCATGAGCCCACAAATCGATAAAAATAAGCAGCAACCCCAAATGCTCTCTTTCACCCTTTTAATGTATGAAATCCTTTCGCTTTTAATCGAATATATACGTTTGTAAGAAAAGTAAACGGAGAAGAGAGGAAAACAATTTCAGATATAATAAAACTCACTCAATCCAGCAACATTCATATGAGATCTCAATGAAGGGGTAAGAGAGAAGCATTCAAATGGTTGCTTCCCCTTTTCATTGAGCGATGAGAGTGCGGCGAAGAGCGAGGTACTGCAATATGGAAGAGTAAAGAGAGAATCGATGTGTTTCTGCGGTTTGGGGACACAGAAAGAGCCCGATGGAGCTTTAGTGTGCGAAAGAGCGCAAGTCAATGGCCGACAGACGCTCAGCAGACGGAGACGGCATTAAAAGGGTTAAACTGGGCGACACGTGCGGGCGAAAGAGAGCGAAAGTGTTAAATTGGAGCACATGCGTGTTGTTTTCCGTCTCTGTTTTGGCGGCCATTTTTGTTTATTGTGGGTGGGCGCTCAGCAAAAAAGCACGTGTAGTTATTCTTTCTTTTTCCTAATGCGGAATGGAACGAGGTAGAATTGTTTTCTCACAAACCCGCTGCTAATCAATGGGAAAAATGTATACGAGAAAGGGAGGAAGGGATTTAACAAAAGCGATTTTATTCCATTTATTTAAGTGTACATATTCGTCATATTCTTGACGGGCAACAGCAAATTTAATATTACATTTTTGGGAAATTTGTTGGAATGAAAGAAGTAATCGAAGGGTATGGCTTTAATGGTGTTCAAAATCACTGATCGTGTTTTTGGACTTGCATGTGTGAGTGGAGGCCAGCTAAAAATGTGTTTAGGATACTACCGCATAAAACTATCCTTAAAAAATGTTACGTATTTTTTTCACCAAGGAAATTCCTTTGTTTTAAATTACAGGAAATTGCGCAAAAGGTTTGAGTCGCAGTCGGTTCTCACGAAGTCGAACGACTTTGCGGCTTATCACCTACACACATGACAATAATAAAACTCTTACATAGAAGAAGTAAAAGGTTAAAGAATCGTTACACAAAAGATGTCCTTTCTTTTTGAGAAATTATCGAATGTGTTACCTTCAAGGTTGACTGAGCGTGATAATTCTAAAGTGAAAAGGGGAAATAATAAAAGATTCAATACACTTGCCGCTGCAAAGAAAAGGGTAGAAATTAAAGAAATTAAGCCCAGAGAGGATACGAAAGGTTAATGGTATGAGTTTGGTACGGAATAATTTACAAAGCTTACAAATTATTCGAAAAATATCGTTTATTTTTATAAGAATTTGTTGATTTTTGCAAACGCTCCTTGTTCTTCTAATATTTTTACAATATCTATGCGGCAATCTAGATTGGCAATTTGATCGCAGTGTCCGGTTTATTCTTTGCGGTTCAAATCTAGGACACTGAAACAAGGGCATAAGGATGGTATATCCTGTGCATACATGTGCACATTCACATGTATGTTTTTTGGCTGTGGTTTTTGTTTTCATTGTGAAAGTGAAAACGCAAACGGATGCACTTCACGGAGTTTTTCAGCTCAGTTTCTTAAATTCCGCATCATCCTTGTGGTTTTTTTTTTGGGTTAAGTGGTCTCAAATTCTCTATCTTGGTATTTGTTTAAGGTTTTCCTGGATTCATGCAATTTTGCCCATCTTCTGCGCTTTGTTGAACATTCTCACAGGTGTTCTCTGTTCTAGGTTTTATTTGTTGTCCGGTTGCAAAGAGATTATCTTTCATAATGCAGCGGCCATTTGTGGTTTAGTGTCCAGGATGCATCTCAAACAGGAATAGTTTTGATATAATGTTGAATTGAGTTTCGGTTGGAATACAACATACGCATTTCGTTAAAGCAAACAAAATTAATTAAGTGAAAAGACATCAGTATTTACAACAAGGGACTTTTTCTTTTCTAGCCAGCCTCATCATCTAGGCATGCAGTGAGGTCATATAAAGGTGACAATGTACAGAGCTGAGCACATGCAAATGCCCTATCCAAGAAGAGCTCCGTACGTCTTTTTGCTCCTCCCCTATGCACACCAACCAGAAAATATTCATTACCCCAAGTGGTACGCACATGGAGACAATTGTTGCAGGAAATGAGACATTTGCTTGGGGTTTCTTTAGGAAATATTTGAACTTTTTAACATTTCAAATGCAGCAGGCGTTGAGCACGCTTGTTGGATACGTTTTTGGATTTAACAGAGAGCGAGGGGAGAACAACGAAAAAAATGAATTGCCGACGAAAATAGCTTCTCGACATTGAAATAATTTCTCTTAAAACGGAGACGAGTTCAACATAAAGCAAATAATAAATTTTCGTCACATGTAAACTCACTTAAATTATATTATCCTTTTTGAAGCAAAGCCTCCTAAACACCGAAAAAACGGAGACTTACACATTTAATCTATAAGAAAAAACAACAATTCCATTTCAAAGAAATTTTATATGACCACCTAATGATGCGTTTAATGTGAGTCGAGGTGCGTAAAACATTCAAGGGCTCAAAAAATAGTACACGAAGCTGCGAAACTAGCTTGACCGGCACATAAACTAGGGTGGTGGCTAATTTGAACCAAAATAGACCAATGTCAATGCGCCATCATAAAAGCACCCGAAGCAGGGAAATACGAGGTATGGAATGACCTTTCTGAAACGAACGCAACTTATTGCGCGTGTAAGCGAAAAAAATGTAACGACGGTATCATAGCTCTGTGATGTCTGCAAATGATTGCATTCGCGTTTATCTTCACTCTATCAGGGTAAACCTATTTGTGGAATCACACTTTTGATAGACATTTCACATTTAAACATTTTATTCCCAATAAGATGACTCCGCTTGTATTCGTTACTTAGTTTTACTATTCGGAAGTAAGAGTTAACTTTATTCGAAAATATTTAATTTGGTTGTGCGTATTTATTAACGCGTAAGAGTATCTAAATAGCGCCTTGGGAATTAGATGGCATATCCAGATTGCTTTTTTGGCTTAAGCGGCAATTTTTACGATTCGAGGACACTTAGGCTCTAATATCCTTTTTAGCACTCAACTAGGTTTTATTTCGTGGATTTTATTTCCGCAACTATTTCCAGTTTGTGCATAATTTGTGGTGTCTTTTATTCTTCGCTTATCCTAGCTATTCAACAACCTCTTCTCTATTTACTTAAATGACACTTGTCAGCTGAATGTCAATCCTTTGCAGGTTGCCACAGGATGTGCGATGTGTAATATGAGACGAGCGGAGAATTGTATGCGGCGAGGGAAAGTGTTTGTTTCCCACACATGTTAAAGGATACAGTGACGCAAGGTTTCAGGCTGCATCACATGCATGTCATGGGAAAGTGAGTGTAATACACTACTTAAATATCCTTTTATGGTCATTCAGATGTTCTCTGCATTACGCTGCATATTAAAATACAATTTTGGGAAACGAATCACATATGCACATATACATATGATAACATTGCAATTTAATTAATCACCGTTTCACGCTTGACCAAGTGAACTAATTTCAAAAAATTTCGACTTAAAAAAACTATATTGGTCAAGATTTGATTGTACATATCCATGTGGGAACAAACCGTATCCTGTGGCGAACAGGTCAGACATGTTTCAAAGAACTCTGACGAAATGCTCATTACGAGTTTGATGCTGCAATGCACGGGAAAATGAAAGGATCCCGAACCGATCCTGCTCATCATCAATAATACGAAACATGTTGCGAAATTTCAGAGTACACACTCAAACCTTTTTTACTGGACAATGTGCCAGGCAGACAAAAGTAGTAGAAAAGGACGGTGTGGTCTTAAAATCGAGCTGAGGCCCAGACAAAGGATTTACTCTTTGTTTCTTTTCTGTAGGGCACCGTCCAGAGCACGGAATAAAATATATTCGAATTACTCCTTTGTGGTGTTTTCAGAGAAAACATTTGTGAACAAGAAAGGAAGGCTAGCTTCGGGGCCCGAAGCTTAGAATACCCTTGCAGACCAGTTGCCTCGAAGCCGTTCGATCGTTTGTTTGGCAACTATATAGGATATAGTTATCCGATTATTGGCTTTTAATTTTATAAAACGTTTTTAATGTATATGAAAACAATATTTTCCAAGAATGAATTAATTGTTTTCAAAAATACTAGAATTATGCTGAATGAGCCATTTTCTCACATCGTTCCTATGGCAGCTATTGAATATAGTGGTCCGATTTAGATAGGTTAAAATATTCATTTCATAATGCTGTTTAAGGAATAAATTAAATATCCAAAAAAAAAAATTGCGAATTTTCATCATTTTTCCCATTCGTTCCTATAGCAGTAATGTGTCCTATAGCAGTAATGTGTCCTATAGCAGCAATGTGTTCCGATTCCTGCCGTTCCGACTTATATACTACCTGCAACAGAAAGAAGGGTCGGCTCAAAATTTCAGCCCGATAGCTTTAAAACTGAGAGACTAGTTTGCATAGAAACAGACAGACGGACATGACTATATCGACTCGGCTGGTGATGCTGATCAAGAATATATATACTTCATAGGGTCGGAAATGTCTCCTTCACTGCGTTACAAACTTCTGGTCAAAATTATAATACCCTCTGCAAGGGCATACAAATTCAACATTACATGGATACCTAAATGGATAGTTTGTTTAATGCAGCTCAGACTTACGATAATATATCGAAGAAAATTAGAGCTATTTAATAACCTATATATTTATGTGTACTGATAAGGCGGTATATTTACCAAAGCCATTTAAAAGCAACCGATAATATTTTTGTGATAAAAATGTCTATTTGCCATTTTCGTAAATTAAGAAGCATGAAATGACTCACAACCACTAGATGGTATCAGCAAATAGTTTTCCACATTTAGGAACAAAATTGTTTGGGAATAAGCGGGGATATCTGATACTTTTTTCCACCTCACCAAACAGGTTGGTGAAATAAGTAAAATCTTGATATAAGAAAAGGGCACTTGTGTGACAAATGATTTTGTCTTGATTGAGTTACTTTCCCTTCCATTGAAACTATACATTTTGGATTCAGGGTAATCTAAAGAACATTCTTTCCATAAATTTGATAATAGGTTCTAAGTCGGGTTGACTTCTTGTATTACACTTTCTCATAAAATCGCTATTCAATATTAGTTCGCAAATAAATATATACTCGTAGTTCGCACAGAAATACTAAATTGAAAGTAAATGCGCACCATAGATTCATAAGCCTCTACATATTTCCTATAAATTACAATGTATTCTCGGGCTAATGAATAAGGCAAAGGGCAATTTGTAAACAGATAATTATTTAACAATAAACGGATATATTTAGTTACATTCGATTAAATCGGTCAATTTAAATGGGGTTTAGACGACCACTATGTAGGGATTACTCGTACAGAATGAATAGAAAGAAAATGTCACTCCGGATACGCTAGTTTAATTTGAATGAGCACTTGAAATGATGCGGGCATATTAACTGTATGCATTTTTTTACGTTTTTAAACTACGGAATGTCAAAGCATTAAACCGCAAAGAACTCCCTATTTAATCTACTTTCACCTTTTTTGCAATATGATAAGCGATCATTATAAGACCACACAATAGCTAGCCGGAAATTCCAATTTTATTTTCCGTCCACAAATTCGATCGCTTAATCGTTGCCCAAAGACCTGCCTATGCGGAAATGAAATTTGAATGTCTCAGAGGCGTATCCCGCTCCGTCATTGTTCCTGATTTGACGTGGAAATTATAGAAAATCTCCCTGCCTCTGATATATGTGTACAATCGAAATCGAAAGTTTCCTGGACTACACGCTGATACCGGAAATGGTTTTTACTTTTATCGAGCGCCTCTCTGATTTATTTGTGTTTTATGTCCTAGTTACCCAAGTGTCGGGTTTCTCTTGGTGGAATAAGGACAGGGTCCTTCGGTTAACAAACAAGAAGTGGAAAAAATAAAATTTAACGAGGCATATGTGTTTTGTAGCGCATGAACTTGTTTTCCTTGCTTAAGAGGGCAGGACTTAGATTTTGCATGCTTGCCTCAATGCACACATTCTTCGTCTTCCTTTCTCATCAACGGCACCCTGGTCAGCAGGCCAGCCATAGATATCCATCCTGTCTCTCCATGTGCTTAAAATTTATTATCCCTTTGCGCAAGATTGAACATATTTTGCGTGGGTTCCTTGGATATCTAGGTCTAAGATTAGGGTCAGTATTGTATTTGGGTTTCAGTTACTTTAAGGTCGAAATTGCAACGGATTTGGCTTGTCAATAAAGCAATGAGCAAAAATGGAAATAAACTCCTATGGACTTCATTGGACACCTCAGATCTCAATTTAGAGTGGGCATTGATTAAACCTTAAGCAACTTCTTAGTCAAGTTCATTAGTCCCTTTGGACTGGCGCCACAAATTGAATAAATATTCGACCTAAGCAAATGTCCAGTCAATTTTTGAGTGGTTTTAACATAGATAAGGAGTGCGTTGTCATCACCCCCACACAAAGAGGCCAAGTTCAGAAAATTTTTAATTTGCCTATTCAATAACATTTAAACTGCATCTCAGACCCACTTCTCTCCCCATTCCCATCCATGGAAATTTCTCATTGCTTATCAGTCGTTTAGTCAGTGACAGTCGATTGAAATTGCAATTGAGTAAACATTGCCGGAAATGCATTTGCTTTCGCCGGCAATCGCTGACCAGACAGACTTTAGGTTATCTTTTTGCTCCCCTCGATTCTCGTCGAAGCCCAGACATCTTATTAAGCAATAATTGCTTTAAAACACTCCACTGATAGTCGCTACTTGTTGCTTGTTTGTTTTTCTAAAATTACAAAATTTTTTAAAGGGTGTGTTTTTGTGAAAAGTAATTTTAGTTTCTCACATAATATGGTTATACTGGTTATACGTAACGTAGAAAAAGAAAGGAATACCCTTGCGGACCAGTTGCCTTAAAACTGTTTCATCGTTTGTATGGCAGTTATAGGCTATAGTGATCCGATTTTTAGTTTTTAATTTTCTAAAACGGCTTTAATGTCTACAAAAACGGTATTTCTCATGAATAAATTAATTGTTTTGAAAAACACCAGAGTTATGCTCAATGACCCCTTTTCTCCCATCGTTCCTATGGCAGATATAGGATATAGTGGATTTTGATGATACTTTCAGGATATGTTAAAATAGTCGATAAATAGAGTTTCCTAAAAACTAAATTAATTATCTGAAAAAATTGCGAATATATGGTACTTTTCCCAATCGTTCCTATGCCAGCTATGTGATGTAGTGTTCCGATTCCGGGCGTTCCGACTACCCGCAACAGATTGAAGTTTCAGCCCGATAGCTTTAAAACTGATAGACTAGTTTACATAGCAATCGACAGACGGACATGGCTAGATCGACTCAGCTGGTGATGCTGATCAAGAATATATATACTATTATAATTTCCTTAGCAAGGGTATAAAAACATAGAAGTCTACGTTAATAAAACGTGTAAATTGAACCCCTTTAAGGATTGCGGTAAACATCTGAGATAGCTGACAAGTCGCTTGTCGCTAGGCCATGACTATGAGTCATGACTCTAGAGCAGTTGATCAAAGAAACCAAAATATGGGATAATCTTTTTGGGATTTATGTCTGTTAATTTGTTACAATATCACGTAAGAATCAAACGAAGAATCGATAATGTATGTTAATGCTGCAAGGTGACATCTCAATTTGTCTGGACAACCCGGAAGGAACGTGTTTTCACAATAACGATAAGTGCTTAACAACGAAAAATCACAGGGAGGTGTTGGATTGACGTGACCTGTCCGTGCTTAAATAATTGGCGAAATTTGCTACTGGTTGCTATCAGATGAATGATATCAGAAGATTTTGAGTCCTCAGTTGCCTAGGCGCCAGTTTGTCAGGATTTGTGAAAAAAACGGGCAACTTCCGCAGGCTCTATTTAAATTTCGAAATTAAGTACAACTATTAGGGTAGTTTCACATTTAGTTTTGGTTTTTAGTTTCCGAAATAGTGCTTCTGAGTGCTAACTGCCACTTGTCGAGCTGTAAGGAATCCTTTTTGGTTGGACCTCATGTTTTTACAGCTGTTCCTGCCCAACATTTATTTTGAGCTACCATGGGAATATTTACCTTGAAGAATTTCTTATAATTAAACCCATAAGTTTTCCAGCCAATACAAATTTATGTGTTTTTCAATAATGGGTTACATCTCAGTGAATTTTATACATCTGCTTCATGCATTGAATTGCTCTAAAAAAAAAAAGAATGATTCTATACAATTCTCAGGTTGGTCCTTTTTTAAGCAACGTTGACTAACTAAGACGATACCGCATGACGAGAAGTTTTTGGAAAAATTGTCACAAGTAGGAAGCCAAACAACTTTTTCAGGCATTGATGAAAATTCTTCAACTGGAGTCTTGAATTGGGTCTTTTCTTGAACAACGTCAAATAGACTGCAGTAAATGCCTATTCAAGTGGGCCAGGCCGGAAATTATGATTAATGATTCTTCTGAGGAATGAAAGTTGGCCGAGTGTCGCTGCAGAATTTTTAATGGTCCATCCCGATTTCCGATCTGAGCAAAGCTAAAAGGCCAGTGACAAGAAACAAAAATTGAGGGACAGAGCCTGGGACTTATACAGTTTTTCAGGAACAAAATGGGGAAAATGAAGGAGCTACTTCTTTTGCTATCCATAAATCATGCAGTTTGATTTTGGGACACCTAGGGACTGGCGTCATTTGTTGTAGGTGGCAATACAGTTGATTAATTGTTATCGACAAGAGCCTAAAAAGGATTGGCCGTTAAAAATTGCCATTTGTTTCGCTTGTTGACAACCGTTCCTTTCAAAAAAAAAAATACTGGCTTCAAGTCGTCCTAGTTACATGCGTCTGGCCGGAGTTCTCACCCCTCGTCATATCAATTGTCGTCCAGCTGTCAACGGCAAATCAATGCTATTACAGCTATATTTTTGCAAATTTAACCGAAACAAGAAAGGAAGGCTAGCTTCGGTACCCGAAGCTTAGAATACCCTTGCAGGTTAGTTGCTTTTAAACCGTTCAATCGTTTGTATGGCAGCTATAGGATATAGTAATCCGATTTTTGGGTTTTTAAATTTCTAAAAAGGCTTTACTGTCTATGAAAACAGTTTTTATCAAGAATGAATTAATTGTCTTGAAAAACACCAGAGTTATGCTTAATGACCCATTTTTTCCCATAGTTCCTATGGCAGCTATAGGATATAGTAGTCCGATTTTAATGAAACTTTTAGGATATGTTAAAATTGCTATTAAATAGAGTTTTCCAAGAAATAAATAAATTATCTTAAAAAATGGGGAAATTTTGGCACTTTTTCCCAATCGTTCCTATGGCAGCTATGTGATGTAGTGTTCCGATTCCGGCCGTTCCGACTTATATACTAACTGCAACAGATTGAAGGGTCGGTGCCAAGTTTCAGCCTGATAGCTTTAAAACTGAGGGACTAGTTTACATAGCAACCGACAGACAGACAGACGGACAGACGGACAGACGGACAGACGGACAGACAGACGGACATGGCTAGATCGACTCGGCTGGTGATGCTGATCAAGAATATATATACTTTATAGGGTCGGAAATGTCTCCTTCACTGCGTTGCAAACTTCTGGTCAAAATTATAATACCCTCTGCAAGGGTATAAAAACTGACATGAGTAAGATGTTGACAGGCCACTACTAATAAACAAAGGACACGTCCAGCCATCCCCCAAGTTTTGGCTTGAAAAGCTACTCAACCGTGTGCAATGCGATACTTTTCCTTTTTTTAGTTTAATGCTTTTCGTCCGTTTTTTTCGGTGGCTGACTGACTTTTCTACGACTTCGCTTTTGTCTAATTGCCAAACAATCGCCGCCTGATTATCCTGTCAAGCCGCAACTTTTTTGCGGTTTCCATTGCGTAGTTTTGTTTAATTGGATTGACTTGCAGACATGTGAGTGACATCATGTCATCGCATTCATCGCACCTTTCCATTTTTTGGCGCCGCTTTAAAATCGCACGCTTAAACGCGCGTTGCTATGACCGGCCATGACCGGAATTGAATCTGCCTTATCTTCCCAGTTTGAAAAATAATTTGGTTTGATGGGACGGAATCCTAATAAACATTCTTAATGCGCCTTTACAAATTTAGGAATTATTTTTTAATCAAGCTACTACGAAGATTGCATTTGTTGAGGTAACTTATGGTCAACCTTTGGTACCTGCCATTTTTTGGGGACTTAAATATTGACCAGAAGTTCGAAACGCACTAAAGAAGACATGTCCGACCCTATAAAGTATATATATTCTTGGTCAGCATCAGCATCACCATCCCAGTCGATCCAGCTATGTCCGTCTGTCGGTTGCTATGTAAACTAGTCTCAGTTTTGAAGCTATCGGGCTAAAACTTTGCACCGACCCATCTTTTTGTTGCAGGAGGTGGTATATAAGTCGGAACGGCCGGAGTCGGAGCATATCTGCCTTAGGAACGATTGGAAAAGTGCCATAAATTCGCCATTTTTTAAGACAACTAATTTATTCTATAGAAATCACTATTTAATGACTATTTTAACCTATTCTGAAAGTATTATCAAAATCGAACCACTAAATCTTATAGCTGTCATAGGAACGATGTGCGAAAATGGGTCATTGAGCATAGATCTAGTGTTCCTGAAGACAACTAATTCAATCTTGGAAAATATAGTTTTTGTAGGCATTAAGGCCGGTTTAAAAAATGTAAAACCAAAAATCGGGATACTATATCCTATACCTGCTATACAAACGATCGATCGGTTTGAACTGGCCTGCAAGGGTATGCTAAGCTTGTTAGTTAATGAACAGTTTCTTTTTGGGGATTGTGTGGGATAAAACGTATTTTATGTTAACGTAAACTTTATGCTATATTACCAATAATTACATATCTATAATTTAAACTCCTTTTAAGAGCTACAAGTACAACTGTTCGGTCATGGGTTAATTGAACACCTCACTGCCTACGTGACAGTCTCTGCCGATTTATGTTGCTAAGTGTGCTGTGCATGTGTGTTTCTACCATTCCCCCACTCTTTGAAACCGAAAGGAGGCTCTAGGCGAGATCTTTTAAAAATAAATAGCTTTGATGCTGATAATAAACTGGTTGACTAAAAATGCGCTCCGGGTGCATTGTACGACCTAGAGATAAGCATAGCAAAATCCTTGATCTTGACGCTGCGTTCAAACTCGCAAATTTATGTTGCCCATAGTAGCCGCTTAAATGTTTTTTAGGTATTTTTCAATACAATTTTGCTTAGCATTATAGTGCAAGAACGAAAACGAGAAAGAAGATTGATAAGAATAAAAGTACTTTCAAGCAAAAATTTGCGTGTCGGACCCGCTGGCAACGCTATTCAAATGATAAGAAGCCTGCCTAGGACAAACATTCGCATTTCAGCAATGATACGTCTGGGAGTAATTTTAATCTTGAGCCCGATAAAACATCAAAAAAGGCAGGAGGTACATTTCAGCACGTAAATTAAAAAGTGTTTAACAGCAACTGGAATGGATTTCATGAAAAAAAGGAAATACCAAGTCGGAAGTAACTGGCGAAATTAACAATCGCAACATTTTTATCAAAGGAATCCTCACTCAGCAGCTACATCTTCAAAAAGTCAGAGCAGCTAATGACTTATTATGTAAGCACGGGAAGCCGAAATTTCGTACAATAATACAAAAAATCTGTTCCCAAACAATGAGTTGTATGCGCGGGCAAGGAAGATTCCCTAATAATAATAGAAAATAAAAGAAAAATTGGTTCTAAATAACTAAAACTAAAATGAAAACATTTGAACGGACACCTATTTCGGCACCCATCCAATTCAAAATGGCACCTGCTCTTAAAAAATGTTTTGAAGATTTTTTCATTTAAGATAATGTAATGTACCTACGATACTATGAATATGTAGTTAAACCAAACCATTCAGTAACTCCCGTCGCCCACACGAGCATAGGGTACTTAGTTTAAATCCACAGATTAATCGTGATCTGCGGAACTGCGGTTTACTTACTGCGCCACAAGCCCAAAAATTTCCTGGCGCTTATAGAAGATCAAGTCTAATCGGGCTCCTTAAGTTAACTATAATCCGATCCTGATCACTGGATCAGTCGCTAATCAACATTTTCCGGGATTCGAATGAGCGCTTACCTGCGCAGGTCACCTATTCATTACAACTGTTTTAAGTTAATCCAGGGACTCAACTTTTTCAACATGGTCGGTAATAAAAAGCAAGAATGTTACAATTTCTTTTTAGTTCTTCTGACTTTTACCTCTTTCGAGCAGATGTTCGCCCGGATTAACATAGAAAAAACACATTGCGCCTACCTCCAGAAACGGATTAAATTTTTTGAAACAAACAAGTCACTCTTAAGCATGGCGATTAAGCTTGATCCCCTCTGAGGGGCGTAATATTGACGGATTTTCCTCTAAATCCTTCGGCTAATCTCCGGCTTAGAGCGCGTCGCGATTTTTTTCGCGTTTCGACCTTCTTTGTTTTTTTTTTCATTTGTGCCGATTCGTTAGAACACAGGCCTCTGGGCCAATGCGGATCATAATTATGGAATTCCTAAATACACTAAGGGCAGCCGGCAAGGAAGGCTAGATGATCTACCTGTAAGCGTGGGTTGCGTTCCTGTTTCTTGAACTCAGGGATCGCTTCATGCCTCAGGTAGGCAAGAACCCAGCCTTGAGTTTGCCGGCAATTAAGAAGTCAAATTTCACCTAAAAACAAAAAAAAATGACTAGGAAAAACAATGCAAAAAATTTGCAAAACTGAACTAAATCCGGCTTAAGAAAGTCGTATGTCTCAGGATCCTTGCATCATAAACAGGGTCAGGCAGCCTAGCATTTTGATAATTTTCATTTGCATGCTACGAACTCATCATAAACGAATTCGCCTCGACATCCCCGGCGAAGCAAGCCTATCGACTATCTTATTATTCCCACAGTTTTTATGTTGTCCTTGATTTTTTATGAACGCGAGCGGTTTGACTTTTTTACGGACATATACGGCGTGTCTACTTCCGTTTTTTTAATATTTTTTATGGTGTAACTCACTACCTGCGATTTTATGGACTTCGAGTTTTTCAAATAGGTAACGCCAACGGCGTTTTTTAAATTTCATCCTGAATGAAATTAGATGACCCCTTTATCTAAAATTATTTATTATGTTTTAGTTTTTCCAAGAATAATTATAATGTCCCACTTTATGTATGTTTGTCATTCAAATAAGCTCAGGATCAACCCATCGGCCGCGAAAATATGTTGGTAGCATGGACCAAGGCGGATTAGCCATTTCATCTTCGGTTGGTGGTGTTATTTTATATGCATTTTCCCCATACCTACATGTATTATATTTCTACTAATAATTAGCCAAAACGTTTCAACAACTTTCACTTAAGAAGAGAAGAAGAAATACAGAACCAATAATAAATAACTCTTTAAATAAAATATAAATATTTGAAATAGGAGCGGGACATATGAACGTGTCCGCTTTGGTACTTTTAATCTGTTCTTGTCCTGTGGTCGCCTAATCCTAATCCGTAAAGGAACTCTCCCGCGACAAGATTAACTAATCCCAAGTTCCGAGGCTTCCTGATTAGATCACTTGGATTACCCATATATGGGTCCGCTTGGACTGTTGCTTCATTCACGAAAGTTTGTTTTTGTACGTTTCCTGTTTATGGCGTGCTCTTGGCATGCGATAGAGGACGCCTTAGGTTCCTCTTCATTAAATCAATATAAAAAATGAGATTGCAGGGGGATCTGTACGCGTGCCGAGAGTAAGCCGACACCCTTAAAATTTTTTATTTTTTAGGGATGCTGCATAGCCCGACTTAAGGTGGCATTGTCTGGTTTAGAGGTAAACTTTCAATTTTGTTTTGCCATATCTACTATGTTTCTGAAAATTTTACTTCATTTAAATCTAAGGTGTTCCGTAATCCAAGCTAATGCTGAGATTACCCCGCTACTTAAACGAGCGGTTTCTGAGGATTCTGAAAGGGGTTTTCCAAAGCATTAAAAACTAGATTTAAATTAGTCTTGCCCGCCAGTTTAAAATTGGGTAGCTTCCTTCTTTGGCTTAGGGCCGGTGATTAGCTTGTGGCTAATAATGAGTACGAGGATCCCGATCCAGACCTTAAGTCGATGGATTACTAAACAAATCGCGTGGTTTTGGTAGAAATTCAAAAATGATTTCAAGTACGTTTCAGCTCCACTCTAATTTTTGTTGCATCAACCACTTTTAACATGATCAAATCGTTCCCACCCGATTGAATATCAATATAATACCACACCCTTTAAAAACTTCACCAAGTCGATCGAGTGTTACAAATGAGTAAAAAATTGTGGGCCACTCATGGGTTGCCAAACAATAAAGGAAAAGTCCCCTATCCCGTGCCCCTAGGGGTGCTTCAAGGCGCATGCGCGGCGTGCGTTTTAAGCCTTCACTTTCGCTTTTTTTGTGTTTCCCCTTTTTTTTGATAAAACAATTGTCTTTGCTGCCCTCGTTTTCATTCGATATATTTGTACAAAATTTGTCTATTTTTTCATAAAAAGTTACAGTTTTTGTTGGCCTGGGCGTATTGTGTTTTTTTTTTATAAGGGTACGGAAAATAGGGGGAGGATAAAATTCGTTCCTAAAATGAGACTATACCTTCAAAGGAGCAGTTGATACTAGAAGAATTGCAGCTGCTGATCTAATTTTTACGTTGTTTTACAAATTCTACGCCAAACCGTCAATGGCCGGCAATCTAAAAATTTTGAATAAAATACATTTTTTTCCGGTTTACTTTTTTGCGTTTCGTCCTCAATCGTATTAGTAAAATAAGTTATTCTAAAATTGTATCAATATTGAAGCATACATTTTAATTGAAGAAAATGTAATGGTGCTTCTTGCTCGTTTTAGTCATTTGCTTATTTTTGTTATTCAGTTTTTGGTATTAATGAATAAGTTATGAAATGCAATATATATTTTTTAGAATGACAAATAAGGAATTTCCTCAGTATTAAATGATTGTTCAAATTAATATTATAGAACTAAACATTTGTTAACCCAGGTTAGTTCTCCTAGTTTGCACCTTATCAACAGACAATACGCACTTTTCTACGCACTACTGCCCCAATTTCACACATACTGTTAAGCACGTGCGATGGCAACGGCAGTGTCACCGATTTTGGTCGGATTTATAATTTTAGTTTGCGACTACTTTGGGTTTTATTTATTGTGATAGTAGTTTCGTTTGCCGATTGTCAACAAAGGCATGAGAGATAATGGCCGGATCTAAAATCAGTTGAGTTTAAGTCGCTTTGCCAATATCAAGCCGTGCTTTGCTTATCAATCAAGCAAATATGCTGACATTTTTCTGACTAATACCCGCAACCTGGGAATAAGCGGACGATGTGCTGAAACGAGTCAGTTCAGCCAAAAACCTCACAAATGCTTATCAATAGGGTCAGTTTCGGGTGCATGAACATTGTTAAATGCCTTCTGCGAACTTTATTTTAATTTTTGCGAAAATCTTTTTCCGAAGATGACCGTGCTCATTCGATGACAAAAACTATTCGAATTTTACGTAATATTATGCAGAGCAAGGATATGCCAGTCCCTTTTGACTATTGTTCGGTTTCACTTTCGGAAATTCCACGGTAGTTCGCATTAACCGCCTGGCGAGTTTTGCGCGTCCTTGGCCTACCTACAAAACCAGCAGAACGATCTAGACCCATTTTCAATATAAGTTCGTCTCAGCATGTCCTTGCCATAAAAATCTACATAAAACCATTTAAAAGTCAATCCGCAAAAGTCACTAGCAACGTCCGAAGAAGCAAAGATACGGAGATGTTTCACCATCGCACGCTGTTTTTTATGAAGGGGGTTGGCTGGTTTTGGTTTCTACCTGGAACCGTTTTTTAGAACTTATATTCTTACGATTTGTTTTTAAGTCGTGTGGCAATAATAAGTTAACCATTAAACCAGTTTAACTCCCAATTCATGCTCAACAGGCTGCGGAAAGAGAAAAAATCACTCATGGAAATTTTTTGTTTTTAGGAAAACCACTCAGTCCTCTGTCCTGCTTTGGGGACTCATCAAGCTGATGTTTTGTTTACTTCCTGTTTACTCCTACAGCGCACGCTTGCATTTCCACCCCATCCATATCATCTCTTTTTCTGACTTTTGGCTCTTTCGCTCTCACTCGTTCCATTCGCCTATCTCTTCTTTGGCGTTCATCCCCTTCGCCAGCTGAGTTATTTTCCCGTAATACTCGCTTGTTAAAAGGGGAAATGTGGACGGACCCTTTGAGTGAGTTTTTGTTTAAGTAGGTTTCAGAGTGTCTCAAATATGATCCTTGCTCCACTTAAAATTTACTTCAAGTGCAGGTTTTTTATGAAGGCTCTAAAACCACCGGAGCAGCGGAAGTGGCCATAACACTCCTTTATGGGGTAGAGCATAGTTTTGATTTTTTGTATTTTTTATGGCTGCAAAAAACGCGCAGATCATAAAACCAAGTAGTGTGCGAGCTTACAACTATCCCAGAGCCTTTGTTAAAAAACGGATACTGGTTCCACAAACTGTGTTTAAAAGTCAAACACAGCAGCCAACCGCTGTCTCTGTCGCACCAATTTGCATACGAAAAATCAGCACTTTTAGGTAAAAAAAAAAAAACAAAGCCGATGAAATATACTCAACTCAACCGAGTGCCCAGTTTCTGTTCTTTACCTGCTTCGGATGTGCGGATCGTTTTCGCCGTCGCCCAAACGTTCTCTCCCCTTCTCAGCCTGGACCGTTGCGAGCGTGCGAGCGAGAGGACGAATTGAGTGTGTGCCTTATGCGTGTGTCCGTACCAGAGAGAGTGAGCGAGTTCTCTCGCCGTGGCGAAGCGTACTTATAGTTAGCTCACGCAGCGAATATGTATCAGTCGTGATTTGGCTCTGTTAGTGAGAGGAACAACATTTTTGTGCCACACACTCAGAGGCAAGAAAACCGCATCAACTCTTACACACGCAAAAATTTGTTGATTCAAAGGATATCTCAGCAAAGGATACATCTAGCTGTATAAAAACGTGCTCAGACGCTCTCTTAATATCACTTCTCTGCGACCAGTCGTCACGTCAACATCTTAAGACATTTGTGTCTTAAGAAAAAATCTCGAAACGCGTAACAAACAAAATACCTCAAGAAAAATAAAACTACAGAGCAAGTTAGCAAAATAGCTTGCATAAATTATAACTACCTCATTTTGTACAATCGGTGAACTTTTAGATAAAGAAAAAAATCAGTGTAAACTCTCTACCTCAAAGTACAAAAGTGCGTGAATCAAGAAAATATTTCATATCCAAAAAGTGCAATAATTGCCTAAATGAAAATTTCTTTAAATTAAACAAGTTTAAATCGAATTGCGAAATTGTTTTTGCTGTAGTGAACGCAAAAACAGGCGAACCAACAGGCGAACTAAGAACATATTGATGGCTATATCAATGCTACAGGACGCCCAGACAAGAAGTAAGTATAATCATCTAAGATTGTGTTGAATTTTACATGTGCAAATCCCGATATCCGATAGTCCGCATTTTCAATAGCTTCAAATCTTTGTTGTTAACGAATTGGTCTGCAAGAAACCTTAAGCTAACAGCACTCCTACATACTAGTAACGACGTCCCCCCCAATTACCCCAATACAAAACGATAGCCATAGTTATTGTTCCTTACACACATATGTAAATGTGCACACTCCCATCCAAGCTGGCAGACATCTAGAGCAATAAGGTTTTGTTTACAAGTTTCGCCAGAAACCGGCACTTAACTCGTTACCCACCAATACAAAAGCTAGAGAGCGCACAGCTGAGAAAAGAGAGAAGGCTCCCCACACATGTAACATATGTGCTCTTAAGAATTTTTGCTCTTAGCAAGAGATAATTTCTACACCCACACAAAAGTTGCTGCCAGCGTGATTAACATTTATTTGACACTAAAAAAAACCCACTAACTAACTCTTATTTTACTCTCTGTTTCAGGCTTAGCTGCTGCCTTGGCCGGTATCAAGAGAGAGGAGGCCGCTGTTGACCGCTCCATGTCGCTATCGCCCCCCATGTCGGCTAACACATCAGCCACCAGCGCTGCTGCCATGTACCCAGCACTTGGACTGCAGCAGGCCGCTGCTGCATCAGCCTTCGGAATGCTCTCGCCCACACAACTGCTGGCTGCCAACCGCCAGGCGGCCGCCTTCATGGCCCAGCTGCCTATGAGCACACTGGCCAACACTTTATTCCCACACAACCCGGCGGCTCTGTTCGGAGCCTGGGCTGCCCAACAATCGCTACCGCCTCAGGGCACTCATATGCACTCGCCGCCCGCCAGTCCCCACTCGCCAGTGGCCACTACCCCTCTGGGCATTGGTAAGCATCCGCTGGGCTCCCCCAACAGCACACCGCTGCACCATGAGCCCGCGAAAAAGTCCCGCAAGTTGTCGGTTAAGAAGGAGTTCCAGACGGAGATTAGCATGAGCGTGAACGATCTTTACCACACTCCGGGAGGACCCATTTCTCCGCCCTCCAGTGGCAGTTCGCCAAACTCCACCCACGAGGGAGCGGGTGGCAATGCAGGAGGTAATGGCCCTGCAAAGGATCCATCCCGCGACAAAAGCTTCACCTGCAAGATCTGCTCCCGTAGCTTCGGCTACAAGCACGTACTGCAGAACCACGAACGCACCCACACCGGCGAGAAACCCTTCGAGTGCCCCGAGTGCCACAAGCGCTTCACCCGTGACCACCACCTCAAAACCCACATGCGCCTGCACACTGGGGAGAAGCCGTATCACTGCTCGCACTGCGATCGCCAGTTCGTTCAGGTTGCTAACCTCAGACGTCATCTGCGCGTGCACACTGGAGAGCGCCCGTACACTTGCGAGATCTGCGACGGCAAATTCAGCGACTCCAACCAGCTGAAGTCCCACATGCTGGTACACAACGGCGAGAAGCCGTTCGAGTGTGAGCGATGCCATATGAAGTTCCGACGGCGCCACCATTTGATGAATCACAAGTGTGGCATTCAGTCGCCGCCCACTCCGGCTCTCTCGCCAGCCATGAGTGGGGACTTTCCCATGGCAGTCACCGCCATGGCTCTGGAGGCATCAACCAATAAATTCGCGGCAATGTGCGCCAGCTACGGGGGGTCAGAAGAGTCTGTCGATCTGGAGAAGGGCGCTATGGACGACGACGCTCCATTGGATTTGTCTGAGGACGGAGCCAGCTCAGTGGATGGAAATTGCAGCAGCAGCATGGCCCGTCGCAAGGCCCAGGACATTCGCAGAGTGTTCCGCTTGCCACCGCCCCAAATCCCACATGTTGCCAGTGACATGCCCGTGCAAACCGAACCCGAGGATCTGAGCATGCACTCGCCGCGTTCTGCCGGATCGCACGAACAAAACGATGACATTGATTTGGATGATTTGGACGACGCTGCTGCTCTCTATATGCGGCAGTCACTTCACTAGATTCTCTAGTCCCACTGCCAATTGTACATAGCCATGTTCAGTCTTCATTAGATGAAGGTGACTGGCAATGGGCCACACAAAATATAAAAATTTGCCATTTTAAAGTGGAGATTTTGCAACAAGAATTTATTGCTAAGTACAAGTAACTAAAGATCAACAACAAAAATTATAGCACTTAAATCAAAACACTCACAATTGTACAAAACTAGATAATCATGCCATAAGCTTATTGCCGCCAAACCCCACCAAATCAAACCGAAAATGTCGTGCCATTCTTAACACCTAATTTAAGTTGTAACTTTAAGTTTTCCCAGTCACTTAGAGATTGTATATAGCAACCCAGCATATGCAGCTGCCAATTGTAAATTAAACAGCGCTCCAAAAAAAATTATTCAACTACCAAATTTAAAGACAAAAAAAATTATTTCGATCTTTTTGATTTATGACATTAGCTTACTTTAATTAAATTTTAGCGACTTCTTAAAGAAAACAATGCCAATAATCACGAAATCAAAATTAACTTTAAGTTAAAATAATTAACCCAATTATGTGTAGTCTAATTGTTTTGTTTGCCATTAATATTTAAAACAATTATTTAATTGATTAGTACCTAATTATTGCGTGAATCTCGTTTTATTGGACCCAAACATACAGATTGACTTATATATTTATATTTTAATTTACATTTAGTTAAAATGTTGCTCCATGCATTACAAAAAATAAATTGATTGAAAATATAAAATATTTTATTTATTTGGTTTGTTTACGTTGGAAAGTGCGCTGTAAATGATTATTCTTCTTTCATTTAATGAATATGTTTTTTTTCTCGTTGTATCCGATTTAACGCTGTTTCAAATACATCTTAAAGGAAATTCCTTAGAAAACATAGCTCAATGTATAACCGAAACTGTATATTAATCACACTTAATCAAATATTCCTAAATATTAGCTGTAATTGTAAGAATTGAACCAAGTAAACAGGAAAAATGCTATAACCAAATACCTCCAATACCTCTGTATCAAAATTGTTGTGAGCTAAACGTATATACATACAACAATTTGGCAATCGTACAATTCAACTGAATTTATATACAACATTTAGAAAACGATATTGAAACGTAAATCCAAAGTTATATGTATTGTAATTTTTATGCATATTTTATAAGAGCATAGAAGTAAATACGATCTTTGAATATTATAAAAATTAGGTTTAAATGTAAATATGATCTCTACGATCTGCAATTTGTACATAATTTAGGTTGTACGTAGCAAAGTTAAAAATGTACACTACATACTAATTTTAGTGCAATCTTTGGTTCAAATTATCGATGAGCAAACAAACTTGTCGTTGCACCCTTAGTTTGTACGTTCTAAAATCATAAAAATGCAACAAAATATTATGTAATTTTCTTTGTTCATTCAAGTGTATGGTATACAAGTTCCTCAAGATTAAATGATTACAAAAATAATAAAATCAGATAGCAAGCGCATTTCGAATCTTTCGCAATTCGGTGCATTGCATGAAAGACCTCACACATGTTTCATATTGATTGTGTACATTAATACTCGTCACTATATAAATTTAGCTTGTTTAAAGCGTTAGCAGTAACTCAATATATATATTCATGTATAATTACCAAGTCAATTTTTATGTAAATATTAAAATACCTAATATACTCTAAATAACTGCAGCTCAAGTTGTGCAATATTAATGTAAACAACCATATACCTACGAAGATAAGCCAATATCAAGATTTGTTCTACAATTTTCATATATAGTCACTTAGACATACATACTTTATGCAATACATTAGGAAATTTAAACTAGACAAATTATAATAACTGAAATTATTGCATTACATATGTCCATGAACATACGAGAAGTAAATAGAGCTGCCAGTTTCGTCGTATTATCTTATTTATTGTTGTACTTTCGGACACGTTTAACAAATATGTATACATACTTTAAAATTTTTATTAGTTTAAACTAAAATGCATTAAGTTTATTAACGAATTCTGTATATGTGAACCAAACAAAATATATTACAATATTGTGTTAAAGAAGAGAATGTTTTCAATCAGTCAGCCAAGAAACAAACCCCCCACTGGAAAATTAGCCAGAGTTTTTCTTCGTTTTTCCCGAATGGCGACAACGGGCAGCATTATATAAATTTTTAATTTATGCAAACGAAGCCCTTTCGCATTATTTTACATTTGCCACAAGACGCCCCACTAATGCTGTCGCCACCACCATGCTCAATCCACCCCACTGTGTAACCCAGCCCCATCCCGACATCCCTTCACCGGAATTTGAATTTGCGTCTGGGGGCAGCAGCTGAGCAAGAAAAGAATATAAAAAACGCGCTTCGCCGCGCAGCCAGAAAATGTCACAGTGTTTTTCCCCATTTAATCTCCAGTGAGAGAGCAAACAACTACAACGCAATGAAGGAAAGGCGACACCCCCATCGCCCCACGGCATTTCATTCAACCTTCTAGCGTAACTGACGCCTCCACTTCTTTGTGCCCCTTTCAACAGCCAAAAAAGGCTTCATTCTGGCAGCCCTCTATATACAAAATGGTAGCATATACGAGTATTACATAAAAGGCGCCTTATGTGCTTACATAGAGCGGTCTAGAAGAGTGAGACGGAGGACAAATGTTCGCGTACTGCGCTGCTTATTAGCATTTTAGCCTTTCTTCGTTTGGCGCTCCGTGAACGTCGTCAGCATACACGTCCAAAAATATGTGGAAAATCTTTATTATAATTTCTTACATAGATCACATATATCATTCATATAATCAAATAATTATAATTTTTTGAATAATTTGTGCAACCTCTGTTTTTGCTCATATTTTTTAATGTATTTGTTGTCAATGAAAATTTTTTGCGAAGTGCAGTTATCCAGGCCTCTTCCTTTATGTTTTTTTGGCTTTTGAGTAAATGATTTGGACTTGGAGGCAGAAACATTTTTTCTCAAATGAGTTTACGAGTGTTTGGCTGTTAGGATTTTTTCTTTGGTGCGGCAAAAGAAAGAAAACCCAAAGAAAATAAAAGGCATTCAAAATAAATTTAAAGGCTTCGCTGGCAACGAACCACCAACGCAGCCAACTGCCGTTCATTATTCAAATTGAAAAATTATGATTTTCACCCGCGTTTTGCCTCGTCCGAGAGTGAGCTGGAAAACTCGGACTCGACCAGTCTAAACTTGGTGTTCAGCCAAGGAAGGAATTATAATAAGCTTCCTTAAGTGAAATGGAGTTTTGGTTAGAGTGGGGGCTAAAGGGTGTGTTACAAACGGCCTCTGATTCTGCCTTGCTTAATATCCTGGGGCCATTTGCACCTATGTCAAAAAAATGTATTCCTCCTAGAAACCATTAATATAGCTGTGGAGAGTGTCCGTATTTTTGTCTTAATGTTTTTAAATAAGAATTTTACACTTGCCTTTTAATGCTTTGCCAAAGCATAAATTGTGCGTTAGTGGTTGTACACCATACTTCTTACGGTTCTGCGTACATAAAATGTATCTTCCCTAATTTTTTGTTTACATCCACGCCACGATGCTCAAGCTGATTTTGCATATTTGATTCCAAAGTCTTTAAGCGCAACGTAATTACTCTCAGCATGTTTCTTTCCAGATTTAGCACCTCCTGAACCTAAAATTTCAATGACATATACTAAAACAATACCTTTTTAACAGAAATGGGTTTAAGCACATACCAATTAGATCGGCGAGTTCCTTTTGGTCACAAGGCCGTTTTGGTCCTTCGTCATCACGGAAAGCCGACTACTTAAAATAATTTAAGGTTTTAAATAAAACATGTTTGCTATTCAAGTTGTTGAAGTAATATTATCCACGCCACGATGCTCAAGCTGATTTTGCATATTCGATTCCAAAGTCTTTAAGCGCAACGTTATTACTCTCAGCACGTTTCTTTCCAGATTTAGCACCTCCTGAACCTAAAATTTCAATGACATATTCTAAAACAATACCTTTTTAACAGAAATGGGTTTAAGCACATACCAATTAAATCGGCGAGTTCCTTTTGGTCACAAGGCCGTTTTGGTCCTTCGTCATCACGGAAAGCCGACTACGTAAAATAATTTAAGGTTTTAAATAAAACATGTTTGCTATTCAAGTTGTTGAAGTAATATTATATGAAATTATATGAAATATTATTATATTTACGAAAAGTATGTAAGTATGTACAACATTATCAAGCAAGCCACAAATTTTCTTATATTAGCGATGACCATAACGGCACTTTGAAAGTGTTTTGCCTTGTGCATGGATATGACGTATACATACATACACACAAATCCTGGCAGCCAAGCCATAAGTTTTCTGTTTGTTTACTGTTTAGGTTATTCACTTATTTACTTCACTAATTAATATTGACTTCATTGCGCATTCATCATTAAAAATTTCCTGGTAACAAAATCACACGTACGTACATTTGTCAAAATCGAAGAGTTACAAGTTTCTAATTCACCACCGAACGAACAATGAACAAAGTTTATTTGAGCTGCGCTGATCGCATTTATCGATAACTCGTTTACAAAATGCAAGGCTAAGATATCGTGTCGGTATTTTTTGTTTGGAAACGATGAAATAGAAACAGAACAACAAATTTTTTATTTAGCTATTAAGCTTAATATTATGTATAACGTGCAAATATATTTACAATCTAACGCAAACAAATCGATATTATATTCTATAGATCTGTAAAGCAATAAATTTAGCATTTCATAGCAATTCCCTTGCTTAATCTATTTTAATATATGTTAGTTGCGTGCAGACATTTGAACGGAGATGGCCAAGAAGCTAACTCATTCTGTAGTATAAATAGTAAACATTTAATATAAAATTTTATTATTTCATATGGAAAACTAATAAGCAATATTGACTATTGAAAAAATCATCCCATTTTAACTTGTGAAATAAATTGTTTACCCTAATGTTATATATACGGGACTATTAAATACCATAAAAACTTGGTATCTTAAAATTAAGTATATTTTGTTGAACGTCAGAGACTGAGGATTAATCGAAAATACGCGTAATATTATCTTGTTTAATGTATTATTCATTTGGTCACCATTTTATTATGTTTGATAGTTTTAATTTCGTATGGAAAATAAAAATAAAATTAAAAAACAAATATTGTGGCGTTATTTAGCATTCTATGGAGTATTCGGTGCCAATATATATAAAAATTTAATACCTTAAAAATGTATGTTATTAAATTGCACTTCTTACCCGCAAGAGTTCCGAAAAGAAAGAATAACACCCTTCTTCATTACTTCCCCCACTCCTTTTTCTCGTGACATTAATACCATGAATAATACATGCTCATTTCTTTAGCTTTAGCGCTGACGGTTGTTTTTTTTCCTGGCTTCCACGACTACTTCCACTTCACTTCCCTCCGGCCCCTCTCTCACACCCTTCCCACTGCTTCTAATTCCAAAGGGGTTGTTTGTAATTTTCTTTAAACAAAAATGTCTTTTTGCTTTTACGTAGCTTTCCTTGAACTTCGGGCGACAAAAATGAAAAATACGAAAAGTAAAATGAGTCTGCTGCTAGGGAAAGCTTTGCTGGTGAGGGCGTGGGCGGAGTGGCAGTGGCAGGGGTGTGCCAGTAGCGATGCAAAACGTCTCAATGAGTTTAACGCTCGCTGCTTGATAATGAGCAGCAAGGAAGCGAGTCAGCCGAAGCGAAAGAGCTTTGCCCCGTTCCAGCGTCTTCCTTTTCCTGTCCCAGCATTAAACTCTTTGATTAAGCAAAGGTGCGACAGAGACGCTGGGCTGTTGCCGTCTCTTTTCGACACAGACGCAGGTGGCCTATTGCCGCCATGCTTCAAAAATAACTAAGTTGGCGCAGGGGGTAGTGGGGAGAAAGCGAAAGCACTTCGTATGCAAATGAGTTTTTCGTTATCGTTGCTGTTGACGTCGCTGCCGACGTCGCAGTCCCAGTCGGCGCTGGTTGAGAGGGTTGTTTTTCATTTTGTTTCCTACTCTACTTCTCTTACCCTTCCCCTTACCATTGCTCTGCAGTGGGTTTCGCTCGATAAGAGCAGAGCTCGCAAATTCGAAGCGAAAAGGAGTAGAATTTTCAATGCGGATTTATAATGAGAGTTGTTGTTGTCCCTGTTTTTTAGCTCTCTTTCTCTCTCTCTCACTTTATCTCTCTTCGGCACTTGAAATTTTGCAACATGCTGTGCAAATGCCCACTTTCTTTCCACTTTCTCTTTGTCTAGCGTGCTGTGTGTTTTAGCCCGAAAATTGTCATACAGTTTTCGTCTTGATCCCGATCCCTACTAATTGTGTTTGCCAATAATTTGCATGCCCTTTTTCGCATGCCCTCCCAGGCACTGCCGGGGGTAGAGCAATCCGTAACAGAAGCGTAAGCTGAATGAGAAAGAACGTGGGCCTATTTGCCTAAGTTCCTCGCATCTTTGCAAATCCTTTGTGTCAGTGTCCATGCTCCTATTGTTTTGTATTTATTTTCCAGACTCTCCAAGGCAGCCTAGAATCTGTGCATGTTTATTTTGTTACGCTTGACTAATTTTATTTCAATCTTAGCTGAATGCAAGTTTAGCATCGACACAATATTAAAGCAAACATTTCCAATATATATATGTACATACATACTTTGTACTTACTAATATGAACTCAAATACTACAATATTTGTTTTTTTTTTATAAATTTTATTTTTGACCAAATGGTGACCAAATGAATAATACCTTTAATAAGATAATATTACGCGCATTATCGATTAATCCCCAGTATCTGACGTTCAACAAAATATACTTAATTTTAAGATACCAAGATTTTATGGTATTTAAAAGTCCCGTATATATAACATTAGGGTAAAGAATTTATTTCACAAGTTAAAATGGGAAGGGTTTTTCAATAGTCAATATTGCTTATTAGTTTTCCATATGAAATAATAAAATTTTATATTAAATGTTTACTATTTATACTACAGAATGAGTTAGCTTCTTGGCCATCTCCGTTCAAATGCCTGCACGCAACTAACATATATTAAAATAGATTAAGCAAGGGAATTGCTATGAAATGCTAAATTACTTATTGCTTTACAGATCTATAGAATATAATATCGATTTGTTTGCGTTAGATTGTAAATATATTTGCACGTTATACATAATATTAAGCTTAATAGCTAAATAAAAAATTTGTTGTTCTGTTTCTATTTCATCGTTTCCAAACAAAAAATACCGACACGATATCTTAGCCTTGCATTTTGTAAACGAGTTATCGATAAATGCGATCAGCGCAGCTCAAATAAACTTTGTTCATTGTTCGTTCGGTGGTGAATTAGAAACTTGTAACTCTTCGATTTTGACAAATGTACATACGTGTGATTTTGTTACCAGGAAATTTTTAATGATGAATGCGTAATGAAGTCAATATTAATTAGTGAAGTAAATAAGTGAATAACCTAAACAGTAAACAAACAGAAAACTAATGGCTTGGCTGCGAGGATTTGTGTGTATGTATGTATGCGTCATATCCATGCACAAGGCAGAACACTTTCAAAGTGCCGTTATGGTGATCGCTAATAAAGAAACAATTTGGATTGGCTGCGAAGGTACATATGAAAAGTACGAACCTACACACATTTTTAAATATAATAGATATTCAGTTCAACTATCTAAGATACTTTAATAACTAGAATAGCAAACATGTTTTATTAAAAAGGTTTTTTTTCGTAGTCGGCTTTCCATGATGACGAAGTTTCACAAAAGCATGAAAGGGAGCCATCCAAAAACAAACTTGCGTTGAACTCGCGGATCTAATGGGTATGTGCTTGAGACATTTCTTTAAAAAAGAGGCATTGTTTTTAGTATATGTCATTGAAATTGTAGGTTCAGGAGGTGCTTAATCTGAAAAGAAACGTGCTAAGAGTGATAACGTTGCGCTTAAAGACTTTGGAACCGAATATGTAAAATCAGCTTGAGCTGAACGGTAGATTTCGTGTACGCAAAACCGTAAGAAGTATGGTGGACAACCGCTAAGGCACAATTTAGAATGCTGTGCCAAAGCATTTAAAGGTAAGTGTATAATTCTTATTTGAAAACATTTAGACAAAAATACGGGCGCACTCCATATCTATTGCAAGGGTTTCTGAGAGGGATACACTTTTTGACATAATGCAAATGGCCCCAGGATAATAAGCAAGAAAAAATCAGAGGCCCATTCCCCATTGTAACCCAACCCAAAAAACCCAAAATTACAATTTGTAAACATTTCAAAAACAGTAAATTAAATTGTCCTCAATCCCGACTTTCCCCAGTTGATGTAAAAATTCCCAAATTCCCACGCTGTCCCATACTCGCAACATCCAATATGGTCTTCATAAGTAAACGAAAAGCATCAACCCCCCCCACATACAAATGCACACTGTGTGCGTTTGAACTTTTTCCAACCGGTAGAAATACCACCCAAATAACCATAATGCCAATTCTATGATAAAAGTCCTGATGATTACGCACACATTAGGCAAGTGCGATTCCTTCCACCCTCTTCTCCCCCATATGGTTTTTATTTGCCACAAATTTTCGACAATTTTGGACAAATTTACATGCATAAACCGCGACGACTTTGACGGCGGAAACGGCAATTGCCCAGAAACAACAACAACAACAAAGAGCCACTACACACGCGATTTCCATGGGTTTTGCCGAGGATTTCGCTACTCCCTTGGGGAGGTAGGTCGTGGACCCTTTCTTCCCTTTTTTTGTCCAAAATTTGTTTAAAGAAAATCAAGTGAAAAACGTTTGAAAATCATATGCATGTTGTGGGTGATTGCCGTATTCGACGATGGCCTGTGTGGGGGAGGTGTTGCTTGTTGATATTCTGTGTCCCAGCGAAAGTGAGCTATCAACAAGCTATCATTCACTACACATAGTCGTTTCTGTTTATGCATGTGTGGGCGAGGGCGTGTGGGTTTGAGTGTGTGATGGCAAACTGTTGATACGATTTAAGCGATTTGTTGTGGGTTTTCTTTGGCACTGTTGTTTATATTTTGCTTGACGGGTGCCTTGTGCAAAGTATAAAAAGTTTAGCATACATTACAGCTGGCGAGTGGGAAAAGGGATGATGTCGATTGAAAGAGGTTAGTATCAGTGGAATTAGTGCCGATCCAATCTAATAATAACCCATATATGGGCCTAAAAGGATTTTCCCTCAATCACATATTATTTAATAAAGCCGCATTTACTTCGTTTCGAGTGTCCAACTTTTACTTGCATTGCCTTTGGAGTCCTAATGGATTTGTAATTCGCTTACTAAATAAAGGACACATCGTAGAGGTCGGGCAAGTGGTGAGCCTTCCTTCGGGTAGCCTTTTAACTAATTTGCGGCTGTAGGCCGAAGATGAAAGCCAGTCATGTAAGTGGCTACAATCAGCAGGAGACTTTGTTAGGGAATATCTACCCACAAAATCCGGCCATGATATTCTCGCAACGAGCTTGTGCCACAAAATATGCAAAACGCAATTAAATAGTCCGATGAAAAAATTTTAATTACCTTTCATATCCGGCAAAGTGGCCGAGCAAGAAGCAGCACTCGACGTTATATCCTTTTAATAAGGAGACTCCTTTGCATAACAACAAGGAACACATTAATTAAGATGCAGACAAAACCAGGACCAGGATGACGGCAACGAAATAAACGAATTAACAACAGCTAGGACTTTGCATAAATGAAAGGATAATCAGCCTATCAACTTGGCCAAGGACCAAAGGCACAAAATGGCGCGCAATTAACATGGAAATGACTTTGTTTGACACCCAAATGAAAGCTAGCAACCCACTGAAAAGACAAAAGGCTTCTCTGTGCGGCATCCTGGCGTCTGGTGGGTTAAATTAGCAAAGGACCCAAAATGAAGCCAACAACAGCGCAATGCAGCGCGGACATAATTTAATATTTCCCATTAAGCGCGACCATTAATGATCGGGGCAAAGACGAATCTTGCGACTGCGCAGGCTCTCTCCTGGAGATGAAAGTGCTCTGCTTAGCCCGTCATCCTGGCTACCCTCTGCACTCTTCTCATCCAGCCGGCAAAGCCAAGGCGAGTAATTAAGTTTATGCGAAGTACAAAATTTAATTTCGTTTGCCACCCCTTTTTAACCACCCCATATTGCGGTAGTGGGGAAACGTGGCTTTCATTTTGTGCCGGTTTTTTTTGTTTTAAATGCCTTTTGAAGTATTAACTCCTCCACTCCGCCCTTCGTTGGCTATAAGCATCTTAACGGCATCATTTGGCGTCGACTTGCGCAGGTGGCCACGAAGTTTCTTCGTAATGTAAAAATTTGTATCAAGGTGGTATTATATGTACGAGTACGGCGCACACTTTAAGGGAGAGCCTTTGACTTAAGGAGTGCTTATAATTTTTAATTGGAGTTTGAAGTGCGCCAAATGGGAGAAAAAGAAGTAGAACAAACTTTAGAAAATATGCTTACATTTTTACCAAAATGTTTAAATAAAGTCAAACACCCTTTAGTGTTTAACAAAATATTTCGATAAACAAATGAGGTACAACATGTTGTTAAATACGAAAACGCCAAAGTTTCATGATTTTGAGGTAGTTGTAATTGAGAGCAATTACTCCACCCAACTCCGTCTGATCAAAACCCACGAAAAATCTTTCACATTGAGAAATCATAAATCAATAATTTCCTACAAAGCTGAAGCGCCACCCATTCTACATTAGAGTTCCATCCGAGGCATATTTTTCAAATTAAAAACTCGAGCGCAAAGGAAAACATTTCGTGATGCTGCCGTACTGCATAATCAGCCTCAGTATGGTATCGCATCTACTGCCTCAATCGACATCGCTGCCACGCTTCCAACTCAACGATGCGAATAAATTAAGTTAACCCCTCTCAGGAAAAAAATGAGTCGCGCGTCTGCCTCATTTTTTTGTTCGTCTATTTTTTATATCCACCGTAATGTATTTTGTGATTAACTTTCGCTTTGCGTGCAGCATAGCGCGATTTTTTGTACCCCTTTGATGCTTTAAGGGAATACGCGCTTTATAAGTTTATATTTTTTAAATAGCTTAATCGGATATGATTGCTAAAGATACTTGTATTAAAAATTAAACATTATGTTTACAATAATGTTTTAAACTGTTTCGGCGATCTTTGCAAAGTTTTATAAAAGATAGCATTTTTTGCATTACTTATTTTAAGGAAATGTTCAACTTTGAACAAATGTATTCACGAAAACCTTTTTGAATAATGGGATATTTTTAGATTTTAATTTTCAGAATCACCCTTTCGCCTGCGTGCAGTTTTTTCTTACCCTTACCACAGCAACCCAAATTATTCTGCCCGAGCACATGCTAGAGTACCCACGTTTTTTTTTATACCTATACCTTTACCCCAACTCTCTACGGGTTTTAACCCTTGCACAGTTTACTTGAATATTCACTTGTCAAATTCAGAATATAAAAAACTGTACCAAAAAAATCCGGCATTTGTGTTTTATGGAGAGATGCTGATGCCAGCAACTTCTGGGGTAAGTTCAGAACTTGATTTTCAAAAACCCAACAGCTACACAAAGCAACAAAATGCAAATTAAAAGTTGTGGAAACCCCTTTTAAAAAGTGCAAAAAAGGGTTGTCGCTATCCCAGCCGCAGGACTTTCAATGTTGTCTGGGTAACAAACAGAAAAAATCACTATGAGGGGTGCGCTTGTCGTGTGTCCTGCCAGGCACAGTCTCAGTTTTTTTGAATATTTAATTTTTTTGGTATGCAAATGCCGGCTGCTAAAAAAAAATTATACCCTATAGACTGATCTGGATTTTTGAAATTTGAAAAGGTTTTCGGTTTCTGTTTACTTGCCTGCAGTTTGTAGTTCTTTTTCGATTTTCTCTTTTCATTTAGCATACGACGATAATCCTTATTTAGGGGCCGTACACGCAGATGAGTATCAAGCAAGGAATTTGCGCAAGGAATGCGACTGGCACACGTCCTGTTCTTTGCTGCGGTTGAAAGTCTTCTCCTTTGCGGAGCGGCGGAAATTAGTTTTTCCTTATGGATTTCCTTCGGTACCATTGGGCGGCTCATTTACGCCTATTAGCAATTTAGACAGATGCTTGCCAAGGTAAATGAAGAAAAACTCAAAAGGCTTGCGGGCTTAAGTCCTGGCCCTGACAGCTGCCTATTCCATTGACATTGGCATGTCCTGCGGTGCTGCTTGCGTCTACTGACCCTTGACCCTTGCCACTTTAAACACATCCTGATCCAAATACCTTTTCCAAATAGAACGGTCAATCCGAACAGAATGGACACATGTTCAAACAAGCCGCACATTGTACTTGCACAGTCGTACTCCGCCCCATTCATTTGCCCCAATAGTTGGCACAAAAAATCAGGTTGCTTCCGTGACATTATATGAGGTAAATATTGAAAACTGGCAAACACACGTGCACAGCAGGAAGACAAAAGGCCTTGGCAGCAATTTAACAAAATAAGTTAAATGTCTGACTAGGAAGAGGGTAAATTTTCCGACTTGGGCACAGCAACTTGATAATCGAATACAAAATTATGTCAGGAACTCGTTCACAACGCCAACAGATCCAATACGCCTTAACATACCCTGAAATTGTTTAATCGCAGGCATGCCTTATCATTTGGTGTAAAGGAAAATCTCATCAATGAAAGAGTTATTCGGCTCGGCTATATTTTGTAAAATCGAGACAATTATTGTGATTATAATTACGAAACAATTTTTGTGATTATAATAACAGCTATGATCGTGTCACCGAATACATAAACACAAACTTTAATTCACAGACACGTTATAAAGTTTCCCTTTATTAACACACGGCCTTTTCCTAGCTGCGTCCTTTTCGAGTGTCTACCTTTCAATGAACTGTTTTGAAATCTTTTTTCTTTTTTTCCAAAAGTCCTTATTTTCCTGGCAAATTTGCTTACACAGGATTTCAATCAAGCATAGTTCTTATTTGGTGACTTTTGGTGATGTTTTAGCATTTTTTTCCGCAACTTTTTACTTTTTTTTCTTCCTAATTTCATTGTATTATTTTTGGCAGACGCGTGGCGTTCTTGTAATTGACGGCGACTTTTCATTAGGCAACCAAGCAAGAATGCGAAAGGATGCGCAGTGGTTGAAGAAAAAAAAATGTTGATAGCTACCCTTAAAAAATACTTAAAAAAGCTGACTGTGTCAGAGGTTTTTTTTTTTACTTCTGTGGGTCCCAGCAGCAGAAGCTGGCACACAGCCGGTAACTTCAACGGATGTTAGCGTCAGACCCATTTTTTATTCCGCTGTTCTTGTTGCCAGCGGCCTCCTCAAAACAAGTTAAGGAATGGGAAAATACAAAAAATCGATGAAGTAATTTCTGATTAAGCCTGTAGAAGAAGGGCTGAGGACAGCGACTGGGGAGCGGATTTCTGCCCTCATGGGCCAACTTTCTAGCTATGGCTAATTGCACCCAACCATTATAAGTTCTAAGAATACCCTTGCAGACGTTTACGTTTTTAATTTTATAAAACGGCTTTAATGTCTATGAAAACATAATTTCTCAAGAATAAATTAATTGTCTTGAAAAACACCAGAGTTATGCTCCAATGATCCATTTTCTCCCATCGTTCCTATGTCAGCTGTAGGATATAGTGTCCGATTTTGATGAAACTCTCAGGATATGTTAAAATAGTCATTAAATAGAGTTTCCTAAAAAATAAATTAATTATCTTGAAAAATTTATGGCACTTTTTCCCTATCGTTCCTATGGCAGCTATATACTTATATACTACCTGCAATAGATCGAAGGGTTGGTGCAAAGTTTCAGCCCGATAGCTTAAAAACTGAGAGACTAGTTTACATAGCAACCGACAGACGGACAGACAGACGGACATGGCTAGATCGACTCGGCTGGTGATGCTGATCAATAATATGTATACTTTATAGGGTCGGAGGCGTTACAAACTTCTGGTCAAAATTATAATACCCTCTGCAAGGGTATAATAAGCAAGGTCGTATATCCCATGTATTTAAATTAACCTATTATTGTAAATATGTCTTTTTATTAAAACTAGTTTGTATATATATGTTTAATCAGCCAAATTATAGAAATATATCATTACTATTCCAAACATTTACAGTAACTTGAATATTTGGAATAGAATTCTCAAAGTCAACAACATTTAGATAAAAAAAGTTTTTCTCATACCAATATGACAAACCCTTCTTGAAATTTAACCCTAAAGTTTTTTAGCTCCTTATTTTAAATATAAAATTACACTATCAACATTAAGTTTAATACCCGCAAGAGCGGATGGGTAGGGGTGGCAGTAAAAAGCAGAGTGACGGGTAAAGGTTTGGGTGGGGATGAAGGTAGGGGTAGGGGTAGTGGTGTGGGTGCGGGTTTGGAAGTTGACGGCGTCAGCGGCGAATTCAGCAAAGTTTCTGGCAACCGTTTTAAGTGCCGACCCACACAGTCGAAAGTGGCTGGCAGGGTTGTCATTGTAGGGGGGAGTTGAAAAAATGTGCCACCCTCAACGGAGTCAGGCGCAAGAAAAATTCTATAGCTATTAAAAAATGTAAAAGCGAAAACAACGAAAATCGCGCGTGTAGAGCAAGAGTAGAGAATTTGAATAGCGCCCACGCTAACGCTGGCGTTTGGTGCGCAGCCTGCGTCGACGTTAGCGTCGGCGTTAGCGTCGGCGTCAGAGGATAATGTGGAAAATTTTGTTTTTCTCCTTGTGGGCGGTACTCCCTTGCTTGGTACTTATCCCTTGCAGCTAGCTCATTTGCAAAGGGTGACTAAACCTAAGAGAGTTGGGAAGCTGGAAACGAAAGGTATCCTGGACTCTATGCCATATCTACCGAATTAATCACTAGGAAAGCAATAACCGACATTCGGGGGCCAAAATGAATCAGCATGTAGGGTATCGGATATGGAGAAATGTACCATTTCGTTAACTCCAAACACCACAGGGAAACGCTTCCACATGCCAGTTAAATTTTCTCATCAAACATGCTTTTAATTTGTACAGGGCATGTCCCTTTCTCCCAATTTCTCCCTTTCCCCTTCCTGACTGTTAAGACTACGGAAGCTCTTTCGCTTGCCGTCTCATTTGTAAATCTTGCTCCAAGCAAAGGGGTTGGAGTTCGTTACCACTGATGTTGATCGATATTTTAATTTTATTTTTTCGCAATTTTCCATTTCTTTTTCTTTTCTGCTCAATGCGTTTCCGTAGCTTTGGCTTTTGGCTTGGTTTTTTCTTTTTATCTCATTTGCTGCTTTGATTTTCCTGCCAAGGATGTTGATGATGGAGCTGAATTCGCAAGTGTTGGTCTGTGTGTGCAGAATATATATATACGTTGCCTTTTGTTCATTTGCATTCGCTTCGTTTTCATTACGAGCCCTTCTTTGGATTTTTTGTATATGTATCTATATCCATCCTCACACTTATTCTGTCTGTGTACACTTTTCCCCTGGCGCGTTCTTTGTGGGGGCGTTGTTATTAAGTTTGCAATTCGGGGTATCTAGTCGTGCCAGTCTATCCAAAACCCTGGCAACTCTTTTGATGTACCATTGCAGGTTGTCAATTGGTAAGCCCTAGATGGCAATTCTGCGACTTGCTAAAGGTTGGCATTAAAACACGAGGGGACTAAGGAACGTCTGTTAGAATGCAATTAACTATCAAAATTACCACTCATACAAGACCTTTCTCTTATTCTGGGTGGCGTAAATCTTCAATGGACACTGAAAAGCTTTTAGTTTTAATCTTCAAAAACTACCAAAACAATTACGCCAATTACTTCAGTAATAAAAACTTAAAAGCTGCACCTTCAAAACACCAGCCCAAAAATTTGATGAAGTAAAACAATGTTTTTGTTTGTGCAAAAATCAGCGTTATACGAGGGATTGGGGAACATAGCGGCTTTACCGGCAGAATCACATAGGTATGTACACATCTTCCATGGTCTCCAGAAATAGCGAATAAAAATGTCATAAAATTTGAAAAGCAGCCGACAGACAGACAAGCTCAGAGGGGTGGTGGGGCAGAAAGGCGATGAGTCGACATACACCAAGCTAGCAAGGAAATGCAATTCCCCCGGCCTATGCTTGGGGTGCCTGTTCCTTCTTACTGCCGCTTCTTCTAATGCAATTAGATGAGTGCCAGGGAGGGAAGGCGAGACCTCAACTTTGACGACATTTTAGGCCTCGCAGCCAAATTTTGTTAATGTATTTTCCCAGTACAGGAAAAACGCATATGAATATTTTATAGTTCTTAATATGGGAGATGCTTTTGCGATACCCAAGGCTAGAGGGGGCTGTGCTATCAGCAAAAAAGACAACAATATTTAATATATGAATCTTCAATTTAGTTACTAAGCTGAAAATGAATTATAAACTACATCAACCTTGGCAACATCGGCATTGACCGACAAATGAACCAGAAAGTTAAGGTAGCCCTAATTTTAAAGAAGAGCTTAGGCAGATTTTTCTTTAAGTTTGGTAATTACTATGACACACTTGAAGATGGTGAATCGCTTGATTTTCGTCTGACATTCCATGAAATTCTGTACCTTCTTTTTTTTTGCTCCACGCGCATAAATAAATCTCATTCGTAAAGACAGGAAACATAGAAAACATGGTGGGAAGAGGGGGGATGCGCCCAAACTTGACCAATGGAATTTAGTTGATTTCTGTGGCACTGGGGTTCCCTTGCAGGCAGAAGATAAATGGCATTGGAATTAATTAAGTTGTTAATTTCCCATTAAGCACTATAGGCAGTGCACGTAAAGAGCCCAGACAATACAAACATGTGGGAGCAAAAGGTTGGGGTGGAGAGGGAGGTGTTCTGACAGCACTTGACAAAATTATGTGCCCTGTGGCAACATTTAACCTTTCAGCGCTGCGAACATGGAACAAGAGAACGCAAACAACAGCTCAGGGCATCAGCGCAGCCCTCGCTCCAGCTTTACCTTCGACTCCTACTCTAACTTGAGCCCCAGCTCGCTTTTTCGAGCCACCAGTCACATATGTCCACAGAAAGAGCACGCGTCAACATTTAGTGCTGGTTTACCCGCCCCACTTCCGTGGCCACATACGCATGTGTAATATATTTACATAAAAAATCTCGTTCCCTTCATCTACATCTGCACCACACACGCTTCACCCTCGAAACGGTAAAGGATTGGCATGACCTCACACCTAAATTCACACATGAGCTCGCAGCCCCCTCCTTTCTCTTCGACTGCTCTCGTCGCTAATAGAGCGTAATAAATGTCATGTTTTGCCGGGATCAGGCAGAGCTACTCCTTTTTGTGCCCTGAATTGCGATTGTTGTTCGTGCTGAAAAGGATCACTTACGTATGAGAAATGCGGAACCCCTCGCATTTCTCGAATGGACGGAGATATAAGCTGTTTATTTGGCGATACTCAAGATACTTTAAAATAATTCGAGATGGAAGATGGATAAGTGAAGTTAACCAGATCGTCGATTCACGAATGCCACATTATGGTTTCTGTTACATAGAATCCATACGTCAAATGAAGAAAGGAAAATGATTGCAAAAACCTGTTTTTCGAATATTAATTAGCTAAATTTATAAAAGGTAAATGTGAAAAAAAACCCAATTTGTGGGTTCTGGGTAAGGCCGTGAATCATTTAATTTCCAAAGTTAAAGCAAGGCTCCCCACCCCTCGAGTCCAAAGCCACCATTAAAAGCTAACAAATTGTAACTTGTATCCAACGCACAAAAATATGATAAGCTGCTGGACGGGGTGTGGAGGATGGAAGATGAGGAGGGCAGTTAGTGGGTGGAGTGGTCGTGGGTTGGGCAAAAAAACCTTTTGTTTTTATCATTTTCCAATGCCCTTACTGCCCTTGTGAAGCTCGAGTTCTTTCCCTTTTCTTCCTCCCACTTCCACTCATCCCGCCAGTCACCTCCTTCATTATAGCTACCATCTCTGGCTGCTGTTGTTGTTGGTGGCACCGCTACTTTTGGCCTACGTGCTCTTTGCTTAATTTTAAACACCCCCTCATTTGCATAAATGAATTATTTTCAACCCCAAAGAAGCATCAACAAAAAATTAAGATTGGAATACGGGAAAGGCAGGAAAATGAAAATGAGAAACAAAGTGAAAGGCGAGACACGAAATTGCTGTGCATGCGCAAATTTTTCAAGTGCGAAGCGCACAGATAGAGAAAACCAGAAAGAGGACGAGGTTGAACGGAGCTGTATGGCACTTAAAAGTAAGCTTAATGGGCAACTGGCCACGTCAAGAGTTTGGGCCATAAAAAGCCCAAAGAAAAACAAAAATTTCGATAAATGTGCTCTTCCCTGTATTTCGTTGGTATCCGGCTGATAACCGTTAAACGCAAACAATTAAAAATGACAGTTAGAAGGAAGCAAGGACAAAGGACATAAAACTGCTTCAAGACCAGGTGTAGATGCGTCCCTAGTCCTCTACCCCCGCTTCGCCATCGTCCTTGCCCCTTCTCCCTCTGTTTGAGCTCCTGGCATGAAATGACACAATTTCAATTTCAGTTTCAATTTTTTACCGAACCAGGGGAATCATATTCCTTTTTTCAATAGAAAGGCAACACCGAAGTGCAACTGCGTACCATCGCATGTGGGCATGGCCGTCGTCCTGATTGACCTGCGCCTCACCCCCGCATCGGATCTTTAGTCGCCAGCCTCACAGTTTCCCTCTTTTCTCCCTCGGCAGCTCTTTGCTGAATTTTTGTTACCGTATTTGTTTGTTTAGCAGCCAAATGTCAAGCGGGCGTTGGTTTTAGTTTTCCCATCCGCTCCATTGTGATCCTTTTATTCTCAGTTGCAATTCCTTTTGGGCCTGCTCAAGAGTTAAGGCCATTGTTAGACGGAGGGTGCGTTGCAGAAAATCCGCTAGGTATGTTTCTACAATGCCCTAAATGAGCGTAAAATATTAGGCAAGATTGGGTTTAGGAGCGTATTGGATGAGGTCTTTAATGAGTACCTGACCGTCCTGGCCATCCTCTAATCAATCATTTTGGGTTTGTCTCCAAATAGACAATTGAAAAATATCTATTCACCGATTTCAAAGGCTTTATTTCCCTGTAAAAATCTAAAGGCAGATCTAATGAATACTTAAAAGGCTTTACGTTTAAGCCCTACTGTAAATGAAGACTGTAATTGCAATGAAGGACACCAAATTGGCTTTAATGTCTATGTAAAGTATATTGTCCAAGAATGAATTAATTATATTAATAAACACCAGAGTTATGGTTTATTACCCATTTTCTCCGATCGATCCTATGGCAGCTATAGGTTATAATATTCTGATTTTGATAAGACTTTTAGGATAGGATACAATTTTAGTAAAAATCAATCAAATATCTTAAAAAATGTCCAACTCACAACCTTTTTCCCACTCGTTCTTATGACAGCTATGTGATGTAGTGTCCCGATTCCGACCATTGCGACTTATATACTACATGCAATGCAACTACGCGCAATCCTACTATCTGTTGCATGTAGTATATAAGTTTCAGCCCTATAGCTTTAAAACTGAGAGACTAGTTTGTGTAGAAACGGACAGACATACGGACACAGACAAACGACAGACAGACAAACGACAGACAGACTAACGGACAGACAGATGGCCAGACAGACAGAAGGACATGGCTAGATCGACTCGGCTGGTGATGCTGATCAAGAATATATATACTATTATAGTCGGAAATGTCTCCTTCACTGCGTTACAAATTTCTGGTCAAAATTATAATACCCTCTGCAAGGGTATAATAATTGGTCTGCAAAGATATTTAATTATTTGGTTCACAAAGTTAACCTTCCTTTCTTTTTTAATAAACAAATTTACAAATACAAAATAATTCGATGCAGTTCCGAAAAACTGTTTAAGTATATCTATTCGACGATCAGTTATATTGCGCTGTGTAGTTTTGCATAACAATTGTTCCCAACCACCTTCGATTCGATTGCTGTCATTCATTTGGCAGCACTCAAGCGTATGTCTAAGAAATTGCGACATTCAGAACAAGCAGGTGGTGCTCTCTTTTTGCCATGCAGCCGTTGCAATTTGAGATCCTTTACAGTTGCAATTAGGATCGGGCATCGATCGAGTGCAAGTGATTAATGTCAGATGCTATGAATGACGGTGGCTCGTGAGTCGTCCCACATTTCGCTTCTTTCATTTCTTTTAACCAAACGAGATCAGCATATTACAACTTTTTTTATTTTCTGCGTTTCACAGAAAATTCCTTTTGAAGAACAAACTCCCACCAAAGAGGCTCACGAAACAACTCGAAAGCCGAGACAAGTGGGCAAAGCAAAATGCAAACTTGTAAGTCCTTTTTCGACAGCTGCTTTGGCTACCAGGGAGTATTTATATGGGAGGCGGCCAGGGCTCAGCAAGAAAGTTCATTAAAATTATGCCCTTTTTTAATTTTTGAATTGAAAGCCAGGAGTAGGTGGAGGAGTAGGAGGGCGCCCGATAGGCACTTGTCTTGGCTTCCTCTTCCTCTTCGCTTTTGACAGTAATCACTGGACTGTTAATTTGTTTCGAACACAACATTTGGTTGGCTCTCGTTTTCTGTTTTTCTTTTCAGTTGAAGAAACTTTGGCGCATGCAAATCAAATGAAATCAAAGTTTTCGACTACAAAACCAACAAAAATAAAAAAATAATAATAAAAGCAGAAGTTAAAACTTTTTCGAGTTCTACAATTGACCAGATTTGGCAGTTTGATTGGGTGTGGCTCCCACATTTCATCGCATACACACACATTCACCCTTGTTTACAGGAAAAGGGTTAATCAGAGTCCCTAACCTTATTGGTTGTTTGGTTACTGCCCAGTGGGCAGGGGTTGAGAACGGGCCTCCGAAAGGGTTAAAACGTTAAAACAAAGGGCAGAGCTTCGACCAGTGGAACGAGCTGAGGAAGCACCCCGCATTAATGTTGGATATTTTCTTATTCTTCTCGCCCCCAACCCTTATCGCCATTTATATTATGCCTGGCCTGGCATGGCCTTAATATATATATGAGCTTCGCTTATGCTTTAAATGAGATGCCTGGACGAGAAACAACCCCATCGGAAGAGCAGACGTCGTGCCACGGTAAAATATACAAAGTATTCTCTCACTAAGGGTATACAGAAATTCTGATAGCTAATGTCAATTCTCTTCTAGAACGTCTTGCGAGGTTTTGTGGTACTTTGTAAGAGTAAACAACTATCGGATAATTCAAATAATGTCTTCGGTTCGATAGCTTTCCTGTTTTTTTCAGGGTTGGCAGTTCCGTGTTGTAATCAGAGCCCCCGCCTCCAACAGCCTCATTTCACATCTTTGCCATATTGAGCACCCCCATCACTTAATTTTTAACAAATGCTGCTGTACTTTGCTGCGTCTCGGCTTGTAAAAGAAAAGTTAGCGTTGTTTTTCAAGGGTTGCCTCGGGCAAATAATTTATGGCACCCGTGTGTACTGCCTTCTGGCTTTAACCGAGCAGCTCCAAGAGTCCTTCCCCGTGGTCCTTCTCCCCTTCTCCCTTCTTCTTTTCCCCGGCTTATCTGACATGAGCTTAATGAGAAAAATCAGAAATTTGCGTCTTTCGTGTGCGTGTCGCATGCTGTCCTCATTTTCGCGTGTGTGCGCGTTGCAGTAATTTAAACTTTTCCAGTGCTAGAGTATTTACCTTTTAGTTCGGTGGATAATTTGTAATTCTATATCGGTTTTATTGTCTGCTCTGGATACTATATCCGAACACAGACGTTAAAGATATTTTGAATATGAAATTATTCCAAAAAGTTGAATCAGTTGAAGTATTAATCGATATAAAAGACCGCAGCATCACCGCTGAATACACATCGCGCAGAGCAATTAAAATTTTCCATTTCATTCAACCGAAAACGCAGAAAGTTTTAAAAATTTTGAGTTGTGTGTTTTTCTTTTTTATTCGTTGATTTGTTTATTTGAAGTTTATCAAAACAAGAGGATGAATGAGAGGAGAGGCAAAACAAAAATGTTCGCTAACTGTTGTGAAACCTTGTCCACACTCATCTCCTCGCCCCTGCCCAATGGCGCCGTTCATTTACACTGAATTAAGTTTATCATAAACATGGCAACCCAGATTCCCCAGCCTAAAAATAATCTGTAGAAAAGGAAGAAAAATTAGAGAGCCTGTCACTTGCAATCATTTCATCCGCAGGCAGATATCCGCTTCAGTTATTCACCCCAAGTGGAAAAATTAACCAAACTGATTAGCCGTTGACCATAGTAAGAAAATCGTTCTTTGGTTATTAATTAATCTGAAGAATAATTAATGGCAGTAGGCTCGAAGTTAGTCCTCTCTTAGTCTTGGCTCGATACTGTACAAATTATCCAGCATTGATTTTGTAAATTTAATTGCAATGTGAGGGCTACCTCGAAGTAGGTAGGGGTTGTCGGAAGGGGTAGAAGTTAGGCATAACCGGGAAGTTGAAAAAATGTTTAGGTATCGTTAAAAAAATTACACCACTCCTTTTTTGCAGCTGCATGTTATGCAAATCAGTTTATCCGGAAGGGATTTGATTGCTAAGAAGAGGATAGAAAATGTTTCATCAGGCTGCAATCCAAAAAAAGGTTTCGTGGCTCAGAAAGCCCGATTGCATTTAAATAAACCCCACTTAAGGCAAATAATCAAAAAGTTGTATAAAATAATTCACTTCCTTATTCTTTTCGGAGATAAAAAGCTCGCCAGAGACATTAATTTTCCTGAAGGTTTTGGCACTCTTCGGATAATTTGAATGACACAAACAGGCCATAAAAGGTGACCCAATCGGTGTCCACTCTTCAAGAGCAACCTTACACATTTTCACTTCCCATATGTATTATGGTGACTTATATTTGTGACTCATCCCCGCACAATAGGTAACCCCAAAAAGTTTTCAAGTGTGTTATTGACATGTTTTGCCCACGTCCTGACCCATTCTATTGCTTACGCATTTATGAGTACTGAAGTTGGGGTAAGGCTGTTATTTGCATTTGTACAGTTCGGTTGAGTTTACAGCAAGTTAAAGTTACAATGTTCAACAAAAAACAAGATTACCACCGAGTATAATACCAACATTTATGTTAAAAATATATCTATGCAAATGCATAGTATGCCCCAAATAATCAATTTTTATTTGTCAAGCAATTCTGAATTCACACAATACCACATCCTATAAAGCACAAGTAAAATTTAGTGTTGAGAGCATGGATACCAAGTTGGAACGATATTTTTGCCCCGGTGGAGGGAAATACTCCGGCTATTGGTTATGCAACAAGCACCAGGGCTGTGGTGTACTTTGAGGGCAAAATTTGGCCATCGGGCTTCAATCGTCTACGAGGGCCACTGGGTGAAGAACAAGCGGGAAGGCGTCGGATCGATGCTGCGCAAGCGTGGCCCGAAAATGCTGCGGATATACGCGGGGAGGTGGTTTGACGACATGAAGGTCGGAGAAGGCAAGCAATTCTACACCGACGGTTGCGTATATTTTGGCATGTGGCTGAGGAACCGGCGACACTGCCTGGGAATCCAGTGGTATATCGATGGGAGCATCTATGTGGGCGAGTGGGAGACTGATTATCGACACGGCCTAGGGGTCATGTTTTACGGTTGGTACTAGACAATAGGTTTATGGGTGCCTGCCTTATCCAATTATCCCTATACCCAGTAAATTGCAATCGATACGAGGGGCACTTTGCACGTGGATACAAAAACGGTGAGGGTGTTTTCTATCACATGCACACTGGCGAGATTCAGAAGGGCACGTGGGAAAACGATAATGTGAAGGCACCGGTTATGCAGGACGAACCCACAATGTAGTGACGCAGCCACACCGTATCCGATTCCGCGAAACTATCTTAAATATACCAATGAAATAATGCGGGATCTGTTTCAGAGATACAAAATTTTCGGCGACAAGCCCCCCCGCCGCTTCAATGACAAGGTCAGCCTGAACTTCATCCACCATTGCTTCAGTATGCGCCCTTCGAAGAGCGCTTTGCTATGCTAACAATTGTGGACCTCTGTGCAACGTTAAGTTTAATTGCACTTGTGACTGCAAGCTGATTGCCAGAAATAAAACGAATGTTAGTCAAATCTAAAATCTCAAATTGATTTAAGAATTGATTTCAAATTAGGAATTGTGGAAGAAGGGCATGTGCTTTGTGGTCGCATTCAATCTTCTTAAGGATGTCATATATGTATTGATAAGCTATTAATATAAATGGTTGATTAATTATTAAGATTCTATTTACTTGACGTAAACATTAGCTCTCCGTCCTTTTCAAAGTAAAAACATGGCTACTTTAGAACTTTAAGCTGACAGAGTGAGGACTTCTCTAATGGCCGCTAAAATACCTGCGTATCCCCATCGCCCATTCCAGCTCAGGGCTTGGACTTGCCACGCCCAAAACGAACCACCCAGCGACCAACCCCAAAAAAGGCACCCACGTTTTCTACTTAATGATAAAAGAAAGGACATTAGCGAGCCTCGCGCATCTCCACGTTTCGAGAGTCTTTCAAGTGAAAAGCAAAGAATTAAAAAAAATTAACAAAAAGGTCGGAGAAGAAAAGCGATGGAAAAAAGGAAGCAGCAAAAAATGGGGACGCGTACAAAGAAAGGAAAGAAAAAGATTTGGAACCACCTCCCGGAGCACAGCCTCTGCCTTCCGCTCCTCCAGCTAGCTCTCCATTTATCAAGTTCCTTTTATTTTGGTGCGCGGGCGTAGTTAAAAATTAATAAATGAAATTAATGCCGGCGACACTTTGGCAGGCTTTGGCCAGTGCGGAAGTTGAAGATGTTGCCAAGGTTTTCCTTTGACTTCCTTCTGTTTACATCAAAAACATTTTCATTTGAAATATTAAGCGCCTAAAAGTCGATAATGCTTTTTTCTTGGCAGTGACAGCTGCGTCGCATGAATTTAATTAGAGTCGGCCAAATTTCACTGGGAGGCAACACTTTTTTCTTAGCCAGTCCAAGCCACCCAAGTTTATCCAACGCAATTAACTGCCCACTCCGAAAAGCGAAAGTAAAAACTTTTTCGGAAAAAAATCTCTGAAAATTCATCTTTGTCGCTGCCGGTGATTAATCACGGGCACGAAAACACCAGACCAGAATGAGAGAGCACTGCGTGCCCTGACCCATTGAACAGGTGTAACGCTGGGAGGAGGTGTGTGTATGTGCCCTTTAAACTGTCCCCCCGGTGCCGTTAGGCGGTGACTACGCATTTTAAAAACTTTGGGCTTAATATGCAAAAGCAGGACGGCTTGGTAGCGGATTAAAAAGTTTTCCTTAGCTCCTCCGAAGCCACGACAGCCAACTGGAGTAAAGGCATTAGGCGCTCTAAGACAAATTAGCGTGTGGTAAAAAAGACTGTACCTGCGCTAAGATACACTTGGTCAGAGAAAGTATCGATTTTGAGCAAAATATTGCGATCATCCCATGCTTTAATTTCGTGGACTTCAAGTGGTACGGGTACGGGTAAACGAAACGAATCAACCTGCATTTCGATCAGCGAAGCCAAAACACATTTTAATCATTATCCTCTTGTTATTATCCGATTCCTTATTAGCGAGGCGAGTTAGTTTTTGTGATAATTTTTAGGTGGTAAATGATCTAAAATGCCACCTTCAGGATTTCGAGAAACAAACGCCGGCTCAAATATAGATGGACCTAGTCCTGATGCTGGTAATTGTGAAGGGAACGTATTAATGGGATTAATGACGGTCCTTCCAGGCGGGAACATCTCATCAAAGGTTGCCGTGGCTAGAATTTCATTCGCCACATCCAAGAATTTTTTTGAGAGTCCGCGCTCCAGGCCTGGCACAATTTCGTTAAGGTATAGATCCTGATTGTTGTTGATGAGACTGTTGCCCACATCTCCCAAAATCCTATCACCGTTAAAGAGGTTTTCAAGGTTCAGTTTAAAATCCTTAAATTGGATTCGCATGGTCATCTTGGTGAACTTCACATACTCTTGGCCATTTCGCAGGTAGCGAGTGCCCCGCATTTTGACTGAAGCCTTTGCATTTTCTGTTTATTGATAAAAGGTTACGGTTTTTTCTCTGTAAGTCAACCAATTTTAGAGATAGGACTCACCGCAATATCCTTGCATGTTCCCCCTTCCTTTTATATCCAAAAGCAGCAGATTAAGGTTCAGCGAATACTTTCCCCTGAAGTCAATGCGCGGAAGTGTGATCCAAAGATCGTACGAAATATCTATGGGCTTGGCACTTTATAAAATTAGATTAATAAATCATAAATGCAATCGTTTAAAGTTTATACTTATGTACATAAGGCGGTCAATGATAAAGTTACTGCCTCCCATGGCTTCCAGATCTGAAAACACAGCCTGAAACTGGCTACTCTGTCCGAGCTGTATGTCATCGAGGGCTAGAGGCTCCAATGGAGGTGTTTTATAGCCATCCCCCAGATCTCCGTGGACCAGAAGCGGCCTAATTTGGTACACAGCGTTGATTATGCAGCGTTCCAGCTGAGGATCATCCCGGGAACACGGTCTGATTGTGGACGCTGTGCAAAGTAATTAAGTAAAATGGTTAGGTGGATTTTGACTAAGATCTAGGCTTGTTTATGTAGTTTCTCTTACGGGCGGAGCTGATGGACTCGGTGCTAGCGCTCGTCTTTTTTTGAAAATGCATTATGATTAATAATAAATAATACTAAAACGTATGGGTCTTTATAATAATGTTTTTTTTTTATCAACTATCTGATGCCGAGCTTAGTTCGAACATAAATTAAAATGGTTATTTTAAAGGTCAGCAATGTATTTTATAGATAATATCGATATTTGCCTTTCAAATTAACAACACGCACTATGTGCACTTCTACACTTACGCAACTTGGCACCAATTAAGGGGCACAGAGCCCAAAAATATATCAGCAACAACCCCAAGCTTTTGCAATACCAATCACAGATCATCGTGCGTAGTATTTGACAGCGTGAATTATAATATCTTGGCGATAGGCTCTTCGAATCCGGGATTGGAATAAACCGTAGCAGTTGCGTTCGAGCGATCGACTAGCGATACGTCAAGTTACAGACTGTGCTTTTGATTGAATTAAGAAAGCTTAACTAAAGCCTCTCGCGACACTTTTGTCACATTAAATGAGCGGCTCGCGTTTACTGGTGGACAAGGCGAAGACAGTTTTATCTATTGAAAATAACGCGTATGCGCCGCCGACCCCGCTCAGGGGCACTTGAGGTGTCGCCTTGCATGTAAAGTTAAATTTATGTAGTTTTAAGTGAATTAAAACAAAGGAGGAGATGCTGTTGTAATTCTGAATAATAAACGCAAGTAAATCAGCTGAGAAAATTTGAATAATAAATTTGACTACCCTCCTCCGGGTCCCAAGCACTTGGCGCTCTACTCGTTAGATATGCGTCAGAATGACAAAAACTAGATTGAGGGCAACATCAACGCCAATCATAAAAATACAAAATGTTTATGTTTTTTGATGCAAATTCTCAATTTGCTAACGAAGCAAACAAGCGGACCAATGCGGTACTGGTCGTTTTTTAAAAATATGAAAACCTAAGTCCCTTGTGTTTATTCCACCACCTAATGTGAACAAAAACAAGAAAGGAAGGCTAGCTTCGGCACTCGAAGCTTAGAATACTCTTGCAGACCAGTTGCCTTTAAGCCGTTCGATCGTTTGTATGGCAGCAAAAGGATATGTGATCCAATTTTTTGTTTTTAATTTTCTAAAACGGCTTTAATGTCTACGGAAACTGTATTTCTCAAAAATGTCTTGAAAAACACCAGAGTTATGCTCAATGACCCATTTTCTCCCATCGTTCCTATGGCAGCTATAGAATATAGTTGTCCGATTTTGATGAAACTTTCAGAATAAGTTAAAATAGACATTAAAAAGAGTTTCCTAAAAAATAAATAAATTATCTTGAAAAATAGCGAATTTATGGCACTTTCTCCCAATCGTTCCTATGGTAGCTATGTGATGTAGTGTTCGGATTCCAACCGTTCTAGATCGGCTAGATCGACTCGGCTAGTGATGCCGATCAAGAATATATATACTTTATAGGGTCGGAAATGTCTCCTTCACTGCGTTACAAACTTCTGGTCAAAATTATAATACCCTCTACAAGGGTAAAAAATCCTAACGAACGAATGAGGAGAAAAACAATACAACTGTACAATTTAAAAGCCAGTCAATGCGGTCGCAAACTTAAAATAATAATGAATTAAAATTAAGAATTTAAAGCGCCCTCATCCCCATATTTGTTCAGCAATTTTTTACGTGCAAACAGAAGAATAAATCAAAGACAGTTGGATTTAATATGTGTACCTACATATATACAACATAAGTACAACAAAGCAAACGAATTTTTCATATTAAGTAATTGCCCTTAAGCACTAGCAACCCCCGATTATTTCAACACTGCAATCAGGCGCACTGACCCTTGACACCTAGTACACGTCCGTACGTATGTCCACGCAGGAGGCAACTTAAATTTAGCTATAAGCTATGTAAGCTATAAGGTAAAAAAAAAGGGAAGCTCGCCCAATAGGTATAAATGTATGTACGAGTATGTGCTCGTGACTTCCTCAGTTTGCTAATCTAAACGTAGAATGTATAGTTATGCTACACCGGTTGAAATCAAAAGTTGCCTGATCATAAAACCTGCAACGCATTTAAATGATGGGTCATCGGGAAGAAAAAATCCAGTTGGCAAACCATCAACACAAGCGTCCGTTGGACGCCCACCCTTACCATTTCTTACCAGCAACTTTTTTATTTATGCTGTTTTCAAGAAGATAGAAACACATCAAATTTGTAACAAATTACATTTGATGCATGTAATAAAAATCCCGCGCAGCTGGCGAAACGAGAATTCTCTCGTACAGCAATAGGCGTTCACACCGCATTTTGGCCTAATTAAGTTTTCAAGTGCAATAAAATGATGGCTGGACCTGCGACCCACATCGTTGAAAGTGAGCTAAGGGGCGGCCAATTTTCTATTGCGTGCGGATATCAAATTTGCGCAGAAGTACATAAAACACAAGTTAAAAACTTAAATGGATTTACCACAATATGACGAAAAGCTGTGATGGAGATGATGATGGTGAGCGAACACGAACCTGCACACGCGTTCTTAAAATTCTTCACTGGATAAGTTAAATAAAAAGCGCACAGCCTGAACGTGTGTTTTTTACCTTTTACGATCAGCTTTCTGTCGTCCCAACGAAATTTTCATATGTTCCCCTTGTCGTTTCTCACTATTTATCACATATTTATTGATTTAGCAGTAATGTTGAAAGCTATTCTTTGTTGTATTAGTATGTAATCATAAACTGTAATTTTCTACAAAATAAGTTTGTTTCCATTAAATAACGAAAGGAAAAATGAAACAGTAGATAAACTACATATCGACATCCAGCTATTTAATCCTAAAATGAGTTTCGTAAATTATACGAATAAATTAAACTTAAACAAATACTGACAAGACATATTTATTTGACAGGAATTAAAATCAGATGCCGTCTCTATTCCGTTGATTCCATTTTAAGTACAAACTTCTCCATGACAGCATTGAGACGCTTTCGCTCCTTGAGCTGCTGCTGCATTAGGTCTGAGATCTGGGTGCCAAGAGCTAGCAATGCCTCAGTATTTGCTTTAGTCCGCTGGGCGTTAAGGCGCGCTTGTCTGTTCAAGTCGCGGAGCTCCTTGGTTATATCCATCAGTACTGGAACCGCACTATCCTGCTCGGTTTGCAGGGCTTCGTCGTCGATCAGCTTTCGTTTCCTTGGAGTAGTTCCAGGAGTGCTGGTGCTGACCCTTTGCTCCAGCTTGCTCCTTACATTGATGGGATTGCCACAATCCTCGTCTTCCTCCTCCTCTCCGTCGCAGTCTTCTAAAAACGGATTGCTTATTAGTGGTGGTACGCAAGTGGGAATTCCAGCTTACCATTATCCGTGACCGTAGTATCATCGTGGTCGGTTTTTATGTCACGCAGGGACAGGCTGTTTTGAGACATTTCCGATCGCGCCTTGGGACGTGCCTCGACAATGGTGTCTGCCATGTCGTACAGATCGCAAATCACTGCCACCGCATCCTCCAGCGGTGTGAGAGTGTCCTGGTATAGGGAGCCCTTACCGCTGGCCTTCGAGTCCTCGAGCCTGTTGCTGGTGATCTTTTTCCGAATGCAGCTCTTCCAGTCCTTCCACACCTAAAGCGAATACATTAAAACTGTGAGTGGGGGAGCAGGCTATTGGGAGTTGGAAGCACGCACCCGTTTCCATTCGCTGGCCTCCTTCAACGGAGGGCCAACACTGTTCAGTTCTTTGGACAGCCTTTTCCAGGCCGCCTCCGCCGCCTGCTTGTCGCCCTTCAGATAGTTTTTCGCAATGATCGGGTGCCGTTCCATAAATGCGACAAAAATCGCATCCTGCTGTGCGGTTCTGTGCTTTCCCATTTGTAAATATTTTTATGTTGGGTCCAAACTATAAAAGTTGAAGAAGCCAGTGTGGCTGCCGTTCGAAAATCAGAAAATACAAATACGCTACGTAAAATACCAAAAATATCCGTGCGTTGCCAACAATATTTTCGAAAAGGGCACATTGCCAACCATGATTGAAAGGTTAGCGCGGTTTTTTTTAAATCTTGTGGCAAGTGACGTATATTAAATAAAATTAATGTAAAATAACTGAAAGGACATTGGTATAGTATGTTGTCAGGTAAGTGCAAATATTGAAAGCATTAAATCCAAGAGATCAAGGAAATAATTTGCACAATGGAATTTCAGAATTATTCACCTAGTCCCATATCTAATCGGGCAGCAGTGATAAGCACTCTCCAGAAGATTACAACACCTGCTCACGGGCGAGGCACAGCCCTGCCTGGCCCGAAGAGCTGCCTTTCAGTACGAAAACGCTAGCAGGTGGAACAAGGTAATGCAGAAGAGTGCGAGTTTCAGTGGTCAAAGACATTTTACAATATTTATAAACTCATCATTCGTAACCTACTAAACAGACTTGTGAACTACGTGTATGTGCAAGAAATCTAAAAACTTGTAAAACACGCAGTCATAAATGCCGAAAATCTAAAAAAAAAAAAAAAAAAAAAAAATAAAACATGGTCAGTCATGTTTAGAGTTGCGCCAAGTTTGTTATCTAATCACAGTGCCTTAATTTAATGTGTTTTCGCTTTACCAAGTTTATAAATTGGGGCGCGGATCCACCATGCTCTTGTGTATTTTACACCTGACTCATTTTTCTATGCGCGAGCACCAATAGTTGAGAATCGCAGTTATCTGTTGAATGTTAAACCCAATCTATATGGGACATACAAAAAATTTGTAGATCTCATATAAACTGATAACCGATATCGAGAGTGTTCATAGTATATATCAAATGGACTTGACTCATGAGCGTTTACAGCGCTTTATTTTCAGGCTGATAGCCACACACTTGCAAATATTCGAGACATGACGTCACTTCACCCTTTCGATTTTGGTGGTTAATCTGCAATGGTCTTCTTCGGAAAACTTAACACATCTGCGATGTATCACGATGGACGTTTGACGGAACCCGAAAGTGAATCCCTTATAAAGAAATGTATTTAAAAGTAAACATTTAGATCATTTATAGATTATCTCAGCAAGTTATTCATTAATTTTTAGCTGACTCAGGCTTTCCTTTTACAATATATACAATGACTAACAGGTTAGATCAATATCCCGGCATTTACAAAGAGTAAACATTGAGACATCTAAAGGCACAGTTATTCATTGATAAGAACCCAACCATAAAGCCGGTTTTGTGTGCGTGGAACAACTAAAACCTTAAAAGCACTGGCTGAATGCCGATATCAGAGTTTGTAAATACAGAGTTTGTAGATAGGCGTAACTATTGGTCAAAAGCTTTTCGTGTCAGGGTCAACACATTGAGGGAGGGGCTTTGAAGGAGAAATGCCTACCGTTTGCCAATATAATGTATGCTCTCTCAGTTCTAGTCTCTAAGCGAAGACGAAACACGAAACTATGCAATTGAATCAGTTCAGTGCAGCAGCTGGCTGCCTGGCCATGGCCCTCGTCCTGGGGCTCGCAGGAGCTCAAGAAAATGCAATGCTGCAAATACCACCGTCGCTGGTCGAGTGCTACAACACATCCTTCTTCATGAATCGCGATAATCGACTGCCGGCCAATATGGACACACTCATTTCATTGATCGAGAAGGTGGAAAACAGCTACGCCTGGTCAGGTGTGCAGGCCGATATCCGAACCGTGGCGGTGTCCTTGCTCCATCGCTTCCGTCAGGATGGTATCAAACGGGCTCCCGGCATTAATGCCGTCGATGGAGTTATCCCCTACAGCCCAACGGGCTTTCAGTTTCCCAAATTCAAAATCCTGCTCTCGCGGTTGATCCCTGGAAACGCCAACAGCTTCCCCAACAGCTCGCTGACCAGTGTGGAGCGCTGCTCCCTTCACTTCATGCTCTCGAGCACCTTCGACACGAGACAGCGGGGCGACGAGAACACAGTCTGCAATCAGCTCTCCCAGTACCGTGCCCAACGACTGCCGCGATCCCCGAGAAAGAACGACGACAGCAACAACTTCGTCGGCGATGTGGAGTGGCTGGACACTCGACCGAAGCGAGGCCGCTCTTCCGCCCCCGACTCCAAGTACGTGCAACTGGGCGAGTTGGACTACGAATCTGACTGGGCCTATGCCGGAGCCGATGGCACCAGCCAATGCCCGGTTGAGGACGGACTTGTTCGCACCCGCTGGGGCACTGTCTCTGCCGGTACTCTGATCGCCGGTGTTGCAGCTGGAGTCCAGCAGCAGAACGTCCAGGTGAACACCTTGCTGGCCCTGTCCTCCCAAAGGCGGGCTAACTGGCGCAGCCAGTCGCAAACGACTAACAGCATTGACAATCGATGGGCAGCCACATTGGCCGGGGACTTAGCCGAGGTCACGCTTGTTCAAGTACCGGTATCCAGCAGCAACGCTGCTTCTGTGGGAGCCACTGGTGGTTGGAACGACACAGTTTTACCCCACTGGTACTTCTTGTCGCAGCGCGTCAATCTGGAGGCAACCGATGCTGAGATTCGTGGCGGCCTGGATGGCCTGATTCTCGCGAAAAATGTGGCCAACTGGAGGACTCAGGCATCCAATCTGAAACTCTCCCAACTGCTGCGCATGTACTATTCCACCAATGGAGTGCTAAGCTCTGGAATTAATGCCTGCAGCAGGCAAAGCCAATTCACCAATGTGGCACCATCGGACGAAATGGAGGCCCAGACGAGCGCCTTTGCCCAGGTCTTAGATCGGGAGATGCAGCTTCGAGTTACCCTCCAGCCGTCCGCCATTCCGCAGTTTGCCGGAAACGCCAGCCTCGCGCTGGTGACGTATGTGCGTAAGTATTCGTTATCTTGGCTATTATCGCGGAACCACCTTATATACCTTACATTTACCCAACCAACCAACGATTCAGTTGTAACTCTAACGAAACCCCATTGAACAACTTTTTTCGGTGTCCGTGTGCATTACGGTTTCTCTGTCTGACTTTCTCCAACAGCACAATCTCTAAACGATGTCTCGTGCACGGCAACCAGCAATCTCGACTTGACAGATGTCATTACCCCGATGACAAACCTATATATCTACCTGGACACATCTTGGCAGTACAGCAACATTGTTGACAATGTGGCGTAAGCTCTCTCCTTGTTGCAATAATGGCAGATGTTATATATATATATATTTTTTTTTTCATGCTCCCCACAGGTATATCGTTCAGCAGTTAAATATCCATCCCTATGCCAGCACAGTGACCATGCTTTCGGCCCAGGATGGATCGGTTATAGTGAACACCACGAGCTACATCATCGACTTCTATCAGCAATGGAATGTGACCACACAGGCGCAATGTAAGTTAATGTAAGCTAAATATCGGGTTAAGCTTAAATGATTTTTCGCAGATTCCCAGGGCTTTAGCCTGCCTAATGTGTTGCGTTCGATTCAGAATCTTACCCAGAATCTGATGAACGAGGAGAAAACTAATTCCAGTTTGAGCGGTCATTCTTTGGTAGCTTTGATCATTCCCAACCAGCAAACCGTCAATGACGGCGACTCCAGCTACGCTATCACGGAAATTCAGTATATCCAGGAGCAGATTCCCGACCTGCGCTTCATATACTATGGAGGAGGAAACATTCAGCGGTTCGCCAGTTTTGTCCGCGATCCCACCCAAGACCTTTTCTCGCTAACTGTGGGCAGTACAGCAGCTACCTCAGCGGGTCCCGTGGCCAAGCGTATCATCCAAAGTATAATTACCAACTTTCCTTCGTAATATTCTACTCACGATTCTTATGTGTTGCAGTTCCTCGTCGCATCATCAATCCTCGCTGCGGATCGAATTGGTACACCACCAGCTGGGGCACTGACCAGCTGGCCCAATATGTGGGACAAAGCAAGGTCAACTTTTACCGGGTTTCCTCCAACTATTTCTTCGGAGCTGGTGCTAACCGATACTTGACCATTCAATCGCAAAACGGTGGAAGCTTTATCATTTGCACATCCCGCACCTACGCGTGGCCCCAGCAAAACTCGACTACAAGTTCGACCTCAACCACAGTGGATCAGAGCTGCACGCAGATATCCGGAAACAGCTACAGCTACGATCTGTCCAACGCCTGCGACGGCTACTACACCATCACCCAGTGCCCAGACCTCTACCTGTCTATCCAAGCCACCACGAACACCTCGTCCTGCACCCAGGACGCTTGCCAGACCCCGGACCAATGGCGCTACATCATGTCCATGGTCAATGGGGGATGCTATAGTGGCGTCTCGGGCCTGGCAGCCAGCCTCCTCACAATTCTGCTTGCGCTGATGCTGCAGCGGATGTTGCAGTGATTGTGACTAGGGTATCGTAGAATTAGTGGTACAGCGGCAGAGTTCAAAGTCAACGTTTACATTCCCGTCCCCTACTCTAACCTACACATTTGTTTTGTCGGTTTACATTATTCTTACAATTTTTCTTACATAAGTTGCGTATGTTCCAGTGAAACAGTCGCGAATAAAATTCCCCACTAGAACTGCATTTGATCCTTTTATTTGATGAGTGGTTCCCGATAGTCTCTCTAGAAGTTTTATTAACCAAAACATAACGTAAATGATATTCTATTTCATTTCAGAAATCATGGATTATTTTCCAACACAACAGTGGTCCGATGTTTCCAACTTGACCACAGTAAAAGCGGATATTTTTGTCTTTGTCGACACCTACTGGCCTTACAAATGGGTTGTTAACTACGTGTCGTAAGTGTGCTATATGGATGGATGACATAAGAGTTACACATTGTTTTTTCGGCTTACAGCTATGTCCTGCAGGGCCTTAACATCCATCCCTATGCCAGTAAAGTAACCATTTTCGCCGCCTCCGATGCATCAGTCATTGTTAACACCACCGACTATATTATTAATGTCTATCAAGAATGGAATTCCACATCGCACTCCTGGCGTACGTATAAAGTCAAGGTATACAAACTTCTTTCGTGTGCTCGAACAACATCTTTTTAGATCCGAATGGCTTTAATATGCCGTTGATCTTAAACACATTAAGCAATAAAGTGGAGGACTTGCTCGAAGCAGACAGAGCTGCGGATAATCTTGGGGGACGAGCTTTAGTGGCCCTTCTTGTGCCCAGTGCCCTGTCTTATGTGCACGAGGAAAACTATGACTACTGTCAGCGGTATTTGGAATGTCTGGCTTGGCGTCTGCCAAACCTGCACATCATCTACTACGGAGGTGGAGCTTTGGTCAGGTTTCACGATTTCGTTCGTGAGCCGAGCAGAGACTTGTACCTTTTAAACACAGAAAAGCCACCAGAAACCTGTGGAGACCCAGTCATTAAACGAATTCGCCAGGGTGAGTCTTCTCATTTAAACATGTAAATTATTTTCGGGGTTAAATGATTGAATTGCAGTTCCTCGCCGCATTTCCAATCCGCGTTGTTACTCCGACGGCGCGATAGCTGAGTTCGGAACCAACTCCCTGACACAGTTTGCCCGCTTGGGCAGCGTAAATTTTTATAGATTAGATTCCCTTTACATGCCAGCCAGACAAAGTATGCGCTATTTGAAAATTTCGCCGATCAGTCAGATTGCTTTTACTGTGTGCACATCGCGGACCATTAGGCTGCCATTCAGGAATCAGAGCGCACCCCTAAGGGCAGAGGAAAGCTGCGAATCGACGGCTTTGGGATCGTACAGCTACGATCTAACCGACGCCTGTATGGGCTACGACTTCGAGCCTTGTCCCCCATTATTTTTCTCGGTGCAGGCGCAGAGTTTTGGCGCCGTTTCCTGTACCCTGGATGCCTGCCAGACACCAGCTGAGACCCAGTACACTATTAGTTTGAATAATCTCGGCTGTAACGGAGCTTCCATTACCAAATTACCTCTTGGTCTAGGTCTTTCGATTATTTTAAGTATTTGCCTGTGCCTCATTTAAGTGCCAATAATATTCGAACAAAAATCGAACGTTCCGATATAAGTGCTATGACGGGTCAAAAATGATACTTACATCTTCACCTTTTTATAGGAAATAAAGTTAACACGCTAGTTTATGGTATAAATTACATTTCTGATTTTTACTTCATATGTATTACGCCTAAGTAAACATACTTAATAACTAGTTTCATCGCACTGCTTGCTTTATGCAACAGCGACACCTTGGTCTAGTTATTTTATATTAGTGACTTTACCGCCATCTGGCGTTTATGTTCATTACTTACATACATTCTTACAATTTTGTTGGCATTGGCACTATTTGCACTGCTTCTTCTCGAGTGCTCTAGGCAAAACAACATTTTCTTCACTCTTTGCCGCGGTGAATATGATGTTACATTTTCTTGTGTTCATCGCTTTTTGCCGCGGCGTTTTTACATTTTTTTTACATCTACACTGCACTGCTTGTGTTAGTGCTTTCTTTATGATATTTGTGGTATAACAAAATTGAACATTAAAAATAATTGTTTTCACTCATATGTCGTATCCAACTATGTCACAAAAATTGGTTTCTATAGATTATACATCGTTCTTTTACTGGGTGGACATTTTTCCAACGACTAATTGTAAATTGCAGTGTGAATTAAATAAATACTAATAGATTATATAAAGCTTGGAAGATTACGACACTTATATTGGTCTTTTAGTCACACCCTAAATTAGTAGGTTAAAAATAAAAGTACTTTCTACGCTGCAGTTTCGCCTTTTACTTTCCGAACACCATTCTTTGAAAAAAATGAAGTGTTTTTCCCTTTCGCTATGTGCTAAGTGGTAAAAAACCCGAATGTTGACTTAAACGCCATGTTAAAAAAAACGATTCTGCCGCTTGACGAATTATGTTTCGCGTTTTTTTTTTAATTTTTGCATGAATTAATATGTAATGAAAAGGTGCCAGGGATAAAACGGGACGGGATTGGGAATGAGTGGAGCGACAAGTCACTTTAATTTATAAAAATATTCCAGTATCCTGCAGACATCCTGCAGAAGTTGGTTCGCCGTCAACTTTCTGCCATTGTTACATTTTAATAATCTAAAAAACGTTGCTTCACACTACCTCCAAGCTTTCAAATACCCAAAAAAATGTTCATTGCAAAACAAGAAAAACCATCAATTTTATTTTTCGACTCAGATTGAATATTTTACGGAATATTTGTTGACATCCACCCAACGACAAGTTGTCTCCCTATTGTTGCTTTGACACCAAACCAAATTTGTGGCATAAAGGGGCCCTTTTGTTCAAGGCAAACAGAGTATGGAGGAGTTTTTTCTAATCTTAATCAAGCGAAAGGATGCACAGACAGTAAGGATGGATTGTTGGAATTTTGGGGAAAAAAATGAAATCAAATTTCTTCAATTCGCTTTAAGAAAATTTGTGCATATTTATTTTAATTTTCTTTATTTATTGCAAACAAAAAAGTCTTGTAACACGCTCAATTTATGTCCACGTATAGTCTTCCAAGATGAAATGCATCCTGAATGCAACTACCCATTTAACTTTGAGCCTCCGGCCTTACCCCGAAATGTCAAACGATGCATTTGCCCCATCTGAAATTGCAACACACAAGCAGAGAATACAAATCAAAACGTCATGCAACCAATTGGCATCACCCTGACCCCCGTCCAGGAGCAATTCTGGGGATAGTCCCTCTTTGGTGGTTGCAATGTGAGCAGGCAAGGGCGAATGGGCAATTGGCTAGGGTGGAGTTATGAAAACTGGTTTTCCGATTAAGCACGCTTTCAACCAATTGTTCGTAAATGACCTCGGGTTAGTTTTAATGTTGCGTATAATTTAATAGAGGAAAAAGGAGTGCTAATTACTAGCACATATTAATGTGGAGCCAAATGGGGGGGTGGGGGTCATTTCTGGATAAATATACCCTTGCAGAGGATATTATAATCTTGACCAGAAGTTTGTTACGCAGTGAAGGAGACGTCTCCGACCCTATAAAGTATATATATTCTTGATCAGCATCACCAGTCGAGTCGATCTAGCCATGTCCGTCTGTCTGTCTGTCCGTCTGTCGGTGCTATGCAAACTAGTCTCTCAGTTTTAAAAATCGGCCTGAAACTTTGCACCAACGCTTCAATCTGTTGCAGGTAGTATATAAGTCGGAACGGTCGGAATTGGAACACTACATCACATAGCTGCCATAGAAACGATTGGGAAAAAGTGCCATAAATTTGTCATTTTTTAAGATAACTAATTTATTTTTAAGGAAACTCTATTTAATGACTATTTTAACATATCCTGAAAGCATCAACATCATCGGACCCCTATACCTTTTAGCTGCCATAGGAACGATGGGAGAAAATGGGTTATTGAGTATAACTCTGGTGTTTTTCAAGACAATTAATTCATTCTTGAGAAATACAGTTTTCATAGACATTACAGCCGTTTTAGAAAATTAAAACCCAAAAATCAGATCATTATATCCTATAGCTGCCATACAAACGATCGAACGGTTTGAAGGCCTGGTCTGCAAGGGTATTCTTAGCTTCTGGTCCCGAAGCTAGCCTTCCTTTCTTGTTTTTATTGAGTATTGAGTTGAACAATTATCCCCGTTTTGACAAGCCAAATTGGCATACCATGGGAGCAGAGCTTTCTTTTGTCCTGAAGTATAGGATCTTAAATAATTTTATTGACCACTCGACGCCCCTAACGTTGCAAGAGAAGTAAGAAGCGCTTTTTAATCGAGCGTCGCATTTTTGCGTATTATGAATACGCCAGGCAGTTTTATTTCTACTTGACGGAAAAAGATGTTCGTTGAACAGGGCGTGCATCTCCTTAATGATTTACATATTCCCAGTTGGATTATCTTGCGGTTTACTAAGTTAATCCGATACAGTGCAGTATTTGAAAACATGCTTGAGTTAAAACTATTTTGAAAACTTAAAGCTAATTTTTCACATTACTCCCTGTCCACTTAGCTATCCCAATCAGGCAAACAAACTTAATCAAATCTGTCAGAAAACCGCAGCCCAACTCAACTCATTTCATTTCATCTTGGCGTCTGGCAAATGTCGCCCGGAGACATAAAAGCTCCAGTTTCTATATGCACTTGGCTTACCTCTTGAAGGACCCGCACATGCTCCACAATGCCCGCAATAGCGGCTGTGACCGCAGAGAAGTGCCTGACGTATTTGCAGTTGGGAAAGAAAATGTCTAAGAAAATATTGTTGCTGACTCTGCATCGAAAGTTGATGAAATTCTTAAATAACATAAGAAGTAGAAATAGAGACTGAGTCGCATATCAGTGTCCTGACAGGCGGGCTTAGGACGTGCAAAGGACAAAACCAGGGCGACCGCAAATCAAACTGGCTGCTAAGTTTGGCCCAGGGCAATGGCTAACATGTGATAAGTTTATTGTCTTGCCACATGGCGTACTTGCCCATTCCTCACACAAAATCGTAAGGAGAAGCAAAGAAGGACCAGAGACCAATATCACATTTCACAACAGAAAATATGTTTTCTTCGCAAATAAATTAAGTTGTCTTGCCCACAAATATTAATTGCTTAATTAGCATATGCGTCTGGCGTGACCGGAGAGACCCGAAATCCTTTTTTTTTGTGGCTGAACTTTTCTGGGGGTGGGCATGAAAGTTTGGTGATATTTTGAACAGAGGACTCGCCTGGAGGCAATTTTATTTTGGCTAAGGTTGGGCCAAGTGCACATGTTTGCTTAACAAGCACGCGCCTATGCTTTACTCAAAGACTAATTGGGCCCATCAAATGATTTTTTCATCGAATTAGGTAAAAGAAGGACAATCATTTTTAAAGGTGGGTTCAAATAAAAATTGGCCACGTAACCAATTTCGGATACAGTGACTTTAAGAGTCCACTGGCAAGATTTAAACCTTCCCCTGACCTAAGCACGTTTTATGCAGCAAAACATTTTGCGCTCTCATGTATTTTTGTTTAAAAATTATAAACATACATGCAGCGCATGAAAATTTCACTGTCGTAATTGAGGGTTGTTATTCATTTTGGGTCTTTAATTATTCTTGTTTCTGCTTTGTTCCTAGGCTATTGTTCCTCGAATTTTTTGGATGCTTCAGATGTAGGTTATCGATTTTTTTCTTACATATTCTCTACAGCATGGCAACATTGAATGAAGGAGAAGCCTAATTGTAAAGCCTGTATAATGACCAATGGTAATACCTTTTGGTTGCAGAAATGTTTCACAAGCCCGCTACCAAAAAATTCGGTTTTATTCATATCTTAATTGTAAAACAGCATAGCTTCACAGACTGGTAGTTGGAATTCAAATTTGTACACCCTTGCAGAGTGCATTATAATTTTGACCAGAAGTTTGCAACGCAGTTAAGGAGATATCTCCAACCCCATAAAGTATATACATTCTTTATCAGCATCACCAGCCGAGTCTATCTAACCACGTCCGTCTGTCTGTTTCTAAGCAAATTAGTCTCTTAGTTGTAAAGCTATCGGGTAGTATATAAGTCGGAACGGCCTGAATCGGAACATTACATCACATAGCTACCATAGGAACGATTGGAAAAAAGATCGTAAATTCGAAATTTTGAAAGATAATTGATTGATTCTTTTTAAATCACTGTTAAATAACTATGTTAACTACCTATCCTGAAAATCGTATACAAATCGGACCACTATGTCCTATAGCTGCCATAGGAATGATGGGAGATAATGGGTCACTGACCATAACTTTGGTGTTTATTAACAAAATTATTTCATTCTTTGAAAATATACTTCATATACAATAAAGCCAATTTAGAAAATGAAAAACCCAAGAATCGGACCACTATATCCTATAGCTGTCATACAAAACTATCGAACGGTTTAAAGGCAACTAGTCTGCAAGGGTATTCTAAGCTTCTGTACCCAAAGTTAGCCTTCCTTTCTTGTTGTAATATCAATTGTTTTTAATTTTTCAATTTATAAAAAACGTAATAGTGAAGACATAATATATGAAGGTTTTAACAAGAAGCCTTAAAAATGTTTAACGATGGCTATTAGATTGTTAAAAAAGCATCATGTGGTTATCAGCAAGAATTGAAAAGCTTTTTCCTCTTGCAGACGTTTTCATGTGGCATAAAGTTTAGCCGATGTAGAGAAGCGAGAAGCAGCCGAAACTTTTCTTCACCATAAGCAATATAAGTATTTAGTATGTTCTGAGTAATAAACACTCGGAACAATTTCATTAACTGCCAGCGAAGCACGAGAGGACATAAGTATCCTCCATGAACACAGAGCTCCGTATCTTCGCGTTTTAATTGCAGATGCCAAGGAAACCGCAAGCTAACAATCCATTAACTTTTTGCCACTCCACTGAAAAAAACTACAGCAAATGTCCGCCCAAGGCAGTTGCTTTGCATGCAGCGGGGAAAGGAACTGTTTATACTTTTTTTGTGCCGAGTTTACGTTGCAGCTGTAGTGGGCTCTTCAGCATCAGCAGCAGTAGCAGCAACAAACAGACCTGCAAATTATGAAGGATAAAGGACGATGGGGGCACAACACCCACACGTCCAAAATGTTATGCTTATAATACATTTTCGCTTCCTTTTTTTCCACTTCACTCGAGGCAAAGCAAGTTTTTTAACTTTTTAAGTTTGCAAGAGTAATATTTGTTTTGTTTTTCCTCGTTTGTTGGAATGCGTACTTTAATCTTCTCGAATTTATAATTCATACAAAAAGTTACATGAACGCAGCCTATTTATGATTAACCAGAATTCCGATTTTCTTACCCTGACTTACCTTGAATGCTATAGGGTTCAACAACCCTAAGTTCGCCCTTTCTCTTCGTTCCTAACCCACCTTGGAAAATTGGTTGCTAGACTAAACAGCTGTTCCGGATAGATGGGAATGTGAACATGGATCAGTGGAGATGTGAATTTAAATACGAAATAAGGCTGGCTAAAGATCCCTGGCTCGATTATGAGGGTTAGAATTCCCGAACAGGATGCTGTGTGTGTGTCTCAGAACGAAATTGCATCGTGTGTCAAAATTTTCAATAAAGCGATAAGCATCTCATAAAACTGTGGCACACACGCACATGTCCTTGACCACAAGAAGTTTCAATGCGTGAGTCCGGTCGGGTGTGATTAATGAAGTGTTGACCGGGTCAAAATGAATGCAAAACTTTTGTTCCGATAAGAGAACTGACCGACAGAAAACCCTTTTTTGGGGCAACACATGTGCAACGGCCCAAGAAACACTGGGATGCGAATGGTTGAGAGTTGGGCGGTCGGGGTCTGTGAGCATACAATGTGCTAAGTGGCATGTGGTCACTGGGCCACAAGTTTTGGGTCCACGGCCAAGAATAGTTTCAATTTACGCCTTATGAGCAAACATTCATCAAATGTGTTTCAGAAATTTTAAATGTCAAAAACTCGGGCACACACCCTCCCACACAGCTGTTAGTGCAACCCTTATCGATGCCGAAATGGGTTAACTGTCCGGCTTGCGAGTTTGAGTGTCCGGTTTTGGAATAATTAATCACAGGCTCACATGCGATTTGTAAAGTTAATTACCGTGGCGAAAGCTCATATTGGGATCAGATCGTAGAAAGGGTTCACTCCGGTTGTGGGTACCCATTCTTGTTAGGAGGGTGTGAGATGGCCGTGTATGTCTAAGTGCTTGGCATGTCTCCAATTACTGACAGTTTAGCACATATTCCAACTGGACGTGGCTGAAGCATTTATTATTCATGCCCTGCCCGTTTGCCACTACCACCCAACTCCGCCCCATGCCTAAGAATAGGACTGGGTAAACATTTGCCAGTGACAGCGTCGTTGAAAGTGCTTTGTGCCTTGCTTCTTGGCTATCCCAGCTTGATTCGACTGCAGTGTTTGTTGACGCGGTTTTCTGGGCTATAACAGTTATCAGTTATCTCTGCACTCCCGCCTTGGCCCAAACTGTTTTGCTTAAAAAGTGTCATGAAAAATTCATGGCTAGACACCGCAGTGGAACGCTTAGGTGGCAGATGAAGCTATGGGAGTGGTGTGCGTTAGATTGCATAGAGAATTTTGGGAATTCAAAAACCTGGTTGTGTGGTTGCAGTCATAAGTCCAATGGGCATTGTATATAAATACATACCACATACCGTAATAAATCAATTTTAAAGGTTTAACCCAAACTTTGGAGTAAGTCAAAATAAACAAACTGCCTGTGAAAACCAGCAAAGGTCACAACTCGTTTATTGATTTTACTCTGCGAATGTGAAACTTTTGTCAACTTCCATCTGGGAGTATCTGAACTTGACAAGGAGGAGAAAAACAGCTTTGAGGACCATGACAATTGGGAATGCATGGGTGTGAATTAGTTTGTAGTTTTAATTTAATTCGGAAAATAGTTTGGCCACCATCTTTGACAAACGACTGATGACAAGCTTTCTCAGCTAATTTTATTAATTAAAATTAAAGGGATTTAAAATTGAATGTAACAATTTCATTTCATTACCAAAAGTACACCAATATAACTATATCACATTTGACCATTATCTTTATAGCGCAATTACGAACGATTAACAATAATGAAAGTAATTACCAAAATTCCCCTCATTAAACTTGAATTTTAGGGGTAACACGCAATGTTGATCCATGCAGGCATAAATAAATAAAGAAAACAAAAAAATTCACACGAAAATTCATAAATTAATCAAAAATATTGTTTCTTTGTCAGAGAAGAGGGGAGGGAATTGAGTAAAGGAAGCCCACACGCGACAATTGACCCTTTTGTTAATTAAATTTCCGAGACAATGGAAGGACATTTCGTGTGTGCCCAATGATGATATGCAAACAAGCAAACGAATCGCCTAGAAGGAGGGGTGAATGTTTACCCTGATTACATGAATAGTATCGCCCGTTCGAGAAGCAAGGTCCGCGATATGCAATAGGCGATAGTGTCAACCTACTTTGTTTGGGTCTTGGCTACTGAGTGGTCAAAAATACAAAAGAATATGTCTCATAAATTTTCGGGTGAACGGCAGACCAAAGGGTTGACGTTGACACAGCCCCAGCGGGTAGTTACACCCTTGCAGCCCTCCGACCCGAAGTTAGTACAAACATATATATACCCAGATAGGTAGAGCGGTTTGATAGGGATTCCCTGCATATGATGTTTATCCTGTCGTCTATTAGCCCACATAAATTATAAACGCGCATTTTGAATGTGCATGTAGTTTATTAGCACTTGAGGGCATGGACGCAAAGTCGAACTATTGCGTGTGTCCTTTTGGTGTCCTTGGCATGTTCGCTCCTCTTGCCAAAGTTATCCAATTTCTTTATCGTATTAATTTACATACGACACGCATTCTCGCACTTTGGCCATCTTCCCGCCAGACGAAGGTATAATGGGTTGACATTTATGATATATGCGTGCGGCCAAATGCTGGGCCGCTTTCAATTAGTTGGGATACATTTTATGTAAATGGTGTGTCTAAGTGCCTAAAGTCTGGAATGAAACTGGTTACCGGATAGACTTAAGGAACTCATGTTCATGTTCAAACTAAATATACTATTGAAATACAGTATACATATATATAATTTACACTGAAATTTATTTAAACATTTTGAAAAATTGACAGATCAATATTTTCCTAAAACTATGTCAATCACCATAATTTAAAGCCAATAAAAGTCAACAGTGAGTAAAAAAATCAGATAAATGATATCAGGGCTTCCTTTGATGCGGGCGTCAAGGCAACCCCAAAGACCAAAATCGAATCAACGGCCAACACAGGTCGAACCGCCGGGGGCAGAGAAGAGAGAAGAAACGGAGAAGGCCACCAACATCCAGGGGCCGGACAGCGACCAGAGCCGTCGTTGTCGCTGCTGCTGACTCTTGTCAATAATTCAACTTATCACCGGCGGATATTGGAATGAAAAACCCAAAGGACAACACATCCGGGCATCCTCGGGGCGCGTCAATAAAAACACATTCGAATGATGCAGTTTGAAATTTTGTGCTGGTGGCTTTGAATTGAAAGGTGTTCGCGCTTATCAAAAGAGGGGTAGCATCTTGAGCAATACTTCGTAAAGCGTTGTTGGATGTTCAAGTACTTCAACTCTAAACTTTTTTTTTACGCTTCTTTGAGTTTTATTTTGTATTTGAAGGTTTTACAGGAGGGTGGATCTCCTATATTTATACAAATGGAAATCCTTTAAAAAAAAGTATAATATCTCACCACACAGTCAGATAGAAAACTTTTTATTTACTTGCGTTTACTTCGATCTGGTTTTCGGGTTTTTTCTTGTTTGGTTGTTGTACGCTCTGAAGCATCCTTTAAAGTGCCAAGGTGCTTGTAAATATTTTCTTTGAACAAACTTGACATTTTACGACATCCGAAACGCGGGTATGCTTATTGGCGTGGGAAACCTGACTTTAAGTTAAAGTAAAATTTTTCCTAGATTCAAAATCATATTTTATGTGAGTATGAAATCGTCTAAGTCATTCGGGTGAGTCATTCTACATTTATTCAAGTCGTATTATGAAATGATGGATTCAGAAAATTGATTTACTTTTTATTGAATGGGCACATAAAAATGGATCTAAGGACTTTTAACAATGTCAGTTTTATTTTAATTCTTTCTACAATATAAAATGAATGGATAATAACGAGCTGGAAAAATAACGGAGGGATATAAAAATATTTTACAAAAAATTTATATTCAACATAAAATGTTTTTATATATTGTTTGTTCACATTCATCATATTTGTATATATTAGTTGACATGACCATATCGCAAATATGCATTCAACTCACAAGATCGCTCTCCAAGTGCACACATATTTTATTTTAACGATTCCCCACGGTAATATAAACTTGCACCTGGCGCGCTTTCTGAACTTAAAAGTCTACTTTTGTATAATCGTTCTCCTCAATTGTATTCTAATTACCATGCACTTTGCTATAAAAACGAAATCTGCGAAAAGCAAAATCATCAGTTGTAAAGAGCTCTTGCTATGGTGCGACAATTGGTAAAGGTTTCACAAATCTCCCACTTTGAAGACTCCGCTTACTTGGCACTATCACTTTCCAGATTCTCGTCCTTTCGCTGGTCCTCCTCTTCGGCAGCTCTCATGCGGTAATTAGTGAGATCGCCCGTCAGAGTGAAGCTGTCCTGAATGGCTGGGCGGACATCAAGTTGGCGCCCCTGCGCTACCTAGATGTTCTCTTCGGAGCTAATCCGGGCGGAATTCGACGACTAGATGGCCTTTACGGGTCAATTGGTGGCGGAGGTCATTTATCACCGGCAGTCGCATTGCAAGCCGCCCAAGCTTCCGCTTTACAAGCTGCCAATTTGGCCGCCGCAAGAGGAGATCCTTTTGCAGTGACAGCCGCTTTGAAAGCAGCCAATTTGATTTACGGAGGAGGAGACCCTATATCAATTGCAGCCGCTTTGCAAGCAACCGGATTTGGATTCCCCTTCAATCCCACCCTTACTAAAATATCAGCTGGAGTCCCACAAGGAAGCGACTTGATAACAATAATCCAGAACTCAAGAAGTCCATGGGGTCCATGGGGTGTGTTTGGTCCATTTGGCTTGCCCGGAATGGGACCCGGTGGACCAAACGGACCAAACGGACCAGGAGGACCAAACGGACCAGGTGGACCAGGAGGACCAAACGGACCAGGTGGACCAGGAGGACCAAACGGACCAGGTGGACCAGGAGGACCAAACGGACCCGGTGGATCACACAACCCATTCGCACCAGGAGGTCTACTCAACCCATTCGGACTACTTCCACTAGGCAATCCATTCGGACCCGGCGGACCAGGCGGACCACACGGACCAGGCGGACCAGGCGGACCACACGGACCACACGGACCAGGCGGACCAGGCGGACCACACGGACCACACGGACCAGGCGGACCACACGGACCAGGCGGACCACACGGACCAGGCGGACCACACGGACCAGGCGGACCACACGGACCAGGCGGACCCCTCGGACCAGGCGGACCACAGGGACCGGATATTCCTGATTTCCTCAAACCGCTAAGAACTATAGAGGTCGGATTATTCGGTAATGGCGGACTTTTCGGTACGGGACTGTTTGGTCCGCGTGGTATTTTCGGCACTGGAATTCTTACCAGCGAATTCAACATACTGGATCCCTTCGGAATTTTCACTCCACTGTTTGCTCCACTGGGCCAGTTATTTGGCTTCACTACAACAACGAGCGCATCCTCTCAACGAAGGTTTCCGCTCTATAGTCGCAACCTTGCGGGTTCAATAAGTCTCGACGTTGATGCGACTTTACCCTGGCCGAAGAGCTTCATAGTTGGGCTGCTTTCCCCACTTCTGAGGATGTTTGGTTAGCAAGATATCAATCGGTTATATAATGGCAAATAGGATCTGACGGTTTAACGTTTAGCATTAATGTTTTAGTATTAAGAAATGACAAGTGTCGGGGTAAAAAAACATATGTCTTGGCCAAGCATTGTAATTGTAACGCCCTTTAATAAAACTAAGCAGCATTCCAATTCTGATGATTTTCGAATGGGCTAAAGGGACTCGCAAGTATACTCGTATACTTGTAAAAAATTGAAAGAGAACGGTCAGAGGAGTGCTTCCGAACGTTTCTTTTATAAAGTATATGTAAGTATGTAAAGTATATGTTGTACTTAAATTAATTTGAGTATTTGTTTTTTAAATAAGATTAAGTTTAATATTTCGGATTCAGATGGCTTACTTGGGAGAGATACCCTGATTAATGTTCTTGTAGCTCTTAACAAGATCATATAAACGGTTTAATGGTCGCAATATCATGTGGTCGTTTAAAAGTTTTGCGCTGCGGTACTTATACAACAAAAAGGAATCGATATCGTCGGTGTCCTCGCTTGCAAACCACTTGATCTCAAACCGCTCAATGCCGCAGCTTATATATATATAGGTCTGATTTTGCGAAGACTTTCAGGATCGCTTAGGGTTGATATTAAAGGAAATAATATACTTTCTTTAAAAGTATGACGTCAAGGTTTTTTTGACAGCTATGTGTTCCGGCTTATATATTACCTGCAACAGAAAGGTGCAAAATAATAGCTAATATACGGACGGCCAGATATGTATATGGCTAAATCGGCATCCAGCGGATCAAGAATATATATTATATATATGTATGTACATACTTTTAGTCAAACTACTCTACCCTATGCAAGATATGTGTATTGTCACTTGTCAAACTATTTTTTTGTATTCTGAGAACAAAATCTTTTGTCCGTTTTAAAAATTACATGAAAAACAATGCCTCGAACTTTGCTGGGCTAATAATAATAATAAAATACAATTATTTCTCGTTTCTCTTATAAGTTTTACACCCTGTACCCAAAGGATAAAGAAGAAGGCGTGGCAGCCCCACAAAGTATATGTATTCTTGATCAGCATGATGAGCTGAGTCGATATATAGGTCGAGGAACCGTATACCAGTGTAGATTCTCCTAATACTGACGCAGCTGAAGTCTTTTTTGTCAGTGCCACGCCCACCGCCCCGCAATTTTGTTATTATGCTTGCATTGCACTGTACTGCACAATTTTCAAGCTAGAGGCATTAGACATTTTTTTTACGCAATTGAAGCATACATTTCTACCGATCCTGAAAATTTCATTAAGTTTGGTTAATTGGAAAGCGCCCAAAAGTATGCAAGGTTTACAGCCGCTAACAACAAGCTACCCGTTTATTTGATCAAATAAACGGTAAATCGCTTGCGGTCGGGGGTTGATTTTACTAGGATATATATACGAGTATATATATATATATCTATATATACCGACCGCAAGCGATTTACCGTTTACCGCAAGCGATTATGAATGTGTGCCTTCAATGTATTTATATTGTATTGGCTACTCGCTTCGAAAATTAGATGGTGGTGCAATGGTTTGGACGTCTGGCTGATAAGACGGAGGTCTCAGGTTCGAACCCCAGACCAGACTCGGTATTTATTATTATTATTTTTTTTTCGTTTTGATTTATTTTGCTTATAACCAAATTGGTACAGGGTCTTTGACAGTCGGGAAACTCGTAATGTATTTTTCTGACTTGTTATTAATGGAATTTGATATTTTCAAACGAAATCTGAGGGCAATTTTAGACGACTTAATGTGTTACAGAGTCGAGCAAGTTCTAGTTTTATGATAATATTTTGGAATATTGTATCCTCTACACACATGAACAATTAAAAGTAAAAAATATTCCGGCTTTATGGAAATAGAAAACTTTTAAAAGGTTTACGGTTTGTATTAGCATATTTTTAATCTGCATTTTAATTTTTACAAACCGACTATATAAAAGCAAAGAAAAGTATATTTTTCAACACAAGTGAACTATTCAGCAACAATTTAACTACTCAGCAATTTAAAATGGCTCGTCTTTTGGTAAGTACACATCCTTAATTTAAATGTTTACATGAAGTCATATGTTTACATTGCAGGTCCTTGTTCTAACCTTGGTTTTGCTGGTTGGCAGTGCTCTTGGCTCTATTGATGCCCTAATTCAAGCTCTTGGCGGTGGAGCGGTGGCTCCTGTTCCTGTTCCTGTTTACGGTGGCGCCCCCACCAGGGGATTCTCCTTTGGATATGGCATTCGTCCTTGAATTCCTGCACTTGGTCATGTCGTTTAGATAATTTTTGCAATGTGATCAGGTTTATTGTAAAGTGGTTTTGTGCATAAATTTTAAAATATACTGATTACCCCAAGCAATGTAAACTAAAAATGACTCGTACTAAAATTTTAGTTCCTAGATACAAAAAGTTTGTGATGCAGCATCTGCATTAATTAATTTAAAAAAAAAATTGCGTAAGAAAATGTGAATATTTTAAAGATGCCTAAAAAATGATTACAACATAAAAAAAAAATTTAAGTGAATTTTATTTTAAAATTTCGAAGGTGTCGCAATATGGGAAACTTTTTAATTGATGTGCTTAAATCTTATTTCCCCTAAAAGAAAAAGCAACAAAAAAATACTTTCAAGGCTGCAAATATATGTATACAAAAGGCAAAGTCAGTAATTATCTTCTGATAATAAGATTAAATCCAAAGTGTTTTTTATGAATATCCAATTAACCCCAACTGTTTTTTTCTAGAAAATAAACCCATTGAAACTGTTTACGATTTTAAGTGAATATTTCAACGGCATTTAAGTGTTTGGGTTCTGCTATATAAGCAAATTAAGGCAGATATTCGTTGTGTTGTGAAACTATCTTTAATGGCGCCACCTTATATTAGATTTTATAGAATGACTCGTCTTTTCGCAGTTCACTTTCTCGCATTGACCTGAGTTCATCAAACTACTCGTATATGTTTGCCTTCCAGGTTCTTGTTCTTACAGTTGCTTTGGCTCAGAACAGTTTCTTCAAGCCCTTTCTAGTATGTTCCTAGAAAGGGCGACAGTCTTACCACCCTTGAAGCAAATTTACCAAAACGTAGACTGCAGCACCTTTCTTGGGCTGCGGTCAAGTTTTTGGGTTGTTGCAGTTTCCCCGAGAAGGAACCTAAGACCATTCAGATGGATTTTCCTCTTTGTGAAGTCAAGATAAAGGCTCACAAAGCTAGCTAGAATGCGTAATTCAGCATTTCTCTGTGCGAAAGTAGAATTGGCACATCAAATTTAAGATGCGCGTTGGTGGCCATTTTCATTCTTGGCCACGCAAACCGTCAACACGCGCCATTCGCGTCCACGTCTGCGTTAGTTACTTGGTGGAAATTCGGCAGCCTTACCATTACCCTTTCCCTTACCCATACGCGAGCTTGGGCTTTTCACCCCGCCTCTGAGGGCTTTGTTCACCCACTTCGTTAGTTATGTAAATGACTTTGTTTAGTCTTCTCATTGTTGGCCTCCTCTGGCCCTTCCTTGGCTTCCCAAGATAATTCCGCCGACACGCTGGCAACGCCGTTATCACGCACACTCGCACACACAGCTCACGCATGTTTTCGCCTTTCGAGTAGGCACAGATTTTAACCCTTTGGAAGCATTGCCACCCCGAGAATTGGAAGTCCTGGCTTATTTACTATATATAGTATTTACGCAGTTACCTATGTACAACGGAAGAGGGGAAATTTCCCGCTCACCACGCATGAAAGTCGCGTACATAGGTCTATGTATTTTTGTGTGTATCTTGCCGTTGTGATGGGATTTGTGGTTCCGTGCGTATCCTTTCGATTTCATTCTTCAGTTTCGATTCGCGTGCTGAGACTTTTCGAGGCAGATATTCCATGAAAAATTGTTCAAATTTCAGCCAAACAAATTGCTCTATGTAGAATGTTTCCCAGCCAATGTGTTATAATTTTTTCGAGATTAAGTATTGTTATCAACGCAATCTAATTTTGAGAATTTTTAAAAAGATAATTGGGATTTGATTCGGATATATATTAATTATTTATCATTTCTGAATATATATCTGTATAATTTGAAGTACTGCATGGCACGATTCATTTTGGATTGTCGGTTATCGGTTAAATATTTGCCAGAGTATTTGAATTTTCGGTGTCCTCAGACGAGAACAATGTTTATTCATTATACTGACAGGAGTGAAATCTTCCCTTTTCCTTTCCACATTTGCTCTAAGCGAAATGTTCAAATTTAAAAGAAATTAAACCCCAAGGACAGCGTCTCTGTCCACCCTGTCTTCTGGTTTTTCTATATTTCGCTTTGATTAACATTCGTGGCTGGGTGGAGGCAGACATCGTCTTCGTCTGGAGCCAGACCGAGTGTTTTAATTACTTTGGGGGTAGTTTCAAAAATATTTTTAAAATGTTTTTCTTTTCGGCCAGGGGATGAATAAGAAAAAGTCTGCGACACTAGATAAACAAATATAATTCCTTTTTCTCGAAACAGTATGTAGATGTGTGATTGTTTTAGTAGTAGCATAACGATCGAATTCTATAAATATGGTATGATAAATGAAAATATAATACATTTTATAAATGTATTCTTATCCACATAAATTCCCTAGTGGCAGCTCCACTGTTTGTTACATTTATTTATGCTAACACATGAGAGATTCTTTTCACTCTGCCCCAAAGCCCTCCTCGAATCGTGTTATATTCAATTACCATGATGTATCTATTTTTATCGCTTAATCCAATAGCAGAGGGGCCGAAGATGTATCATTCAATCCGGTTTACGTGTAGCATATCCCCTGGGGGTAATTTTGCCACGGATCTAACCACTTGACCGTGATATTTTTATTTTTGGCTCGATGACCACATGAAACCGGAAATAACATAATTGACCTCGGGGAAAAGGCAGTATCATATCAAATCGCATCAACTGACCACTGCCCTAAGTGATTTGACTGTATCTGTTGCGCGGACAACGGAGGGTGTCCTGGTCAGTCAATACGACGCCCCTTCCTCCTAGCGAGTTTCCCTTGTTGAACGGGTCAGTTGTTGTCGGTTGTACTGGGTTGTCCGGTCAGTCTGGTCAACGGGGGGGTCAGGAATTGGGCATGAGTGTCGCGTGTTAGCTGTGTAAACAAATCAATTACAACGCTAAGCACACATACATAAATACTCACATTTGAATTTTAAATAAGGCCTGATCCCATGGATGGGTTTTTTTTGGTCAGCTTATTGTTCACACCTCTGTATGTCTGGACAAGGGGTCAGTTTATTGTAATTAAAATGGATTTTGATTACTAAATAGGCAGATCATTTGCTCACCCAAACAATTAATTCTGGTTTCAGCTAATTGTTAAGCTAATGAATGGTGATGCTTCCCTTTCCCAATTTCTGGCAGCTCCTAAGCGGAACTAATTTTGAAGCGCTTGTTCATTATCATAGGTGGCCACTTGATCTGCAATGTGAATATGCTCATGTGATTCACCTGCATCGTTTCCATTGCCACGCCAACTGAACGCACAAGCCTTGCCCCGAACATGCGCTTTTTGATTGCACACCACTTGACTGAAGCCCGACTGGCATTCAAAGCAGTCAAGTGCGAAATAATACGCTACTCCACCTCTCCAGGGCTGTCGGTTGTCCTGCAGCTGCAGCTGCTACTGCGGACTGCATCCTTGCAGCCTAAAGTCCTTTATCACAGTCAACTGCGAGTCAAACGAAGTGCAACAGTCTACGTGCTTGTGCATATGCATTTCATTGCAAATAAAGGTCCTGCCCTTGGCCTCGCCCTCGTCCTCGTTCCTCGAGGTGTTGCACATGCGGTGCAGCCGCATCCTACGGTTGCATTATCCTTTTCAAATGGCTGGCTGGTTGTTTTGTGTTCTCCCTTTTATTCCGAACTTGAATGGGCTGGCTGTAAGTGGCGTTGATGGCGAAGTGGCTGGAGGGACACATCACACGTCATTTTTGCAGTTTTAACACTTGAATTTGCGAGGCGGCTAAGCAACAGGTAGACTCTTCCACTCAAGTGATTTGGCAGGCGAGTGCATTGGAAATAAAACCATACCGCGAGGGCTTTTAATGTACTTAATCAATTAAAAAATTTGGGGTGTGAAAATAATAATAAATTAATAAATAGGTAAATTTAAGAGAGGTGAATGATTAGCCAATCATTTTTTCGGCTAGGCTGCGGACCACGTTCTCGTCGTAGTCCTCAATCTCATCGTCTCCATCATCAATGTCCACATCGTTCGGTCGCACCGGATATCCCTGCTCTGGGGGAACGATTTTAACGCCATGATCACCAAACAAAAGGCAGTCAAAGTTTCTGAAAATGCACAGATTTTTCAAGTGCTTTGGACCTTATGTTTACCTTGGGTCTTGGGTCTCACCTTTCAAACAGCTCGAATCCCTGAAACTCCCCCGACATGAACATGCATACGTGCATGTTACGGCCCACAAACCAAATGTCGTGGAACTGAATACAGGCCCTTGCGAAGTTAAACCGCGGTGGCCTGAAGCAGAAGGGAGGTGGATTCTGGCCGGATACCTTCTGTCGGAACCAAATGTTGTTGTTCACCCGCATGCGTAATTCAAATGAGAACTCATCCGGACGATAGGCGACTTCTGTGCAACTGTTCATCCCGATTACCGAGAGGAAACCTTTGATCAAAAATCGGTACTGTAAGCTGCCCCAATCGCTGCTACTGACGGACTTACCAGCACAGCATTTGCAAAGCCCTGTATCGCAAGTGCATGGTATGCGATTCACCAGATTGCTCAGCGTTATGTTGGGCAAGCTGAGTTGCCTAGCCTCCTCCTCGTGGGCGAGGAGGTTCAGGCGATGGTTCAGCAATCCCAGTTGTATGGCAGCGTCGTATGCCAAATCCTCGGTTGGGGGCTCCAGAGACACTGGGGGGATCGTAAGTGTGAGCAGAAGAGCATTGGCGCTGGGGAAAAGTTCGATGCCCTTAAACTACTTATATAGGTTGCCTAACCACGCATATTCTCCACTCCGAAAAAAATGAACTTGAAATATAATTCTATCACCAAAACTTCCTTCTAAAATCGAGATTAGTAGCTCAAGTCTTTCGGTGCACCAAAAAACAAACGGAAAAGCAACTAAAATGTAAACAAACAAATTTTGCCTAATCACCCGAAACGAACTTCCGCGTATTATGCTAAACAGTTCCGCATCGAGTAAACTGACGTAGCCGGCAAGCCGAGCCGATCCACAGCTAGCTCCTAACAGTTTCAACTATTAACCTTGAGTGCAGCCAAGCGGTGGTGAAGACAAACGAGTTGTCTGAGCCGAAAATACGAGCAGATTTTGATGTCAATGAAACCAGCGGAGCCGCTCAAACGAGTTGGTCATATTAAGAGCTAGGTGGTCAAGATCATGGACAGCAGAGAGGCTGCTGAGGAGAGAGAACCGAAAAACGCGATACAGCATGCAGTCTCTCTTCTTTTGATGGGTTGCATAAATGATCGAATAAAACTTTCGAGGTACAGAAGCTTACGAGCTCGTGGAAAACAAAAACTGATTCAAGGTGGAGAATATCTTTTTAATTATCTCCTAATAATACGAAACACTTGCCAAGTACACACCGAGAACGTGAAATATCTATAATAGCATGTGATTTGGTTTAACGATCGACTATGGCTTTTTATTGCAGTTTGGCATTGAACTGGTCGCACGTTTCTTCTTGTAACTTGCGACAATTGTACATTTAATTGGGGGAGTTATTCGTCAAGCAAAATAAAAGTTAGTATTGTTCGTGTATTTATAATTTCACTTTGATTTCTACACTGGGGACTCACCAAAAATATATATGCAAATATACAAAAAATTTCAGTGATAATTTAAATTAATGACTACATATTATTCCCATACCGATTCCGAATCCGATAAACGTAAATAAATAAATACAAGTTAATAAATGAAACACCATACCACGTAAAGATACATATTAACGCGTTTATTGTACATTTAAAATAACACAGTGCCTCATTATGATTATCACAAATTCGTTTTCGAATAGTTTTTGTTGATCAATATACTAGAGCTATTTATCTCAACACAACATTCTTTTAATTTCCATAATATTCAGCTTTTAAATATATACAAGCTTATGCAATATACTTATATACAGAGGCTATCTAGACAAATTCGACAATCAGGAATGTACAAACTACTTTAGAGTCTATATGCACATACATAATTTTACTTTAGGCAGACAGTTACAAAGCGATAAAATATCGGCATGGCGAACGGATTAATAAAGTTAATAACTAGGTAGTAGAAATAAGACATAAAGTAAGAGTTCTTTGTACTACCGGTGTCCGATTTGGAGACGGCCAAGAGAGAGGCGGCACACAGTAGATAGAAGAACAGACGTGGATGTGAGCTAGGGGCAGGCATCTTGGCACGGCGGTCTGATCAGATCGGATCAGGTCGGATTAGATCAGTTCGAGAAACGTAATTGAAATGAAGGTTACTATTGACCCGCTTCGATGTCGGTGAATTCGCACGATTTTGTCTTTCGGTTTGTTTGTCAAGTTTTAGACGTATTTTGTTTGTACGATAGCCTCTCCTCCTTCTGACTTAGCTTTTTTATTTATATATGTGGGGCCGTAAACACCAAGCAATAAACTCCACCACTGGCGCACGCAACTTTCGCTTTCGTGCAAAAACCAACGAAAGTGTGTTAAACACCAACTTCAATTTTAGTTTCTATAAAGTTGAGTTGCGTTGCGTTTACTCGCATTTATATAAACTTCACACTTGGCGCGGACTCAAGGCGCGGGCGCAGCTCCGTACGTGCTAATGGCCAAAATACAACTGGCCAAGAAAACGGTAGCGCATGCGCATGCTAAGTTCAGAGCGTACCAACAGCTCTTGCCGGCGGCTAACGAGCTTTGGTCCGGCACCAAAACACATCGTCGGAGCCATAGCCAGAGACGGAGACAGAAACGCAGACAAAGACGGGCCCCAGACGACGATGACAAGTTCGACTGCGTCAAAATCGGCTGCCTGCGAGTCTTCTCTTTAAAAATACATTTTTACGCTCACATGATAGAGTTTATTCGCTTTGGCAAAAAAAAAAAACAGCATAAGCTGTGGTTATTCCCTAATCTAGTTTGAAATTTTGCTGTTAGTTGTAAACTGATAAATAATTGCTCAAGACCTTTTGGAAGTTAAAATATTTGTAATTAAATTATTTAATCGATGAGGGTGTTTAAAGTGCTGCGTTAAAATATAATTATATCTTATTAAAACTTTGGACAAGAGAAAAACCAGTATTTTATGCATAGGCGGCTTGGTGGAGTCTGTTATAATTTCTCTCAGATCGTCTTTATTTTTGGCTTGAAGGTGATCCTAAGACTCTCACTTTTTCTGTCGAACTCTTAAAGGCGGCATCAGCTTTATACATTTTAATTAACTTGTCACCTTAAATGGTGTTTTGATCTCCACATGTCTTCTGGGGCTGTTGTACTTTTTAAAAATCTTGTTGAGAGCCAGTTTTATCGGGTGTTATCTGATGGTCTGTTATGGACCTATTTATTTGTTTGCAGTTAGGCCTTTAATTGCGGTATCCAATGTGAACAAAGGAGCAACCGTGAGATCGCGGTGCTTTGTTATTGAAATTGGAACTGCAGAAATAGCACACTTTCATTGCCTAAAGCTATTTTAGGAACAATTGAAGACTTGTCGACACACCCAATATATTGCAGACTCAATTCGGATGCCCTAATCATACTTTTAAAAATAGGTGTGCCGAATGAGTGTGCGGATTTGGTCACCTGTTTTTACAATCTATGTCAAAGGTCTATCAAAGCAACCAACTGTTGTAAAAGGAACAAGCTAATATTCCATAATAACTTTACCGATAAACTATGTATTAACGAGTCGGGCTGTATTGATAGAATGCTAATCAGCTAGTTCATTTGTTGACATTGACTTTGGTGCGGCTTTTGCATAGTTAAGTGCTGACTGCAATCCAAAAGGGAACGAATTAATATGTTCAGTTCGCGATCAGCTTTTTGGGATATCGAAAGACTTCCAGTGAGTTCCGATCAACCAGTGCGTGACTCACTGGCGCCAACTAAGGCCAGCTAACAAGACCCAGCCTCAGCCATATGATTATCTTCCAGGGCCCAATCGGAAATTGATTTGTGAGCTGAAAACGGCCACCCCGAACAGCAGCGGGAGCATGACAATCAAATTTATTTTTGGTTGGAAAAATCTGCACGTAAATCATGTGAAGTCAATTTCTTTTGCACAATTTTCCACTTTGGCAAATATGTCAAAAAAAAAACCCTGAGAGGCCTGCGCCGAAAATCGTGAGCAAACATTTGGTTGTGCCAGGCTCGTCTTAGCCGTTGTTGCTATTGTTTGGTAGCATCTTGTGGTCTAATAATAGCATGTTAACTCATAACATGCTATCAATCACTGAAAGTTCGTATCTGCTTACTGTGGCCACGGATAGTTGGAAAAGAGGTTTTCCCTAAGAGAGTGTGGGGCGTTGCAGACGCAGAGAAGGGAGCCAGACCGATAATTCGCATGTGAAAATTGGAAAATCGATGCTGGCCAAATCTGTGGATACCAAATAACCGCTACATGCATGCCTTTATGAGAGTTGAGAGTTATGAGAGTTGAGATGGCGTCTGACTGGATGCAAGTAATATGGTGTTTATTCGTTTACATATGCCACAAAACCAATCCCTTACAATATAAATTTTCTTTAACGTTCGAATACGTCCCATTATACAATATTTTCATAAATTTCATTAAAAGAAAAATATACTAGACTAATAAATTTATCAAGGGTGTTGGAAGTACCTGTTCAAAACCCTTTATGCACTTACATGCACTCTACCTCTCGGTTATTATTGTAAGTGCCTCCGTAGGGCGAATATTTTGTTCTATTTCGTTTTTTTTTAAATATTTTTAGCTGTGCTTTGTTTTGTTAATTAAGGAAATTCTAGCAAACCAGGACCGTCCAATTAGGGAGAACTCTTTTCTGTTCCTGCGACTCTTTTTACTTGTGTTTTTTTACTATATAAGCCTAGTGAAAGGAAACTTTATACTTTTCATTTTTTCTTGATTTGTAAGGCATCCTTTTTTAGCCACAAAATGTACTTAAGGTAACCAGAAAAGTTATTCTTCCCGAAATAATTTTTAACCTGTTTGAAATGGAATATTATGATTTCCGGCGATGCGAAACTCAGGCTTAAAGAATATAAACTCTACATTTACATGCATATTGTGGCGATAGCTTAAATCGCATGGTTGTCTTAGATTTTATGCTGCTTTAACAAAGCGCCATGGTGCTCTTTTATTTTTGGCAAAAGGCCCTTAAATTCTCCTTGAAGCATCCTTCGCTGCATCCATTGCGGGTTATAATTAACCCTTTTGCATGAGCAACATGTAAAAGGTTCTTTTCCCATCTCCCTTCGCCACGGCAACCACTTCATCGCGTATATCTGGGAGCACAAAAACATTAGGAAAACAACATGCTGCTGGTAGAACAAAAATTAGTTATTTTTATTTTTGGCTGAAACTGCCGAAAAATGAAAGAATTGCAATATGCAGCCACATATTCTCCAAGGACACTTGACTTTCGGCTCCTTGTTGCTGCACACAGGATAAAGGGGAAAGGGGCCCCATTGGCAGTTGACAGCTCTCCTGCGTTGCCGGCAACTGTCGTGGACTTTTTTCCAAGCTCTAGACATTTGGCGCTGCCAATTAATTAAGCGAAATAAAAGCCGAACAAGCTGCAACGGGAGTAGGAAGCGTTCATTAGTAGCTGCAGAGGGTGGCTTCAAAAGTGGGTGGCAGTGGCGCAGGATTCCATAGATTCCGCAATTCAATTTGCATCCCGTGCAATTTGTTGCCTTCAAAATGCTGAGCTTTAATTCGCAATTAGTGCAATTCAATCAGCGTAGCGCCGCTCTGGGGGAGATGCGTCCGGGTGTCTGCTACGATCCTCCTACGGACATAGACGAGGACGGGTTGAGGATAGGCTTTGGGTTGGGGTTGGGGTTATTCACGACGCCTTTTACCACCTGCGGCTTGCGGTGATTACGAGCAACATGAGCATAAAAATTGCTTATGCTCCGTAGACAAAGTCCTCGGCACTAGGAAGCGGGCGCCTGCCGATGGTTTGGATCAGTGGTGTCGTTTATAGAAATGCAGAACTGGAACTGAGATTTCGTCTGCGGGGTTGTGTTGGTTTGGTCTTGAAGGCTTCGCTGGGTGTGGGTGCGTGATAGATCGCGAAACTCTGAGCTCTCAGCACGATGTTTATTTTCAAGACTACGGTGTTCATTCGCGGAGGCATACAAACACATCGTGTCACGTGCCCATCCCCAGGTGAACCTGAACTTTTGTCGGCGCCTTGCAACTCGCTTATGACACATGATGCGGCTGATGGAGATTATGGCCGGTGGAGGGGCTGAAACTGGTGCTTAATTTAGATTAAACGACTTACTGCGCACAATTTATTGGCGCAAACTTTAATTGAACAGCAACAAGCTGGAGGAAGGGGTCCGAAAACGGAAATTTGTAGGTGGTCAGTCTCTGGCCTGGCACCAGGAGACTTTCCTCGCTCATATGCTGGGCGCTTTGTGGCCATTGATCACGACTTTATCCCCAGACGAAATAAGATTTCTAGTGCCCTGTCCCTTGACCCATTGCTATATCGATTGAACGGACATCTAGACAGGCACTGCTCCGATGTCCGGGACAGAATTATTTCAGTTCTTCTAGCTTGCTTGTTGCGCAATTTGCCAAATGTGTATACATGTGGGTTGGAATAATGTCTTGTGGTATCTGTGTTACCTGTCTGGGTGAGTAGGAGCGGGGACAACGTACCTCAATACCACCTGTTGGGCTCCAGTCGGGGTCATGTCCACACCGGGGGCGCCCGAATCCCGGACGCTTGTTAACTTGATGATCCCCGACTACTTAACGAGGGGATATTAATTTTCTGTATTGCTGTATTGCATTAAGATTTGTCTGAATATCAGAATCGCGTTCCGTGAATGCGAATGGCTTGCACTCAAGTTTCCCATATTAAACTTTTGAGCCAAAAAGCTGATTGCACTTATCCTTTCAATATTGGGACCAACTCATTTCCATGCGTCCTCGTGGGTTGCATTCCTGCTCATGTTTCCTTGCCAATCTCAACGAGTCACGTCCCATATGATGACGAAGGAGACGGAGCATGGCAATCACAAGCGATGTAGGAAAACCAATCAACACAGCAACTGGTGGAGGGCTTAGATTGTATAAAACAATCTATCACGTATGTAATTCCCATGAAAAATTTGCACAGGGGCTGCACCGATGATGATGATGATGATGATGATGAAGATGCCGATGACGGCAAATACCGAAAACGGGAGCCGAATTGTCGAAGGTGGAATAATAATTTCGTGCAACTGGAAAGTAATCCCAGTCGGCCAGCTCGGGAGCCACATGCTCAGGCTTGGAAGCGTATCCAATCGATTCGCCAAACGCAATGCACATGATTGAAGTGAACTAGTTTTAATGCATTCGTACGTATCCAAAAGCATTAGACTGTAAGTTCAGCCCAGAGTTCAGCACAATTTGTGGTGGAGCAAATAAAATGCTATCTGCACGATCTGTGCAATCGATCGGCATCGATCGACATCGGCAACTGCATCAGCATTGATCGCTGCCCTCGGTGCGTTGCTGTGGCAACACGTAGAGACTCAATTTTTTAGCATTTCGCCAGCTACTTGTTACGGGTCAGGCACAGAGCGCGCTTCATCATCAATTTTGCTCGGGCTTCCCAGACTCATAATCCCATGTTTGTTTGCATTAGCCACCGCAGACAGGCTGCAATTATGTCGTTTGAAGCTGCGATGGCAACCGAGACGGTACCGGTGCATTTCGGGGGAAATCAATCCTCCCAAGCCATCCATGCCATTCACGTCACTGCTGAGCGAAGACTGTCAGAAGCCGTTTTATTTTCCGTGCCCTCGTACCTCGCAGCGAGTGTCAAGCCTTTGTGGGTTCGAATGAATGAAAAGCGCTGGGTAGAAGCCCATCGGATTTAATTCGGTTTGCCGGAGAGGGTACCCAGAGTTTGAGTTTGATACTCCAAGTGCCTGCTGGCTTACTACTCGCCGTTTTGATTGCTCCAGACTTTGTGGCGCATATGAATTATGGGTTCAGTTCGGTTTAAAAATCGGTAGTCGAGTCACATTCCTTGGGTCTGCACTTTGGCTCTGTGACTCAAGACTCGAGACTCGACTGTGTTCTGTGCTGATTTAGCTATTTCCATTGTCGGTTAGTGGACCATGGGAAATAATATCCCAGGCGCCAGAGTCATTTCGCCGCGTTAAAACGCGTGCAAAACGCTTCAACAAACCGTACGCTCTGCTGCCTCATTTGGCGTTTTTATACCCTTGCAGAGGGTATTATAATTTTGACCAGAAGTTTGCAACGCAGTGAAGGAGACATTTCCTACCCTATAAAGTATATATATTCTTGATCAGCATCACCAGCCGAGTCGATCTAGCCATGTCCGTCTGTCCGTCTGTCCGTCTGTCCGTCTGTCCGTCTGTCTGTCTGTCTGTCTGTCTGTCTGTCTGTCTGTCCGTCTGTCGGTTGCTATGTAAACTAGTCCCTCAGTTTTAAAGCTATTGGGCTGAAACTTTGCACCGACCCTTCAATCTGTTGCAGGTAGTATATAAGTTGGAACGGCCGGAATCGGAACACTACATCACATAGCTGCCATAGGAACGATTGGGAAAAAGTTCCAAAATTTCGTAATTTTTAAAGATAATTTATTTATTTCTTGGAAAACTCTATTTAATAGTTATTTCAAAATATCCTGAAAGTTTCATTAAAATCGGACCACTATATCCTATAGCTGCCATATGAACGATGGGAGAAAATGGGTCATTGAGCATAACTCTGGTGTTTTTCAAGACAATTATTTCATTCTTGAGAAAAACAGTTTTCATAGACAGTAAAGCCTTTTTAGAAATTTAAAAACCCAAACATCGGATAACTATATCCTATAGCTGCCATACAAACGATTGAACAGGTTAAAAGCAACTAGCCTGCAAGGGTATTCTAAGCTTCGGGTACCGAAGCTAGCCTTCCTTTCTTGTTATTTTCTACTCTTTTGCTTTTTTTGCACATTTCTCAAAATTAACACTTCGCCACACTCTGGCGTCGACTCACACTTTCCCGAATTCAGAAATGCGCATAAATTATGCCAAAAACACAAGCCAACCCTGCGGTGGGTTTTTGCGGTTTTCCTTTGCGCTTCAATTTTAATGAGTGAAAAATCATGTTAAACACTTAATGCATATGTCTACTCATGGGCAACAAAATTTTCCGTTTTAAACTTGGGGTATTTGCCAAAAATCTGTATTCCTAAAAGAGTAGTTAGAAATGATATATGTACTTATTAAAAATTCTGTTTCACATCAATTATTGTCGATGAATGATTCTGTTAGTATTTAAAAGGGTGCCTCAGCTTCGAGTTCAGTTTTTAGACTTGTAACTTATTTATTTTAAAACACAGGATCTTTTTTTTGTAATGCCGTCTGTGGTCGCGTGTCGCCCTGCATTGTTTTGACTAAGTGAATTGCGTTGTTGGTCTTTTTTTGTAAATTAGGTTCATTTTGACAGCCCTGTCTTGAGTGCAACGCTCGGCACTCAGTTTTTTATATGAGTGCTCTTGAGATTGGAAATAAAAATAAAACAAGAAAACGAAAACGAGCTAATTTGAAACCAGAAATTAAACGAATAATTGAATTAAAGTATCCACTTCTCAACGATGCTTCTGATTCTAAAACATATGTTGTGGATCGATAGCTTTAAGTTGATGAGGTATCCGATACAAAATTGGTTATTGGTTCTTCACCATTTTAGAGGTCTTGATATCGGGCAATAATGTTGAGCTCAATAAGTTTGTTGAAAATGAATTTGTTAGTACGACAAATAGATAAACTCAGACAGAACAGCAGCTCCATCACAACTTCACTACTGGTCTCCATGGACACATTTAAATTGAGTTCAGACCGAATTTAACGCTAATCCAAATTCGCAAGGCCAACAGAGCCAGAGTTAACCAAAGGACATCGGCAATGCCGTCTGCGATAGGTTCATCAGGATAGGAGGGGAAAAGGCGCCCAGAAAGCATCTTTGAAATTCGTTGAGCGAAACTTTTGCGGCAATGATTTTGCCTGACTGATTCGGTAATTTCACATTTGTATCGAATTTAAATAAAGTTCTCTTCATCGCACGAAAAAGTTTTGATTTTCGGGCGGCAAATGAGTTTGCAATTTATTTTTCGTCTGTTTCTTTTCCCGCATTGCAAAAAAATTGTAATGAATTGACAAAAATCAGCTGGGATAGGGGAGACAGAAGGCACTTGCCCACCTTCCCACCTATAACATAATACGCTTTTAATGAGAAATGCTGGGGATTGGGCCTAGGTCCTGGGTCCTGTAACCTGGGCGCGCAAGTCCTCAGGGGCGTAGACAAAGCACTGTCCGCGAGCTGTCAATTAAATTAAATGCTGCGTTTCGTTCGAGTTCTAGACATTGCTTAATTTCGATTACGCATCTTCTCTTTTTTTAGGTTGGGACTCATGAGGGGTCTAAGGGCCCGGGATTCAGCAGAGTCATGCGATGACAATAGTTGATTGCCATTGACACGCTACGCGATCGGCCGAATGGGTACAGCGGTCCATGAATTGGTTGTGGGGACTGAGAGTTTAATTACTTTCTTTCATGCAGCGAGCATCTGTGCGGTGGCTGATCCATTTAAGGCGATTGGAGCTGATGCGTGGGCTGCTTTTAGGCGCCTCTTAAAGTACGATTACCACAGAAATATTTGGCAGAAGCCAAAGTCAGTATATAATACTTTTACCTTTTATTTTCGCATGCCATGAATCACAACGTTGAACAATGAGAAAATGGAATAAATATCAAAAAATGCGAGGTAAGCCAGAAGGAGCCTCATGCTCGGGCCCGTCTGAATTCGAAGTTAGCTCGGAACACAAAAGTGAAAATTATCGCCAGGCATAGGAGGCGATGGCAGATGAAAGTACACTTAAGCAGTCTCGCTGCTTTCTAGTGTTTGCATGGCTTATTCAACTTCACCCAGTTCCAAATAAAACGAAAAGAATCCCCGAAACAAGTGTCTATGAGAAATTCGTGCGGGCTGTAGGCTGGGCGGCTCCTTTAGGCGTCTGCAAATCTCAAAAATGTGCACAGACTCCGCTCCTTCCGCTTCCGCCCGCTTATCCACGTTGGGATCCAACTCCAACAGACCGACCTGAGCCCAGCCACGATGTCTGGCAAGGCGATTTAGCAAATTAAAAGGTTTTTAATGCATGGAGTGCTCTCTTACTTATTTCATAATTTTATGCCAACTGCGCCGTGCAAACCGAATACGACGGCGTCCACAGGACGAGCCAGAATCTGGGATCCCACATCCGCGCTTGCATCAGTGGACTGTCTTTTACTTTTTTTGTAAGACCTGTATTTTCAACTGTAACAGAAGGGTTTCCTACGGAAACTTTTGGGTAGACTGTGTAATTTCCTTTTTGGCTATTGAAAATTGGATAAGCTAAAAAATACTAAAAATGTGTGATGAAAATGTTATACGATAATTACTTTCATAAATTAAGTATCTAATTTCATAATTTAAAATCTCCCCTATTTGCGAACATCGAAAGCTAATTTCCTTAACAGAAAAAAACAAACAAACACTTGTCAAGGAAGCTTACATCCGATTAGACGCTTTTCCTCCCTCACTCTCTTCATTTCCCCATCACCTCATTCCACAAAAGCCTAAATGAAGTAATCTATTCAAACCCTCTTAAAACGCTACCGCAAATTACACACTTGACTGCGACAGCTACACACGTTCGACACATCGAGGCTCTGCGAAACCGGGAAATGGAAAATCGCAACCTTTTTCTGCAGGCGCGCACACGAGAACAGAACAACTGTCACGTGTCGTGTTGAGTGCTTTGTTCTGGAAAATTTCGCCAGTCGGAAAATTCGCAAGTGACTGCCACTCACCCCCTTTGGGCCCGTATTCCCGCAAAACACATCGGCCAATTTTGTAAATTTTGGGTTATTGGGTTTTCGGCGTTGTGTACATTTGCGGGTTGCGTAGGTAATGGAGATCTGGCGCAAGTGAATTCTTTGCCGTCGTCGAGGCTTATGAATGTTCAATTGCTTCTTGTGCGAAAAGTGAAGCATTTAAATACGCATCGCGAAAGCCATAAATGACAGTTGAATATTTGATAAATGTCAACTTGAGTAAAATAGCACGCGGAGCTGGGAGGGATGTACAGATTTTATTGTTTGGGAAATGGCATGCAAGTGAAAGTTGCCTGCACGTTGCCCTGGGCTATTTTGTGTCACTTAAGGGCGCCACTTTTGTCAAATTAAGCCAATTTGATATTAATTGGTATGAGGAATTCTTGTTCTTGATGGTAGAAGACAAACTCATTGGTCTTTCAGTTCCCTGTTATATATTTATTTATCTTGATATATCTCACAAAAGCTATGATTTCAAAATTCCCATTATTCCCGGTTGGGCCGATAATTTTGCTTTAAAGAAATCAAATCAATTTTATGCCTTGCAAATAAATTCGGAAAAATAATTTCCGGTTGTTTATTTCCAATCCTTGTGGCAAACAGACCTAACGAACTAAATGTGCAAGACAAACTTGGGTGGCCACAAGAAATAAAACTCAAACCCTGCCCAGGATAAGAAACTTCAAGAACAACTAAAAATTCCTGAGCAAGCAAATAATAATAATTTTGTGAACAATCCTTGGACTCGGCCACCATCCCCTGCCGGACTGTGCACAGGGGTCAGACTACGCCTTTGTTTATGACGCAGTAATATTGAAATCAGGATAATTGTGCAAAAGGATGTGAAGAAAAAACCGCAAATACTTTGGGTCCAGCGCCAGGGCAAAGCACTAGTCCAAGTAGTCATTCATTCCGTAACGAAGATATCTCGAGAGCAATTTCAGTGCGACAAAAACTGCAAACAGGGAGGGGGCGGTCAGTGGACGGCGAAGGCTGAAGTGGAGTGAAAAACTCTTCCATGCAGAAAGTGGTCAACATTTTTGCCACTGCCATGGGCAAGAATAAAAGACGTCGCCCAACAAATGCAATCCGAATGCAGCAAAAAGGTAGCAATAATGGTGCCGAGTAGTCGTCGAATAATAAAACCCTCCATCCTAGTTTCTCGGATCTGGAGCTGTTGTGTGCTGCTTAGCAGTGGCAGCTCTTGCGGTAATAAACCATAAGACATTCCCTCTGACTTATTCTCGTAAATGTGGCAGTGAAAGGCAAATTAAAAGGAGCAGTCAGCACAGGAGCATAACCAGTTAAGTTGAGCTCTCCCATTTGCCGATTGCAAGGGTCTACATCGGACTCATCGGATGGGTGGTAGAAATTGCTTCGGAATGGCCGAAAAAGTCGATAGATGCGCATGCCGGTACAGTTGGCAGTTGTTAAGAGTTAAAGCTCTCTAGCATATAAATACGGATATAAACACGGGCACATCAGAATTTTATATTTGTATGTAACTTCCACCAGCGGCAATCCCTAAGTGGAAAAATTGAGCAAGAAAAATGTAATTTCTATTCACATGCGGCGAGCGGATATAAAGAACCTCAGGGTCAAAAGAGCCTCCTCCCTCCTGGGCAACCCTATGCTGAATTCAAACCCAAAAGGTAGCCTCAAATTAGCATTCATTAAACTCTTGCTCATCAGAACCGCTGTCGCCATCTCGTCGTGGTCGTCAAGCGCATCTCAAAGGACGTTCTTTCCTAATTAATTCTCACACAGAAAAATGTTCAAAGATATTTTTGCACTTTTGCACAGCACCGGCACCCCTTGCCACCTACTGGCGTGTACTTGCCTTTCAAAATATCCTCTGTATGCCTGTGTGCCAACGTCAAAAGCAGCGACAGGCCAAAACAAAGCAAAATGCTAAATGCGGTGAAAAATCAAAAAGCAAGCTCGCAAAAATAAAACATTTTTACCTCTACATTTCGACTGCTACTTTTCCCATGCGGGTGGGTGGCTATGCAAATTCGTTTGGCTTGTATTTTGTATTCTGTATTTCGGGACTTTACCCACCGAACCACTCCACCTTGTTAGACCCGGCTGAGTTTGCCGCACTGCCTTCGCTCTGCTCTGCTGTGATTTATATACTCACGGCGTGCGCGTATTTATCAAACTCTAATTAATCGGTGATAAACCGATCAAGACGCTAAATGCTGCTCTACACGAAGCCGCCAAGACCAAGACCTGAAACCTCTGCGAACTCTCCCAGCGGATCTGCACTTTGCGCCTGCAAACGGGTTTGGAACACCTCTGCTCAAAACTCGGATCCGATTGCCTTTTTGTTTTTGGTTTCTGTTTCGCTGTCTCCTAGTGCACCGATTACCATGTGATTTCTGCCCGCTCCACCAGCATCCGCAGCTTCGGGAGTACGAGTTCGAGTACAAGTATTTGCTGAAGCAATTTGCTTTCCTGAATCTTGGGCTAACCAAGCGACTGCGACTGCGATGCAATCAATATATGCTCGTGTCCAGCAAATAATAGACTTCAAACTGGCATTTTAAGCGTTTCTCTTTCATGGCCAACGTCTCTGCGGAGTGCGAGCGTTTCGGGGGTCGATAATTTCATTGCTCTTGGTGGACTGGGACAGGGACAGGGGCAGGAGGCTTTTTCCCCAAATGCTCACAAAGTTAGAGTTAAAAATAAAAAAAGTTGCCTCTTTGCGTTGAGCATACAGGGAGCTCCATCACATGCCTGGCCGTGGCGATTTCCCCACCCGGAGATCTCCTTTCCCATTCCGCGACCAGACAACCTGTATGAGGCGTAGCATTGAACTCTAATCCACTTTGGCAAATCAATTTATTAGCCACGTATGACTTATGCCTTTTTAAATGTGCGCTTGCATGTGTTGTCTAGTTTAAAGTTGAGCGCTCAGAGGAGACCTGAAGAGGAGGTGCAACCAAAGTGGGGAGGCGCAGGAAATTTATGTTAACATGGTCTGCGTAGCGCCCTCTGGTGTGTAATTTGGCGTTGTTTAGGTATCACGATTACGATTCGACTTCAACTTCAGCTGGATTCTGAGACTCTGCGGCAGTTAAAGTCGGCCAAATAGACCATAAAATACGAGTGCCCATATAATACAATATGTGTGTCTCGCAACAGTTGCTTGGGTGTAAACCATTATTATCTCCTCGACAAATGATATTTGCAAAATCGAAATCGAGTTCTAGACGAGGCCGTTTAGTGTCAACTCTAAGCGTGTGAAATGGCCAGTGGGCGTGGTGTATGGCCAGCTCCGTAACCATATTTATTTATAGCTGTGTAATTATAACCGGCCCGAGGCTCCTGCGCCAGCACTCCCATCCTCCAAGGTCAACATACGGGAAAAGCTCGAAATATCAATTACCTAGCTAGGCGCCACTTGTTGCCAAATAAATAAAAAATTAAATGGAAAAAAAAGAATGTTTAGTTTTTGTGGCACAACTTTTTGGGCAGCTTCTGCCATCTGACAACCCGCACATAAACGCAGAGTATAAATTGAAAAAGCCATTTTGCTGCCAATTTAGCAAACACTTAAACCAATTTTGCACTTCAATCCACCGACGCACACAAAAAAGCAGACTCCCATACTCCCAGCTGAGGCCACACACTCGCACAGCAGCTCCGGAGCCTCGGATCCCAGCCAAAGACAGTTGCATCGACGTCGACATTGACGCGGCAAAGGGCGAGCCAAAAGCCAGTTGTCTGCCTTTTCCGGAGGAGGGAAGTGCAGGAGGCATCCAAAACGTTGCCAACAAAGTGTGAAAATGTCAAGTCGTAAAGTGTGCACTGGCCAGAATATCCAGGACAGGAGCCGGTGGAAGGGGGTTAAGTCTGGGAAACGGAGTACTTGCAGGGCTTGGGTTTGTGTTGTATCACCCCTCTCTGGCCAGGCAGTTTTAATTTAATAGTCTACTTTAGGAACGGTATCTGCTCTCAAAAGTTGTGAAGATTAACGCAGCTTGGTTTAGTATAGTTCAAAGTCAATAAAGGAGAGCAAACGACAGTCACTTGGGACACCATCTAGACACCCTGTGAGAGAAAATCAAATCTGTCAAAGATTCTACAGCTATATGTCCTAAAATGTCCTGCATTTGCCAGTATTATACGCCTGGTGTGGACCGTCCTATGCCAGATCCGAACACCAGTCCATCTACTGATGACAGCCCTTCATCCGAATCCCACAATCCCACAATTGAGTGAGAGTTCCTTTAATTTCCTGTATATTTGCTTGATATTTATCCCTTTCTAGTGCCGATAATGAAGAGGAAAGTAATACTAAAATCTCAGTGTCCGCCTCCGACTTGGCCGACTCTCGCGCTGAAAACTGGCTCCTGAGGAAGAAGCTACGGGAATATGAGGTCACTATTGAGAATCTGGAGCAGCTGGTGACCACCATAGTGGAGAAACAGCACCAGATCCTAAGCGAAATGTTCAACTTGCGGAAGGAGAATCGGGAGCTACATTCCGAGTGCCATCTTCAACGGGAATACCACTCAATGGAAAGAAACGCGTTGATGAGGGAGCTCCATGATGTTCGGACCATGAGCAGAAATATAAGTTTGGCCCCGGTTAGTCCACAATTACCATACATTCTAAAACATATTCAATGAAATCTGAAAAACAAGGAGAGTTCAAATGATCAAAACGAAAAACCGGTCTGCACAAGTGAATCCGAAGACGAGGAGCAGTCTGATTTCATCTGCAACACCCATGAAAAACGGCGAGCGGATGCTGATGAAGATTTTTCCGCAGCAAGCTCGGCTCAAAGTTCCGGTAGAAGCTCACCCCTCTCAGAGACCTCAGAATCCGAAGTTACGGACTCGGATGGTGAAGATGAAGATCATGATTATGAGAGCAACGAGGATAGCTCCAATAGCAATAGCGAGAGTGACTAAACATTGAAAATATGAGACCTACACGTATATTTCTATAAAGGCCTCTAAAATAAAAACCAACAACCTTATTGTACTGATAAGGCTTTTTAAAGGTTTCAACTCATTTATAGCGCAAAGTTAACCCGAGGGAGCACCCGACTTCCCTAAAGTATATAAGTATATTCAAAAATTACGCACTAAGTAATCGAAACAAAAACGTGCCAATCGCACAAAACAAATCAAACCCAAAATTTGAAATAACGTGACGGTGGCAGTCCATCAAACAGACATCGCAATGCAAAGAACCAACGCATAAAGTGCGATAAATATAGAAAACCAGTGCCAAGTATTTGCATACCCGAGCGCAAAAGGGATGCGGAAGACCTTACCCAGATTGCGACCTCGCCGAAAAGATTGAATGGTGGTAAATATAAGGCTGAAGGGAGGAGTATTTAAAGCACTGGCAAAAACGTGTTAAGTGTTTATCTATCGCAAAAGCTGAAGACAAAAAAGCACAGCTCGAACTCCACATGGTTTGAGATGTGGCCCCAAGCAAGGTGGTAGGATGAGAGGCAATGTGGGACGTGGGCTGGGGCAATTTATCAAGCTGAAAAGTTTTTAGCACAAATGAGTCGTGGCAAGGCAGCCAAGGGTCCCGGCCTCCGTTTGCCGTCAGGATTAATGAGTCTCGTGTGCTACTGCCGTACTCTACATCCTCGCCACTCGGCTAGCAACACGTACCAATAATCCATCATCAACCCATTCCCAAGTGGCAACTTGTGGAAGTGTTCGGTGTTGCTCCACAGATCGCTTATCGGGGGGTCTTCCCTGTGTTTGTGGGTCTCTTGGATCGAAATCATATATGGGGACCGATAGCGTTGAGCCCACAATGATATGTTATAAGTGGAATCTTCATGAAATGCTCGTTTCAAGGCTCAACCAGATAAAAGCAAAAAGGCACAATATAAAGCATAGGTCAGCTGCCGACCCACAGCAATTATTAATGACCACCGACCTCGGCTCTATGCATATCGAGTCAAGAGCTGTTTGCAATATCATTTATCAGCCGAGAAATTTGTTCAGAAACTTGTTGCGCACAAAAAAGATTTTCTTGTACACGTAGGAATCGCATTGGATGATTTTGAGCCGACAAGCTACTACTACGAGGACTACCGCAGCACAAATGGCTCGGATAAGAGATGTGAAACCGAACATGGCATGAAAGGAAAGCGCGTCTCTGTCCCTGAACCTGCCTCTGCCTCTCAAATATATTAATATCCGATGCCGACTTGGCAACCTAAACGCTATGCAAATCGCATCATGAAAGGTGAGGCGATATTACGCGGAGAGGGTGTCGGTCTGCCTCCTTGGACCGCCTCCTTCCTTTCTTCAGCATCCATATCCAACCCATTACCAGGAGCAGCAACAAGTAGCACCGAATTGCATGTGGCTGGGCAGTGAGAATGGAGGCGAGCTAAAAGATTAATGGATGTGTATCCAAAACTACACTGAATTAACTGAAGGTCTTGCTAGAAACAGACATGTGACACCAGAGAGTTGTTAAGTGTTTCCCAGCTTGACTTTGTGAGTGAGTAATATTTTCCATGCGGCAGAGGGGTATACCATACAATCCCATACCATACCATTCTATACCACACAAAATGATGAGGACAACTTCCTGCTGAGGCCCTGACAATAAACAAAGAAAAAACCGTATTTTGGATCAACGCCTACCGATTTACTCGACCGTGTAAACACACAAAACATTTGCAGAAAAAAACCGCAAAAAAATATTCGCGTGTTCTAAGCAATTCCAAACCAATAATCGTTGGGTGTCTTTAAAATTAAGTAACAAGAGCCATGCAAGCCAAATATTAAGCCATATTGACTGCATAGCCTGTCAATACTCTGATGTCGTGTGTGATGGGAAAAAGGCAAGGACTTTATTGTTGGTTTTTTCTTTTCATTTAACTAATCTAAAATTAAAATCATTTTTCTACTGAAACCGAAGTAACTCTGGCAGAACGATAAAGGAATGAATGCATGATACATGGCGATTGATAAACGTTGGGCCTAGTGAAGTGATGAGGCATGCACCCTCGCATTCGCCTAAGGTTCCATACGAACATCCTATCCACTAGTATTTATGCTCTAATGAGAATGACAAACGAACGGTGCCCAAAAAACATAATTAAACAAACACACAGGAGGAGTTTGTGATCGCATTGCTTTGTGAGTGTCCTTAGGCGGGGTTAGGCGGCTTGCTACCCCTAATAAGAAGTTTGATTTTAATCAATGAACCGCAAAGTAAAATACATGGAAATGCCATCCAATGAAGGCAGACAGACAACATTTTTTTCGCTCTTAATTGTAAACCCTTTCCCGTTTATACTGCGCGACTCATTAAATAGCTTTCGTATTTGCTCAGACACGGCAACTATGTAAATGGCTTTTAGCTGCAACTTTCTCCGGGGGGTTTGTTTTTGGTAAGGAGAGCATTTCGATTTATATTATATATATTTGGGTACATACATCCTTTTCACCATGGGGTTTCTCATGCATATTTATGCCACTTAATTTTTTCGTTAGGCGAATGAAAGCAATCGAGAACGATTATTTCAGTGCCTGCGTCGGTGGAACGTTCTGTTTGATTTCATTATAAGAGCCCGAACCCCTTTGGTGGTATAATTAGAGGACCCCATTGTATTTGCTATATCAGAATACCTTGTGCTCCATGCATATTTATGAGTATAGATTTAATAAACATTTTTATTTATTTGTAGATTATAGCATAGCCAGGTGTACATGGAGAGAATAAACCTCTGGCTTTTATTGATGAATTCGTTTTGTTGCTTCTCTAGGATCATTTTGAAGTGCTGAAAGTCCCAACTCCCAGCCAAAATTCAAGTCACCCCGGAAACAATTATAATCATAGACATATAGGAGCCAAAACACATGTTTCCCCATCAGCTGCAATTTCCCTGCCCTCATAGTGGAGCTCTAACAAGTCGAACGTACGATAAATGCGAACATTGGATCATACTAATTTCGGTTGGGAAAACTATTTTCTAAATTGGCCAAAATCATATAGCACACAGTCCAGCACACAGTCGGGAAAGTGCAACATGTGTTGCACCTAGAGTACCGCTACGATTACGATCGTTATCACCAAATCAGCGGCAGGGGTTAATAGAGCTGTACCCAGCAGGCCGCGGGGAGCGAATCGAGTTAACGATCGCCCAGCTCTGAGAGCTCTGAGGTGCACGACGTAGCTCCGAGGAAAGCAGCACACATGGCCCCGACCCGACTTTGGCATAGTATCCCCCGGCTGGGAGATCGGAGTCGGGGACCTTATTTGCAGATCTCGCACCTCGGCTACCAGAGCTCTGCACTGCCTTGCAATGCACTGGCTCTGGAGGAAAAGGAAAAGGAGGGCATGGAACCAGCAGCAGCACTTGACCACACTAATCCATCTTCTCGCAATCTGCTGTGATAAAGCCAGCGATCAGAGGCAGAGATCGAAATCGCCGTGCCATACTCCGATTATGCTTAAGTAGACAGCCAGCTACTTAACCCCCAGCTAAAGCGGTTGACTTTGACGATCAGCCCAGCTCTGGGGAAAGGAGGGCCGGAGTCGACTGCGGATTATCTTGTTTTGGCAGGGCGTCATTTTTTAGTAAATTACTTTAATAGTATAAACACAACAATTTGTATTGCGGCTGCTGCTCGTCGAGGCACCAGGTACATGGCACCATTCAAGCGCTGTTCAAGAGAAGATAGGGGCAGCTCGTGCCTCGGCTCTGTTCTGTTCTGGTAGTAATTTCATTCTAGTTATGGAGCTGTGATCGGCCGAATCACAGTTATCTGGGTAACAGTGAAAAATTGAAAATTGTACATGTGCGATGAATAGACCTGAGCTTGGTTGTATTTTTTCTTTAGATCTTTACAGTTTACAGCTGAGCGTAAATATTGCACTATCGAACACATTGATCGTGAAATAGAAAACGTAAAGTGTTCGCGATGAGAGTTCCGCGTCTGCTCCCTGCGAGTTCAAGAGGTGAATTAAATTGGAACGAAATCTACGTTCCACAAATTCGAGAACTCAAAACGCAGCTGTCGGTGTTTTTTTCCGTTCAACAAAAAGGTGTCCCCTGCCAAGGGCCTTATTTAAATTTTTAATCAAACCTATTTGCATACGCAGCAGGCTCATGTGTGCGCATATCGCTTACCTGAGCACACAAGATCGGTAGACAAAGACACGTGATCCCGAGGATCCCCGAAAAAGGGATTAATTCAAACAGCTGGATGCTGTGAAGGGTTGATACTCCTTCTCCTGCCTATATTCATTGTATACTATACAAATACAAATAAAAATTTTACGTGCCGCGTTAAATTTGGGTTTCCTAGCAAATAAAAAATGCACACAAATTTGAATAAAACAGCAAGTAAAATGTTGCATAAAAGGAAGAGAAACGGCCAGGGGAAAAGCGCGAAAACCACGAAATTTCTGCATAATTTATTGAAATTTCGTGCCACAGACAAAGGAGTCGAAGCGGGACAAGAGCCCTGAACCACCCAGCACCCGTGTCCGAAATTGCATGAAATGTGTTTCTATTTTCTCGCTGCTCCGCGGTGCTCCATGCTGCATTATCCTTTCTGGCTTGTGTGCATTTATTTTTCATTTGCATGAATTTTTCATTGTTTTCCCAGACACGAAAGGAGCTGCCGCTAGGATGCACTTAACGCTCCACGGGATCGGGGACAAACACGCGATATTTGTCAGCGGGAAATCAGCTTGAAAACCGAGCCAACTCGAGTTGAGTTCTGTGTAGATACAGGTTCGCATACAGACATTCATCCTTTAGATAAACCACTTGGAGCACAAGCTAATATTTTTCCTACTTATAATGCGGCAAAATCTATAAAATTTTTCAGTAGTCGCGCCGCGGCTGCGGGCGGAATGTAAACAGATTTTTATGCAATTTGTTGTCACTTCTTGGAGCGGTGACTTTTCAGCTTTTCAGAGTTGACCGAGCTTATAGTAATAAGGTAATTTAATATAACAGCAAATCATTTGTAGTAAGATGTTGAACATAAATTAAACCTTAAAGGAAATTTCTTGAACTGCTTATTCTTGAACATGGAAAGGAAGGAAATGACGCCAGCAGCCATTTTCTAAAAATCCATTCGTGGGTGAAGGGTCTTGGATTTAATCGAAAGTTAAATCCTTTACACGAGTGTGTCCATATCCTAACAACAACAATGGGAACGCATGCTTGCCCCATCCCACATTTCCACTACTGCGTTTCCCTGGGAGAGGGTGGCTGAGGCAGCCTGGGTTGGTGGTGGTGTGTGGTATGGTGGTGTATCTTGTATCTTGGCGTCGGTGGTTGCTAAATGCAATTTATCATAAAAAAGCAAAAAAGATAGAAGCTTGAAATTGAAGCAGACGACCCCTTCAGGGAAGGAGGTGGGGCGAGAGTCAAAGTTCGTGGGGGCAGGGCAGAGCGAGGGTAAACATGGAACACATACACCTCACCCCCATCCCCACCCACACCCTCACCCACACACAGCACATCTAATAAGACGCATTTAGCGTCTGTCAGTCTCGAGTGAGGGAAAAAGCAAATAGGAAAAAGTTATGGAGCTGTAATAAATTGGATTAGTTCGAGAATCGCCGCCATTTTGTCTTCCACGCCGGAATTCATAAGCAAGAGCGGGGGAGGGGCATAGGGCGGAGAGAACTTAACTACACATTCTGCAGGCCGCACGCTGCTTTTCATTTGGAAGGGATTAGAGAGGACTTTCGGGGTCCGCTGAGGGAAAATATGATGCCAGGAACGCGGCAGGGCAGCTCTCGAGAGCGCCACTTTCACTGAAGTACAGACTGAGGCACTGCCGTCCTTCTGGCTGTAGGCTACGTGCCAAATCAAAATCAGATTCCCATTACGGTTTTCACTCAACTCGCTCCGATTGCACTTCTATTTGCATATGAAAGCAATTCATTTTCCTCCTTTGTCCTGCCTAATATTTGGCACCTTTACTTTTTTGTTCGCTAAATGATTCAATTCTGTGTTCAGATTGTGTGTCATGTGAGCGTGATTGCCCCTGCTCTCGATGTTCGAATTTTCTGGCAGCATCCTGCATCAGCTTTTCAATTTTCCCGCCTCTTCAAATGGTTTCATATATGCAAATTTTTCAGCGTCGTCTTCATCCCATATGCGCCGACTTTTCATTTTTGGTTTGGTGCAGCTGCCTTATATTGAGATGCTGTTTTGGGTTAGGCACTCTTGCTTTTCATTTTGCCGTCGGCAATTGGCTCAGTGTTTGTCGAACAATTGGCAAAAAGGATAAATAAAATATTGACACTCGGGTTAATACAATTATTTTACATTCAGATCACACAAATTGTTCATATCATTTTTTGTTCGTTATTGAGCTATGAAAATCGCAATGATGGAAATGTCCTATTTAGTTTAGTTTAAATGAAATAATAATCAACCAAGATCACGCAACTCCCAGCTTAATGAAAGTGTTTGTATAGTGGCAGTAGTAGTTCCGGGAATGCGACTTGTTAACAACTGACACTAAGGGCACAAATAGTATCAAATTAACACGCTTAGATACAGTATCTCAAACGGGATATGCCAGGTACTCAATTTCTATACCGCTGTAATATTTAATTTCTATTTCACATCAGTCAAAGTAAACAGAAACCTCTTGCTACAGCTTTATTTCTCCCCCCTTAACCCGTTTATGCCCCCTGGCTGTTAATTTATTTAACTACCGACCTTCTAAGGCTGCGCTTACCCCACATATCAAAGCTTCGTTTGCCATCAAATGGATTTCATTTTGAAATCCAATAACTGCCACAAGAACCATTTCCTAGCCGGGACAACCCTTTTAGTCGTTATCTACTTCTGCGGGGTATATACTTGTATATCGTAAAATGAAACATTTTCGGAGTACATAATGTAGCAAGTTGTGTGTGTGTATGTGCGTGTGTCAGTACGCGTATACACACGCAGGGAATTTCGCACTTTACGCAATTTTCCCCGCCAGCGCGAAAAGGGTTGAAAGTGCGTATGGCAGGACATGGCAGGACAAACACCCCTCACACATACACACGCACAGCCTCCGCGGCGTTGCCAGACTGTCATCTCAGGCATCAACCACACTCCGGGCATCATCGTCTCGCTTGAAAAACCCTTTCCCTGACAGAACCGTCCGAGTTGGCGGCCATTATTATTTTTTAGCTCCTTCACTTGGCCACCACTCCCCGCGGGGGTCTCGTCCTTTCCGCCGTTTTCTTCGGCGTTATTGTAATTTTCTTGAAAATATTTTGGCAGTAAACTTTCTAGATTTAAGCCCTTCCCGGCCAGGTTCTCTATCAGCTCCTCGCCCCCCATTAACCATTGCCGAGGTTTTGCGGTTTGCACGGCTTTCACGTCGGCTTCCAAAAATCGCTTCCTTCTGCTGCTCCTGCCTCTCCAGCTCCTCCACTTCCTGCCCCAGGCCACAGCACCGCCACAACCAGGCGACCAGGGAACTCGCGTTTTAATCTCATTTTATGAAATGAAAATTTTTTAATTTTTCGACAAGAGATAAACTTTTTCTACTTGAATGCGTAATTACTCGGCTTTCGAATGAAAATGCTGTGAATTCTCGTCGAGTTCTTGGCTGACTTTTGTTGGTCACCATCGCCGCTGGTGATGCGGTGGGAGCGTCCGTGAGTTTTGATTTCCATAATGGCGGAAGCCGACGATAGAGGCATAACTGTTATTAAGATTATTAAAATGTGCTGAAGTACAGGCGGACTTATGATGTGGTTAGCGGCTCGCAGCTCGCTCATTTTATGCGATGATGAAAGTATTTTTGATTGGGGATAATTCTAGCGAAGTACAAACATGAAACTTTGGATCTTCGGCCTACCAGTGTGTCTATCATATCAGATTCTGGCTTACTTAGGTGAATCCAGAACAAGAAGTTCGATTTCGTTTACTTACGCACACGAACAATGTTAAAATAAATACGTAACCTTCTACCCCAAAATCGCCCTTTCAACCCACTATTGAAAGAGAACTCACAGGTCCAAGACAATACCTACAAGTAAGCACGTAAATAAACAACTCGCGGAGTACGAAGAATGTACAACGTCAAGATAAGTAAAAATTAATGAGGGAAGCTTCACTTCACCGGGCAGTATATAAAATACAGGATGACTCTAGGGAAAACGCGTATGTTTTTGCTTTGAATAACAAAAAAATGTTAGAGTTGGGTAAAAAAAAGGATATATGGCTATTTCAAAATTTTCCAAAAACCCATTTATAAATGACGCACTCCAGGTTTGAAAAATCGGCGGAAACACCCTGTTCCTCAATGAGAGAAGAATGGCGGCACATGAATAGTCGAATGGAAAAAAAGAAAACCCCAAAAGAAAAATGCAAACAAAACAGAAAACAAAAAAATGTCTGAAGATGGTAAAAAACTTTGCCTTAACTTTGTTTTTGCTTAATGAGCAAATACACATACACACTCGCCGAGCCTGAAAACGCATTAAAAAATGCGTTAAGGGCGCGTTGCCAAGAGTTCGGAGAACAAATATTAATGTCTGGGCATAAGCGCCCCACGCATACACAAACAGGCAAACATACATATATACAAAAATGCCTACTATATTTAAAACTGTTTCGGTTTTTCCGGAGTTCGTGGGCCTCGAAATACACGCTGCTGGGGTTGATGCTGGGATACCCAGTACTTGTAAGAAAGGGTCGAATTGCTGGGGTGTTGATCAACGTTTATCAATATTGAAATTACCTACCATATTAAGATTGTGATTAATTAAATTTTGGCAGATTTCCGTTTTGTCATAAGTATACTTATATTAATCACCATTGGTACCTGTTTGAAAATCATTGGTGTGCCAGGGTATTGTAGACTTCGATGCTTGAACTTTATTTCCTCGTTTTCTTTTTTTGTTAAAAAGTACCCAAAAATGTTCCCGCGCGAAACGTTAAAAAATTAGCAGCGGGCAATGTTGATGCGAGCACATGTCGCTATGGGTGTTGAAGGCAAGGAATCCTGTCCTCTCCTCTACCCACTCTCCGAATCTCGAATAAATTATTTAGACTCATTTAATGTTCCGCTGCTGGAACATCGCTTTTTTACGATTTTCAATTTTTATTCGCTTTTCTTTGCCACCCTTCAAATGCGTTTGTTCTCTCTTCGCTCACATTTAGTTTGGGGTATTTTTGTGAGTAAAAGCAACGAAATGTCGTTGGAAAATTAAAAAATGTGTCCCCTGTCGCCGGCAGATGCGACTCGCGGATATGGATATTGTAGATGCGACATAAGCACTGGCATAATAGATACACTGCTGATCCAAGTCATTAAAAACTGTAATTTAAAAGTTAATATTTTCCTTTATGAGAACCGGCTTTCAAAATGAGAACAGAGGATACGAGTATATGGACCTCCTTAGTTGATATGTAAACAAACCAATTTCAACAATTAGCACTGCAGCAATCACCCCTAGGCTCAATTATTATGGGCTGGCCAATGGTCAAGCGTTTGACCCTGCCACCAATCTAGAGCTAATTACTGCAACTGAATTGATAATGCGATTCATGTCATGTTTGCTTTGTCACCGTCCCCTAATAACACGCTTGTTTATCCGTGTTCACACTGACCACACGGAGGTAGGGGAGAAAACCGGAAGTGACCAGGACCAACCCAAACCGAAGTGGTCAGTGGGGTCAACTGGTTTACGGCCGACCCGCTGACTGCTGAAGTGTTTGTCCTGCTTTATAGTTTAATTCTATTTGACTTTTCGCCCTGGGCAGTGCATAAATTAGCATTATTTAGGCCTCCGCTATGGTCACGAGGCAAGGGATTTTATAGCGGTCGTTAGGCAATTATCACCATAATTGATGGGCTAATGGCAACACTTAATAGTTGCACGATACAACTATATCGTTTCTAAAGATGTTCCCCTTTGTCTTAAGAAAAAACGGACATTCTTTGGTAGTCTTACAGTTTGTTTATTTCGAGTTGATCTAGTTATCGAAAGTACTTAAGCATAACATGCATTGTGAAGGGATTGGGTTCGATGAGTACAATTGGCTTTATCCTGAATTTGGGTGGCATGTGATCTAGCAAGATGGTCCACAGCTACTACAGCATCCGCCCCCGCAGCAGGGTCCACACGGGCCGCTATAAAATCCGCACCGTGGTCCAAAACAGCGCCCACTGAAGCAGGGGCTACAGCAAGGATAGTAACTTGTTCCACAGCAAGGTCCGCAACACATGACTGATACTTCGGGTGCTATAAAATATTTTGTTTTTTCACAGAACAATTTTTACTTTTGTTTTACTTACAACAAAGGTCTCAAGAATATAAATAACACTAAACACGTAATTTTAATGTTGCTTCGACTAAATAAAATGTAAGACTGAAGTTATTTTCGATATTGAAGCTAACACACGTGTGACAGATGGCAAAAATCAAGTCCAGGCTATTGAGATACTGAATGAATTTTATTATTTGTTTGGATAATATTAATTTGTAATGAAAATTATATAAATTTAGAGATTGAATTTTTTTTTGAAAAAGGCTATTGTTGGTTTTATTTCCGAATAGCTAAATTCCTTGTGTCTGAATAATTTGTAGGCCAGTTTCCGTTTGCCATCAGAAACCCATTTATGCACTAACTATAAACCCCAACTAAGCCTTGCACGCTCCACCTAGTTGTATGATGGAACATGCCTTGGTTTTAATTAATTTCCATATATCCCCACATCCAATCACACTCGCACCCCGCCCAATGCGACACTTCTGCAAATTAATGGTACCGACTAATATAACAAAACCCAAGGCATATACTTGGATAATTAACAACGTGAAATAAGTCCTTGCCAGAGCTCCATTTCGTGCCTTACCCGAGCTCATGTGGTGAATGTGAATGACCACCACTTGACCATTTAGCAGGCCCGGAGCCGGCACGCGCCCTAAAGGGAGCAAATATAATGCCCAGCCTAATGACCGCTACGAACTTCCGTCTAGAACCTCAAGGACTCTCATGCGTATTTTCGGACTCTGGACTTTAATAAATATTCAAATTGGATTTGCCCAACTCGGTCGCCAAAGTGTGTCGCATATTAAAAAGTAATTTTCCTAGCAAATGAGTTAACATTTTCCTTTGGTTTTGATCTGCCAAAAATGAGTGTACAAAGAAACGAGACGGAAGCACATGCTGTTCGACATGAGCTTGACCGGAAGTGCCATACGTGCCGGAAATGCGTGATTTTTGTAGTAGTAGGCGATTATTACCAGGTCGATATGTGAAAGCCTAGCCGACTTGCGCTAATTCATGCCCAGAAATTGGGAATAAGAATAACATTTACCTCATTTCGTATTTATTTGGTCAACCACTCCAAGAATGGAAATATTATGTTTGCGTAAATTCAAATCCCTAGGAAAGGAGATATTCTGTTTTTTTTCTTATTTTTTTCTAAATGCTCTTCCCTTATTTACGTATTCTTACATCAAAAGCGATGAATATTAATGATTTCGAAACCATCACACAATCTCTTGAAAGCCCCTTTTGTTTAATCATTCCCTTCCCCTTTTCATCCTGCATGTTGCTTCATTTCAATTTGGCTTTTTCTCGTTTCGGCAAACGTCAACTACAAATCCTTGAAAATCATAAATATTCTAAACTCTAACCTTGCTGCCTCCGTTTGCCGCATACGATTGCTGATGGTTGAGTTTTCCGTGGATCGGCTTAGGCTGCTCCCTGGTCCTGGTCGTGCCGGCTGGATGTCTCCTTCATTTACAACAATTTTTCGGTCCCGCTTCTCGCCGTTTTTTTTTCTTTTTCATTTATTTATATTTTTTGTTTTTAGATGCCAGTGGAGCGTTGAAGCTCGGCTAGCCATCAAGCAGCGCCAGCTACTATTGTGGCTTCGAGAATCATTTCGGGATCGATTCGTTATTTTCTTCGGCTGGGGGCGCTTGTTGTGTTTGCTGTTCGGGCTTGTCATCTGGCTAAGCTCTAAAAATTAATGATGCGCAGCACATTCGAGAGCCGAGTCCCTGCTGTCATTGGCCGGGATGGATATCGAGGATATATGCATGCAAAAAAAATTGGAAACAAAATTCACATTCGCCGCTCTAAGCTGCGGCTTAGGTTCGCTTGCTCATTGATGAAAATTAATGAGTGTGCGTGTTGTGCTCCGTAAATATTCAAAGTAATATTTCGGAGATTCTGCAGTTGGTTTCCTGCGGGGTCGGCGGGACCTAGCTGGGTCCCAGCAATCGCGCATTCGTCCCGCAACGAGCTGCAGACTCAGGACTCAGGACTCGGGACTAATTTGCATAATTACAGCCCGTAATTTTTTTCTTCTTTTACGCAGACAAACGTATACACACTCACTGGACTGTTTTGTGCTCTGCTCCCTTTGTCAAAGGGACGCGATTTCCTTTTTTGTAAGCGTATGGAACTTTTTTCATTTTGTGTTTGTTTGCTACGCAGCAAATGCACGCACTCACACACATTGTCATGTACAATTTTTGATTTGCAACTAACAATATGCCCCGGTATACACAAACTGAGAACATACAGTACAGGCCGAAATTAATTTGCATATTACCTTTTCATATCAAAGGCTCACGTGATAACTGAAGGACAACCCTAACACACCATTTATACATATATTTCAATTTCAATAATATTAATTCAGTCTCATATTCAGTGAGTATTAAATATTCACTCTTTAATAATATACATGTAGTTTATTTATTTAGTATACCAAGATCCCGAAATCTCATTAATTTTCGGTTTGGCGAGAAAAGTTTTCCCCCTCCAAACTTTTCGGCTGTATACCAGCGCAACCCTCAAAGCTATTTTCCTTTTTTTTGGGTACATATACAGATTTTTATACTAATTTCAAGACGCTCACTTCTCTGTTCGGCCGGATTTTTACTCATTTCAAAAATGGAGTCGTCGGACTCGGGCCATCCGGAATCCGAGTTCATTCCTCTCATTAGCATGTGCTCTGCGTGGAAGAGCAGGGTGGAGATGAAAATTTTTCTCGTCTGCTCTTCCTTTAATTTTATCGATTTTCTCGGATGGCCCGCACCGCTCCTTACCGTTACAAGCTACAAGCTAATAAGCTGCACTTGTGCTCGCTTTTCTCGGACTCTTCTCGGCCCTAATCATTCAACTTTGCTGGCATCGCTGATTATAATCAGCATAATGTGTACTCTCTTACACTTCAATAGTTCACGCCACGGATCAGCGGAGCTCTGCTCTGCTCGTCCTGACCGGACCGGACCGAACCGAACCAGACCCCAACATCAGCATCCCCATCCCTGGGGCATCGGTGCGTAGTTCTGCGCTTCCAAGGCATCTTTCTTATAGGCCCTAATAACCATAATCAGGTTAACGTTAACGTTCAGTTTACCCACTGATTTGCTGCCACTTGGCAGTCACTCCCGTTTCCATTGCAGCTCCAGTGGACTTTGCTCTGCTCTGCTCAGTGAATGTGTGAACATTCGGAGCCCAGTTTCTATCGAGGAGGCTCCTTCAGCTGTGGGGCTGTGGAATGCCCCGCAGACACAGATACCGATACAGAAGATTCCAGATACTCGATTTTAATCAAAACGGTGCTGCGGATGCTTCTCTAGCTTAAGTTAAAGTTGGATCCGAGGCCGAGGCGTAACCGTTGTGCCGTTGCTGCCCAGTCGAAAGACCTTTCTCCCGCACGTTAGCTGTTTATATAATTATGATATTTGATTTAATGACGACTTGCTTCCGAAACAATCCAATCAAAAAATTTGATTGAAGTGGGCGTCGCCGCAGCGAAACTGCCAAAGCCCCTTCTTCTGCCTGCCAGGCGTGAAATTATTCCAAAGGTCGGGCCCCTAAAAGAGTTCCCTGCACTTACTCCCTACACTTGCTAACCAGCTCCGGGAATTGTTTCAGCTAATTTACTATAGTGGCCCACACCGCGAGCCACAGTCCATGCAGTTTCCTACACCATTTATAAACTACTCGTACTTCCCGTGATCAACCCACACACTCACTCGCATGGCCAGACGATCTCGCAATATTAAATTCTTAATTTGGAATCATTAGCAGGCCCGGGCGCAGTGGGGTGAGAATCGTTTGGACATTCTTAACCCGGTGCTCCGATTGAATTCGTTTCGATGCGATATTGCGAACAACCATCGCCATGAGCCAAGCCAAGGCGGCAGAATTTAATACCCATATATCGTTACTGGGCAGCTACACACACGACCCATCCAGAGTGCTTCGGGGATCCGATCCGCGCACACCTTCCGCCTGCTTTTGATTTTTAAATTGAAAATAATAATTTTGCGCACTCAATTTTCAGCGATTTGTCAAAACATTGTTTATTGTCGACGCCAAGTCCCGATCCAGCGATTCTCTGGCTCTGGTTCTGGCGACGTGCCGGACCTGGCCCCTCCGATCCTCCAATCCTCCAATCATCCAGTCCTCCACCCGCAGCCGCTCCTCGCAGCAGTCGGCGGCGCACTTTAAGTTAATTGAAATATTTCAACGATTTTCGCCCTGTGGTTTCTTCTACCTGCCGTCGTGTGTCCGTCTTCGGGATCAAAGGGGATTCCTCTCTGCATGCGGCTCCGATCAAAGGCTCTTTGCATATCCCCCTCTGATGGCTTCTCCCCAGCAGCTTTTTAATAGAATCCAACGCTCATTTCTATCGCATGCGATTTATTTCCTACAAATTTGGGTTCACGAGTCTGCTGGTTGTGTGCGGAGTTCAATATTGATTTTCTTTGCCATTTGACCGCTAGGCGCCGTATTGCTTTTAAATTGAGTGATTATTGCTCTGGGAGAAGCCAGCCAGTATTGATATGGGAAAAAGTTGGAGGCAGATATTGGAAGGCCATTTATTGGGGATTGGGGGGTTCGGGGATCGTACGGATCGTGAACGGCCTCTGATTAGATCCTGTGAAAAATTGGCATCGTTAGCTTTATTTCCATTAGAATGAACTCATCGAGCTTGCATTTTCTGACCAGAACCAGGAATATAAAGTCTCATAACTGTTATTTAGTGATTCCTTATCCAGAAATGTATCAGATTTTGAGCACGGTACCCTCCTCAGATGATTAACTTCCTAGTAAGCTCCAGCCAGTGTCTACAAAATGTCCTGTCACTTGGCCAGGGGCCTGCTGAGCACTTTCCGAGGTAATCCAGGGGCTTTTTGCCTACAAATTTGCGGCATGTTCCCGCTCCCAGAGGCTGAACCACATCATACGAAACCCTGCCCGATGTATCTGGCATCTGGCAAGTGTTTTTCTTTTTGTGAGTGTATGACTGTCATACGCTGTTTCCACTCCAGCGTCCGGTAAAAAATCGTGCACAATGCGAAAGTGGCGGTGGGGAAGAAGCTGCCAACGCCCCAAAAGTTTCCGAGCCGTTGGAAGGCAGCGCGTAAATCTTTTGTATAATTCAGTGCCTGCTTTTTCTTGTGCCTCTCCAGACCCACTTGGGGGCTACATCTCCACCTCCTGCTAAAGCAGCTGCCAGTCAGACCACCCTCACGCACTGTCCCCAGCAATCCTTGTTTGTGTCCATTCACTCGAAATAGCGGAGAGCCCTCCGTCTGTGGCCATTCCCCGACAGCATCTTGCTCTGCCGGGCTGTCCTTCATTCGCACCCAGCTGAACATAGCCAAACCCAAGAAAAACCCAAACCAACACACCCTCGGCCTCAGCCTCGTCGCGTGCGTTTTATAGTTAAACATGCCACCCATTTAATAATCATCCCTCCACGTTCCCGTAATGTCTCGGCCACATGTAAATGATTTATCCCCCGCCCCAGCCCGACGCTTTGCTTGCTACTTTCTTGTGCTCTGCTCCGGCACACTCTCGATGTCCCCAGCTTATGTAGATGTATACGTATAAAAATTTTTTGAAACTTATCCCAGCGCTCTTGTTGGGAGCGTGTTCAGATCCACGTCCTGCCTTGGTCTTGGTCTCTCGGGGCGTCATTTTTATAAAGCGAAGGTGAAGGATTTTTCAATTCCTGCTTCTGCCTTGCCCCCACTTGTTCTGTAGTACGTTTCTTTGTTTTCAATTATGCCACCGTGGAATGGACTGCTCACAGTAGTGGCAAAGCCTTATACTTGATTGTGCCCCACGGTTTCTACAGCCAATTTATTTTCATCTACGCACTTCGATCCTTCTTCATTCACCTTAATTTTTATTGCACGTAAACAAAGCAATGGTCAGGGGGGAGTCAAATCCGCTCTGGCTTCTTGGTGGTAGATTTTTTATTTGGTTTTTAGCTGTCGTAATGGCTGGATTACAGTGGTGTTCTCTTTGGCAGAAAGCTGAAACTGACACGGACGAGACGCAGAGTATTACTAATTTTTTCCGTTTTCGATAGTTTAAATAATAGTATTTCTAGTGCAGCCGTCAGCATTAGAGCAAATAGAGCGCAAACGACATTTTATCGATCTCACGTGCGATTTAACGAATTTGCTAAAACTCTCGTGGAGCTCAGGTTCGGGCTCAGAGCTTGAACAATAGACAGACATACTCGCGGACCAGCTACGCAGTTGCACACAAATGCCCAGGCCAGGCGGTACTCCTCCCAAAGTACCTACTTCTGGACTTCAAGAGCGCTGGAAGTGGAAGTTGCGCGTGCGCTTTTGGCATTCTGCGGCAAGGCGATGATATCTGAGCGAAGGCATCGATGCCTGCCTGGCACGAAACTCCAACTGGCCAGCCTCAAATATATAATATTTGTATGCGTTCAGGGGTCTCATGCTGGACCGGGCGGGAGACAGGAGGGGCAGGAAGCAGTTGCAGAAAGGCTTGTTAGGCCAGGGCCAAGCTAACCGTGGCCGTCCCCGTTATTATCATCGCCGGGCCTAAGCAGGCATTGAGTTGTGAATGCTGCATAGAGTAAGCGTGGCTCCCTGTCCATCCTATGCTGGAGCTGGCTGGAGCTGCGGTCAGGGAACCCTGGGGTCATTTGGCTTCTTAAATGCAGCTCGACGTGTTCGTGCGGTATTTTTGGGCAACACTTCGCAAGTGATTCTCGAAGTTGAGAGCAGCAGAGTAAGCATTTCGATGACAGGGTTGCCAAACCATTTTCAGTTGAATTTCGAAATCCTTAAAGATGTGGTTGCAGTCTTAAGTTGATACACAAAAATACCCATCAATAATAAACCTAGAACTATAAGTAGGTCAAAAACTAGTCTCATTGTTATTGAATTATGCAATTCGGTTAATATCCCATTAGCTTGGTCATATGCTAGCCTCATTGGCCGAAGGAGTTTCGAAGGTACACAATTTAACCAATTTTTTGGAGTACCCTGACAGCTCCTGATAATTTTATTTGAGACTCCTTTATTGATAACCCGGACAGCGCCAGCCACAGAATATCAGTGCTAGAAATATCAAGCAAATGGCTGGGCAGATGATCGCCCAAAGCTCAAGCCCAGTCAATTTCATTGTTTTCCGGTGTCTAAATTGTTATCCCAGCACCGCAGCCCAGCGCTGCTCAGTTCAGCCTTCTTGCATCGGAGTACTTATGGGCTTTCACTTTGGTCAACTCCCTTCGCCCGCCTGCTCCCCCAGCCACATACGACTGCTAAGACTGCCAGCAACTCCCCCTTCACGAGTTTCATTGGGTCCTACGCTAGTTGCATTTGGCTGGACAGAGTTCTGTAACACCCACAATTATGTTTCCCAGTGCAGCTCTTAGTTTGCGGCACTTTTGCACTTGAAATGAGATCGCCAATGGATCGGACACTCGAGTCATGGAAATGATTTATTTAAGCACGCGCACTTGAACCCACAAAGTGGGAGACCCCGGAGCCTATTGGCAGTTTAAAAGCCTCTGCTATCAGGGTGCAATTAATCCGAGTGATTGGCCATTTCACGCCCACATAGAGTGTGGAGCTGGTGAAAGATGAGGGAAATGTTGATATTAGCCAATGGCCAATATTAACGGCTTATGGCAGTGGCTTTCGCACAAATGAATGCATATAAATAGTTGGTGTTGGTTATTACCAGTATTTACTTACTATTAGCCTTGTCTAAATAACACTTTTATAGTGGTATCTGGCATCTGCAAATGTCAGCTAATTCTGGCCGGGTTCCCAACACATTCGCCGCCAAATCGTGCTTGGCATATATGAGCAACCATCCGCCCCCTCAGTCCTATGCCACCGCATCCTTGCAGACCTATTCCTTGGCCCATAACGAAGATAAATGACAGCAATTGACTTCATTAGCAGTAAATGTCAGCCGTTGCAGTTCAAGAAGAGTGCGTGTGTAATTTTGTATAACAACAAACAAAACTGTAGCGTCCTCGCAGATCCTTTCTTCCATCGTCCACTTGCCCGGAGCCACCCCTTGAGAAACACTTTCATCCCCACATCCAGTTCCCTGTCCTTCGGCATTTGCCAAAACCCCCGGAAAAGTCAGATACAAATTTGCATACGCATTTCGCCTGCATCACAGCGCGCTGTGGGTCGGAGTAAGCTGGCCGCAGTGACTCCATTACAGAGTTCCCCAGGACAGACAATGAAACCATCAAAATCCAATGAAATAAAATAAAATTCCAATAAAAACATTTTGGCAAGAGGGTAACAAGGGGAGAGTCCTGCCTCCTTGGTCCTGTTGACATGCCACGGAGGGGAAGAAAGTGTGTGCAGCCAACCAAAATCTGCACATATACAAGCCAACACCACCCACCCACCACATCCACCCTTAGCACCCTTGGCACACCCCACCCCTCGACGTGTGCTTGGGATTTTGCAAATTTTCGCAATGTCGTGGAAAAACCACTGGAAAAACTGTTTTCTTTGTGCTGTTGCTGTGCTGGTGTTTGCCTTTACCCTTGTTAGCGGTTTCTGCCTTGCGACTCTGCTAAACTGTCAAATGCGTGAAATGTCAACATGACACTTGGTGGGTTCTCCTCAAGTCCAAAGCGGTGGGCAACGACAGGGAAATAAAAGCGTTTATAGTGAAATGACTCCAATAAATGTATACCGCATGCAAATATACATGATTTGGGAATGTTGGGATGGCTTGCACATTTGGACTTGTTCACGTACTGTCTTTGTCTTCACGAGTTATTAAAAATTCAAGTAAATTCGATTCAATTGCTTAGTTGAAGGCAAAGGAAACGTGGCGAGTGCCAAAGACAAAGCCTCAGATCCGGAGCCAGATGCATCTGCAGATACGGCCAGATTTTAAACATACAATTACTGACATATGCCACACATACTCCACTTCGCAAGCCGCGAACAAAGAACTAGCCAGTTGGCCAGCTTTGGTAACCTGGAGTTTGCCTTTAGAGTCGCACAATTTACGATGCATATTTGGATCAGTGCGCATTACACGGTGTAATCGTTTTGCAGACGCTCGCTGCACGTTTCAGGGAAATTGGAACGGAGGCATGCTGTTGCTCTCGATTGCTGGGGATCGGGTGGGGACATGGGGAGGAGTGGGTCCCTTTAGACCCTTCTCGCGGGCAGTCACATCCACCTCACCGCTTGCAAATTAAGCATCTAGCCGCATTCGTTATTTGTCGTTTCCAAATGCGGTTTAGCGCTATTTGACCTTGAAGTGTTGGGGTTAAGTAATTCAGCCGTTTAATTAAGTTTTGGAATCTCAAATAGCCCGGCAACATCCTCGATTACCCCGTATTTCACGAGCGGGCATTATCACCACTTAACGCACATCCGAAAACTGTTCCTTTCGGAACCGGTCTGCAATGGCCAGTCGCGAGCCCTATTCCAACACTTTTATTTCCTGTACAAATTACAACTTAATCAGAATTTGAACCACAACACGAGTGCGATTCAAAAATAAATGAAGGGCAGCAGTGGCAGCGAAAAAATTCAAACGAACAGGGGGGAATGGTGACAAGCAAAGGTCACCCAATGTCCATGACGACGACGGATTTCGGGCAGCCAACGAGCAGCAGCAGACTGACCGCACGAACAAATAAACGGACACGGGTCGGCGGCAAAGGTCAGTTTCGGTTTCAGTAGCGGCAACAAAAGGTAGGCAATCATAATAAAAACCACTCGTACAGGGGTGTCGATTATTCGTAAGGGTGAGTACTGCGGAGTGGGAGAGGGAGTTGTTGTTTCGGCCGCTCCTGGCAGCGCCCGCAAATCAATTAAGGTGGCAAATCAGGACGAATAGCGCCAGACCGGTTTTTGGCAGCGGCCCAGTTTGCTGGCTTTTCATCAGGTTGACCTAGGTCACATCACGCAGCCCTTTGAGAACCGACGGAGGAAGGAAGTCTGAGAAATCCGCAGAGCCGTTAAATTAAGCATCCGGAAATAAATGGAAATGCTCGCTTTAAAATTGGCAAGCCAAAAATACGCATCTAGGGTTGGCCGGCGATAAAAATGGCCTTGTCTTCGGCAAAATTTGTATTAATAATAATTTGCCAGAAAATAAAAATTTTATTGGCTCTGGCTTTTGATTTTCACTTCTTTAGACTTTCCTTCTATCGTGCGGCATCCACTAAAATTCACATTTGTACTTATTTGTAAAAAAGCAAAAGATAAGCTCGACCAGAATCAAAAAAGTTAAAATTTTACACGCTCCAAAACGTGACCAATGCAAATCCATATGAGTCGAAGGAAAGGGGTGAGCTGGAGAAGTCAACTTAATTGAACTCTGTGCCCAACGTGCTGCTTCTGCGGACGAGGACTGTGGCAGGAATGGCTTTAGCCTTCATGTAGATCATCTGGACAGCTCCAAGAGCGAAGGAGAGCTGCGCTCGCGTGTGTATCACAGCTGGAGGATCAGCAGCCGAGGAGCGGAATCATCGGTCACGTACTAAAACAAACATTTTTAAAGAATGCAATACGTAAAGGCATTGGCGAGGGCTCGCCATAGAGACCACTCATAATGGATGATAATCGCTTGTGTTCTGCCCAGCGAACTGGGATCCCATTTTGGCAATGCCTGCGAAGCGCCACTTGCCCATGGTACCCGCTTGGCCTGCCTGTGTGTCCGTCTTTCAGGCTTCATCGGTGTGGGAAGTGGTGTGAACGTGATCCGCTCGGCACTTTGCTTGCCATAACCACATATTTTTGGGGTAATTTTATTCATATTTTCCACTATTGCCAGTGCAGTGGGTTAAACGGGTTATTCGGTAAAGCATTTAAATAACAAAACCAAAATCCATCCTGTTTACAAAATGGTTTGCAGGTGGATGGATGTAACGGATTCTGATCCTTGGGCCCGACTTGTGCGATTTTACCCCCGCCTGTCCGGATTGTATGACAATCAGATAATAATACCTCAGAGATACAAGGCCAATTCCCTTTACAACCATGAGCCGTTGACAGTCGCCGCATGCTGCTCTTATAGGTGGGAGGCGGGACAGAGCAGGAAGAGAGCTCTCCGCTTTGTCAGCGTGCAAATTTATTCTGGGAACAGAATTTTATGACACGCAACTTTGCACACCCGCTGCACGTAAACAAACACACAACCTCAACCTCACCCGCACCCGCACCCTTACCCATACCCTCCCAGAAGGCAGCCAATAAACTAAACGACGAGCCATCCCCTCGACGTTTGCGAAAATATAAAAGCAGGGAAGAAGAAAGAAATCAGCCTTACCCTAATTTAGTTTGGCTTTCACTTTCATATTCCCGCATTCTTTGGCAAGGACTTTCTCCGGCATCCCATCCCCCGACAAAGTGAGCAGCACCCTGCGTTTCGGGGGTTTTCTATTTCACGTCATCGCTTTGATTGCAATTCAATTGCAAAATTGGCAAAAACATCAATTTCATGCCGCCGCAGAACAATCATCAAGTGCCAAACCATTACGTAATCAGCAGCAACAATAGCGGGGGTGCAGCTGAAGGGTGGTATCTAGGATGAGGGGTGTGACCCAACAAGTATTAGGCAAACATGTTACCCATATCCTAATCCCGCGCCCTGCTCAACGAACCCCATAAAGGATACTTAACTCGACTTTGCACAATCTGATTTTCGGCTTGCGAATTTTTTTCGGCTTGGCGCATTTTCTGAGTTTGCCAATTTTCCTATCTCCTATCTCCCTCACCCTTCAGCGGGCGGGCGGTAGAGGGTGGCTTGTTGTGGTTGTTGATTTAGTGGTGTTGTGATTTCGTGGCCCTGCCATTGTTGTGCTCGGCCTTTTGTTGTTATTGTTGCTCTCGATGGTGTGCAAGGTAACCAGGAAATATTTGATAAACGGTTCAATCGCATTTGCATTAGAATTAGAAGCAGCCAAGGAGTTTCTGGGCAGCGAAAGGAAAGCCAAAATTGTGAAAGGGATGTTCATTTTGTGCGAGCTTCGATCAAATTAGCGGCCGGAGGCTCGATTTACTGTCATGGTAGCCAATCGAGCAAAGGGAAAGGTAATTGTAATTGCAGTTAATTTAGGTTTAATACTTTTCCGATTTAATAATGTGCCATTTACTAAATAGTGTTTGGTAGTTAGTGCGAGAAAGCTGTGTACTAATTTTGCGAAGCCCATTTAAACGAACATAATCCCAGATTACATCTTTCCTCCGAAGATTAGTTTTTCACTGCCGGGTTGGGGTCGGGCCTGAGAAGGGAACTCAATCGGAGTTATGCAAATCGCGATTCATCTGCTGCCCGACATGAAGAAACCCAACCCATAGGCCCATCTGCAGCCTCCAGTCCAGGCCATCCTCGTTGCTGGGCTATTGAAAATGGTAATGGCCCTGCCACCTAGCGGTATGAATCGGCCTGCTGTCGCTCAAAAAGTTCCTGCCAGCAAATCCAATTGATTTCAACCAATTTCTCAAACTCCTCCGCCAAAGGGAGAAAGAGAAACGGGGAATAAGAAGAATACGTGCAGGGCGGAAACAAAAAGACGAAAAATAGCAAAAAATCAATTGAAAAAACTTTTTTATTTGTCCGTTGGCGGGCTAGGAAAAGTCTCACGCCCACGACCCATCCCGTTCCATCCCCTAAGTCCTAAGCCCCAAGTCCCAACCAGCCCAGGGACCCCAAGCACTTCAAGCACCAACGTTCCATACTCGTGCGTCGCATGAGTGACAAAGAAATGGGAAAAATTGAGAACTAAATCCGGCGGTGCGGCGAGTCCTTCGACAGCTCGGAGGATTCTCATTGGCCATCGTGCAACACATGGAACACGGATTGTCAATGGAGTTGCGTATCCAAATGGGCAGCCCACAGCTACACACACACACACACCCATATAATCCTATATATACACGGTCCAATATATATCGCTGTCTTTCCCGGTCGGTATATATTGTAGTGGAGGCTGCTTGCAAATGTAGAAAATAAAATGCAAAAGATGCCAAATAAAAAATGACATTTGGATACAAATCGAAACCGGAGGGCGGGTCGGCAACGGAAGTACCAAGAGGATTTCAATTGAATATTTAATGGCAGCCAACTGCTGCTCAGTTGGCCCGAGTTTCCGGCAGTAAGAGTAAGCTGGGCATTGGAATTGCGAATTTTTCTGTGGTTACGAGCATCGTTCGGGAATCGAGGAAAATATGAGAGCCATGACAGCGAGTTCCTTTGGCCTGCCTTGCAGGACATTTATTTAATTTTCTCTTTTCGCTCAAACTTGGTTCTACAAATAAAATGTTAAGTTCCAATAATTAAGTTTTAAATTTCTCTTTCTTAAAAAAAATGCTAGACCGGACATATTGTTTTCTCTTTGAGGGTGCGAAAAAAAAATCGAACTCCACTTGAAGAGCGGTATCCCATACACGTGCCACGTTACCAGACACGCGACTATTGGATAATTATGGAATTGCTGTCAGGCGAAACGCATAAATTTAAAGTAAAAGTAAACAAAAAACGTTTTAAAAAGATATTAAATTCAGATTGGAAAAGAATGATATAAAACCCCCTAAAATTCAGTCAATTGATTTTGGCTTTAATTTTTTTTTTAGACTAGCCCGGAAATTGGTCATTATGTGCAAGGTCTCCAAAAAACTTCACGTGGCTTTTGGTCATTATGGCCGAGCACTGAGGAGAAAACGAAAATGAAAATATAAAAACCTTGAGAAAACTTGCGCTTTTCTTTTTCGTCGGGAGTCCATTGTGCTTACGAAAGACGCCGAGGTGCAGAGAAAAATGGAGAAAAAAGCCACCCGGCGAACTGTTGTTCAAAGTCAAGGCGAAATCTTAAAGTAATAAAGTAGCCGCCACCGCGAGGTCAGTGCCGGACCTGGTCAAAAGTGTGAATGACCTTAAAGTGACCCGTATTCCAGCTTCGCATTGTGGCTGCTTCGTGTTCTTTCGCGCTTTAACTTCCGCGTTCCACTCCACCCTTCTCTCGTTTAGGACTTGTCCTTGACTTGGGTTAAATTTTAAATTTTCCAGTCCATTTCTAAAGTTTTGTTCGCCTTCATTTGATTTCTGAGCCGTTTCCATTTTCATTTGCTGGGGCTTATTGCGAATGCATTCCCTTTGTCGAATCCCTTGCCTTCAACACTCATATTTCGCTGAGTGGATCTACTCCACTGCTCTCTTTTGCAATTCCTTGGTACTTTTTAAATAATTTGAAGCCTTTGTGCAGCCTGGGACTCGGTGGAGGGGGCCTCTCATCCTCCTTACGAACGCAGAAGTATTAGCACAAAGTCGAGTAATAGCCAGCAAATAAACTGTTTTTATATTTCGGCATAATTTTATTACATTTAATTTAACCGAGCATTTGGCACTGCATCTTGTAGGGGCAACCATGTCGTATGCGCAATTTGTGCAGCATATGACTCATACGCCTCTCTCCGTCTCGCTCCCACCATGTATGTGAATGAGCACATACGAACATACAACCCATTTCAGTCAATCGCATTCGAGCGAGAATATGTGTGTGTATGTGCCATGTTCTGGTATGTACGTATGCATAAGCAAAGTGGGAGGGCAAAAAAGGTTCGGAGTACATAAGGAGCGTCGTACGTACATATGATTTTGTGAGCTAAATAAACCTAAACATGCTACCAGCGCCAGCGAAACTCATTCGTTTCCCATTCGTCGCTTTCCCAGCAGCAGCAACACATTAAGTTCAAAACGAATGGATGAGAGTTAAAATGAGCCCCACACTCACACACACACCCATGCAGAGAGACACGGATTCGGAGCAAGTGAGCATAAGTACGCAGCGAGTACAGAGAATAAATCACACGAAATGCGAATGGAACGAAACGAAAACGAAGCACAGTACCAAACTTGCAGTCTCTCACATACATAAATTCACTCTTTTACCAATCTCCCTGTCCCTGTCCCTCTCCCTCTCTCCCTCCCTCAACCCATCCTTACCATACCCTCCTTTTCCCATTTGCATTCCCCGCTCACTAACGTCGCTTAAAAATCCCACAACAGTGCGATGGTGGAGAAGGAAAGGGAGAAAGAAGCAGAAGGGGGGAAGACACACAACCAGAGACATGCAGACGACAAAAAAGGCGGAGTCTAAAAACTGGGGAGCAAAACAACAACAACAAAGTCGACTGCTGAAAAGGAAATAAAAAACATGTAAGACTCAGACACACACCCACACATATAAACAACATATATACACCTATATATGTATTAAAGCCCCAACTCGTGTGCAGCAAAACAACAACAAAAACAGCAACATGCGCATGTATGTATGTGTGTGAGCAGCTCTCTCTTTCTGTCTCTCGCGCTCGCTCCCTCTCTCACTCACTCAGAGCTTTGAAACGAAAAAAGCGTGGAGCAAAAAAATGAAGCGAATGCCGAGTAAAAGCCGAACTGCGCTGCCGACGGAGCTGCCGCCGTTGCTGCTGCTGCCGCCGCGGACGCCGACTGCGACGTCGGCGCAGCGTGTATGACGAATACAACTCGCAACTTGCATTGCACACTCTCATACGTGGCCGTTGCCGGAGAACGAAGGAACAGGAGCAGGATCCGGATGCGGGTTCGGGTCCGGAGAGGTGTAGAAGGGTGGAGGGAGGCGGAGATGATGACGGTGCCTGATTCGTACATGGGTAAATATGCTTACATACGAACGTACCTATGCTAGCGCGTGTGTGTGAACATATGTATATACGAGCACACACACATTCGCCCACGGGAAGGAAGGGAGTCCTTGCTGGGTCGGTGCATGTGTTTTTCAATTTATTCCAGCCAGGAGGAGCCAGTGGGTGCAACAATTGGAGGCGGCCCAAAAACATAATGATTTATGGGAATGGAAGGTGCGATGGGGATCCTTCGCTACTTAAATTTGAGTTCATGCTGTTTATGAGCAGGAAAATCGTTAATTGTAAACAAATCTTTCAATAAAAGGAAATCAAATCTGGTGAAGTAAAGTAAAATTATAAAATTTAAATTTTTTGAAAGAATCTTCCATTTATTTGGGTCATTATATCAAGATTTCATTGCTGTTGCTTACTCCCATAAATCGCCATTACAAATAAGAAGACAAACGCAAATCTGCATACGAAACGCCCACGCAGATAAGCTGCTCCTGCACGGGATCCTTTCTATGCAGATTCGAGCGACAAAACGCGGCTGAAAGCAAATTGCGCAAATACAAACGGAAATGTTCCCATCAACAAACGAGACGCAGAAAAACAAAAAGAAGCGGGCCCTTTTCACCAAAGCAGGCGGAGGCAGGCGGAGGCCGGCAGGCGAGGCAGAGGCAGAGAGAAATAAATTAAAAATCTGACTTAATGCCCAAACAAAAAACAACAAAAAAAAGTATGGCGAAAATCTGTGCATTTGTAAAAGGAAACAAATATCCCCAAACAAAATATGCCAGAGGTCGGAGAAAAGCCCGAATTAGGAGCAGCTCCGGAGCACTCAGAAAAGCACTCAGAGAGCCATTCCAGCGGAGATTCACTGGAAACCGAGCCCATCTGACGACGCTCTGTCTGTGGGGGAAATACTCGAGAGAGACAGCGCAATCGAGAGAGGAGAGAGCTGTGAAGCGGGCTCATACGCCCCGTATGAGTGACTTTTTGAGCTTTGCCACGACAGTCTCCGACTCTCTCGCTACCTTGCAACATGGGCCGATGTGACTTGGTTTTCTTATATTTATCTATTGACTTCTTATGTACCGCGACATATAGTGAAAGGGTTAAAAACCTGCGATCTTTCCAGACACCCCCCAAGTCACTTTCCCCCATATTACTTGGCCATAGTTAAAAGCTGAACTTTTCTTGTCTGAATTATTGATTAATTTTCTTGGCAATTTAATTTGTTAGCTTCGGGGTTAGGGTACTGAATGTTTCTCATGCCTTTTCTGTCTAACCATTGGAATATCTTTAATCCAATTTTGTATCTGCCTTACACCCAAAATGTTGTGAAGTAGCATTAACCCTTCACGACAGAAATTTATTTGCAGCCATTACACCTGTGACGTTTATCCATCCCCTTTACTTCTGCTCAGCTCTTAAATGATGATTATCTTTGTTGCTCATTTCGAGCTCTGAATGATTCTCTGTGATTTTTCACGCCAATCAATGAACCTGTGCCCTTTCCCGTTTTTCCCTTTCGGCGCTACCTCGTAAAGCCTAATTGATAATTTTACTTCGAGCTTCATCATCATTTGCAACGGAGGACAACGCCTGTGCTATGCAAATCAATCAGCTTGGCATTTGGGAAAATTAATTTTAAACAATTTTCTTCCTTCCAAATTAAATGTTAACTTCGGAGGGGGCGAGCAAATTTTTCCATTTGAAGTATTGCTGTTGCTGGTCGCCACTGTTTTCAGGAATCAATTAAATGATTAAAGTACATCTTGCACATTGTTGGCATATTGTTTGACGGTGGAAAAGACTAGTTATTAAATATAAATTACCCGAAATTACGCAGATGAAATCCTTTCAACTGAAACTGAAACCAATTGAACTCAATACAGTGAACACCCAGAGTAGTGGACTTACTTACGTAATAATCCATATCACCACAACAGTGAGTAATATTCACCGCCCACACCAATAAGAGCCTTAAACGTGCCTCAGATCGCGACGATTGATCATTTAGCAAGGGTTACCACCTCCTTTGGCCAGTGCTGGTGCTGGTGCTGCACTTTTCCACATTTTATACTGCTTCCAGGCATTGCGAGGTGTTTTCCTCTGCACCTCTGCATCAATTTGTTGCCTTCACCCTTTCAATACCCTCGCAAAGGGTAGAGCAATTTGATAGACAACTTGGGGTCTTTTCTCTCCAGTGTGGCTTCCAATTTTCACATTTGTATTGTGGCGCGGATAGAAAATGACCATGTATTATCGGCAATATAAACAGCTGGCAAGGGTATTGCTAGCTTCGTCCACCAGAAATAAAAATATTTTGTTTAGCTTTTGGTTTTGAGTTTTTTTTTGTTTTTGCTAACTCAGTCAAATATTTAATTTATGACTTTGTCGATACTAATACCGTTGTTAGATGTATCCAATGTCTTTCCTTAGCAGAAGGGGCTTCACTTCATCTCTGGAGCATTTGATATTTCAAAGCCACTTTTAAGAATGAATTGGTTGGAAAAACGGGAAACTGCAAATAAAGCACTCTGTGGAGTGAGCTCATTTGCTAATGATGCTCTGATTTGTTTACCATTTGAATCCAGAAAGAGGGTACTACGACTCGAGGCTCAACAATGGAGCGTCATCGATGGAATGTCAGTCATTCCCCCAAGAGTGGGAAGCACTTTAAGGGGCTATGAGTTATTTGGAGCAGAGGCGAGGGTCTGCCATCTCTGGGAGCTCGTTAGGGCCTGTAAAGAGAGAACAAATGAGCCCAGACGGAAGCTGTAGTTGAAAACGGACTCCAAGCAAGTAAAATGGGGATAGGGGTTGAGAGCCAGCCGAACGCCGAATGCTGAGATCGGGGCTTGCAAAATCGATTTTGGCACCAGCGAGCGTTTGGACATCTTCGAGGTTCGATTTTCGAGGTTCGAGCGCCTCTTCGTTAGCCGAACTCGCGGGCTGATGTCTTGGGAAATCTTGTCCAGACGGCAAATTTAGCTGTAAAATGTCATTTCGTGCAGACAAGTTAACAAGGCAAATAATAATGTTGACGGGTTGCATGGACCCAATCCCAATCCCAATCCCAAACCCAATAGCCGAAATCCAAGTCAGCTCCGGCAACTGGTTTACTGGGTCAATCTGATTAGTTTGAGGAGTCTGGCCAGATCCGAGTCGCCCGTAACTGGCTTTTAGTGTCGAAACTTATTCGCGTAACAATAAATTATCGGCCGCGATTATGAGAGCTCCTTTCCTGCGCGGTACGGTACGTTGAACTTTCTGTTGACATTTGAGTTTGTCTAATTACCGGCTAAAGTTCAGACAAATCCGATGATGGATCAATAGTAGACACGCCACAGATACGGATCTTTCGTATCCCGACTCCAGACCCAGCGATTCAATTCCACGCTTCGTTCACACACAGGGCCCACAAATTTCTCACACTGGCTCCCCGGCAACAACAATGGGTGAAAAATATAATAGACACATTACAAGATCAGACAAAACAGACAAATACCCGAACTACGATTCGTCAATTGTATTCAAATTCATGCAAATGGGCACCGACTCCGGAGGTGGAACGGCTGAGGAGGACCAAGAAGAAGAAGTCATCCTCCCCAGACCCCAGACGGTCCGGTCCGATTCAGTTCATCCTCTCCTCTCCCAGCACTCGGTAACGTGCCATGAAATTGATCTTCACACTTGAAACAATTTGAAAGCGCTCACATGCTGTGCCCCGAGCCACTCCGCTCTTGTCTCCCGCTCTTGTCCAGCGTGAAAATAAACCATTCCAGTTGCCCCGGATCGTTTTCGGTTTCGGCTCTTTCGGTAAAGGTTTGGGTTTCGGTTGTTTGCCTTTGCATCGGTCTGAGCCTGATGCTTGATCCGCTGATCTGCTGATCTGCTGATCCGCTGTTAATCTCGATTTGTTTCTGCTGAGCTTTGATCAGCGCATATGTCTGATGAGAGTCGTCTGGCCTTTGTCTTTGTTGTTGCTGCTGATGCTGGATCGCTAATCACGCGTGCAACATGCCGCGAAGACGCAAATACACAAAGGGTTCACCATTCCCCAGTTGACCGATGGTTAAACTCAGGCTCAATCTGCTCTGTACCTTTGTTTGCCTGGGTCTAAAATGGCGAGAAATGTGTGTCAGCTACTTTCCACAAAGCAGAGCATCGAAAATGGCAATGTTTTCTGTTTTGTTTTGGAAAAAGATACAACTGATCTGAGGGCTGTATTTTTCAATAGCATCCCAGATATTCGCCACGAACGCATTTAATGCTGATGCACCGATAAAGCGAGTCCGATAGGCGAGTAAAGCGCCAAATAGCAAGTTAAAAGGAGACCCACGACTGACTGATCTGGAAGCACAAATCGGCTGTGGCATGATGACGGCAGAACACCAGCTGACGAATCTGGCCTGGCGGACGAACCTGGCTCCGAGCCCAGCGCCGACAATTAGAATCAAATTTGGTGGCGGGCGCTTGGCTGGCTCCCCTCCGCACGAGATGCATCTGCATCTGCATCTAACAAGGGAGGCTGGCCATGACCACATTGTGCGTCACGAAGCGGCCTCCGATCGAGATCTTCGGCTGGAACTCGGAGTCGAGCTCGGACTCACCCACACGTGGAAAGGAGAGGAAAGGCTTTGGTCCTCTCCCTGCCCTGCCCTTCGTTTTGATACGTACGGCGTGGCCGATGATGCTGCTGATTCGGATCTCGCAGTTTCTATGTTCTGATCTTGATTTCGATTTCAGCGACATGCATTGTTGCTGGTTGCCGTTGCTGTTGAGTTGCTGTTGTTCCACTGGCGACGACTCCCCGGTGCGGCAGCTGCAGCTTCAACTCTGAACTTGCAACAAATTCAAGCGCCAAATTTGAATGCCCCACCACGAAGACGAAGATGATGACGATGATTGCTGCAGGAGGAGCTGGCGGAGGAGGGATTGGGAGCGTGTTGTGTATGCGATCGGTTGGCTCCGCCGAACCGAGAACCAAGAGCCGAGAACTCCCAGCCATGGCTGGGCTGGCTCCAGCTCCCTTTCCTCATTGTACTATTTTCTTTCGTATGACACGACAAACATGATCTTGTTGTGCAGTTGCTGTTGTTGCTGTTTCTGTTAGTAGATCACTTCGCTCTTTGTGTGGCTTTATCAGTCGGGACAAGCGCTACATTTATTGCTGCAGGAGTTAAAAAGGAGTTGAGTTGAGTTCAGTTCAGTTTGGCTTAGATCAGTTCCTCGCCAGCAACTTCACCTACACCGGCGAACTCCCCTGTCGCCCCTCGCTTTGGGCTGGCCCTCTTGACCACGTGATCACGATTTATTTGCTCGCCCGGCCTGGCATTGTGCTGTTTTTATGTTTGTTGTTTTTGTTGCTGTTACTGTTGTTGTTTGTTTGCGACTAAATACCCCGCGTGTTGGTGCTGCTGTTGCAGCAGCAACTGCAACTGTTGCCGTTGCAGTTGCTGTTCCCGTTGCAGCAGCAAGCTTGTTCCCTTTGTGGGCTCTTTCGAAGCAGTTTGATCGCATTGGTATTATTTCACATCAGGATGGGGAATCGCTGATCTAACTGAACTATCATCTTACCGCTTTTCTGACTGGAACCTAATTTAATTTTCAAGCACAGCTCTAGATTAAGTTTGAATTAATCAAGATCACACATTGAAACAATGAAACGATCTCAGCCCAGCTAATTGTATGCGAAATTAATTGAAAAATGTTCCCCCAATTTTCAACCTCGTTAATGAAAACAAATATTCCACAACCTTTCCGCTTCATTGCCCATCCGATGGAAACCCAATTAGCATTTGGCCTCCATATACAATATTTCGCGGTTCCAATCAGAGTCAGATGATAGAAGCCTGCAAAAACAAACAAATGACATAGCCAATTCAAACAAGATCCAATTTGGGCATTGACAGCCCCAGCCCCAGCACCAGCACCACAAAAACCAGTTGGGATGGCTCAGGTTGCTGTTTTTGCCGCCCGATGCGATCTGTCCAAGCAAATGTCGGTCATAATATAATTCTGACCAATTAGAACGAAAACTAATTGCTCAAGAGCCAACGGGGAAGACCGCTGACCAATTAGTTAGGCCAGCAAAACATAAACCACGACGTCACCAGCAGGAGCCCGGAGAGCGAGAGAGATGAGGTCAAAACCAGTTTGGAGGCCTCTGGAAACTGGCCAGCCAGCCAACCAGCCAACCAGGGAGCTCGAAGAACGCTCAAAACTTACACACACAGACCGCCAAAGCCGGGCTTTCAGCCCAAACCAAACTCGACGAGGAGCTCTGCCGATCTTTGAGCCGATCCAAGTGGAATCAGTTGCTGGCCAAACGCGAAGCGAACCTGACGCGACTGCGCTTTCCGATTGGAATCGATTCCGCTGGACTATAACTATACCGTAATGCAGGCAATATCGTATTCGCGCGCCGTCGGCAGATCCGTTCACAAGCTAATAATCAGAAAACGGTGAATTTAAGTTGAGGCACACGAGGTTTCCAGAACGAATAAAATCCGAGTTCGCGGCTTTTAGCGGCTCGTAAACCTAAACACCCCTGAAACCCAGAAATAAATTAACTGAAAGTCACGCGAATGCAAATGCAAATGCAAAATGCGAAATTTCGATCGATGACTGGTAAAAATTGGATATAAATTGAATTGAAAATTTATTTGGATGCATGAAATGCAAATGCCTAACATTGTATTTATCATTTTTCATTTAATAAGTTTTAATGTAATTAAAAGTGTGCAACAAAAGTCGAGAAAAAATTGTCAGAATACCGTGTGTCTTTGTGAGGGCCAGCGTCGGGCATATTACCGATATTTGCATAAGTTCACATCGCAAACAAATAATAAAGAATCGCGAGTATTTTTGCATACTCAAATTAAGTTAATTCTTAAATAATTCTTAATTGAATTTTAATGGACAGTGCCAATGGAAGCCAGCCCCCCGTGTCGATGTTTGAATGAGCACCTTCAACTTGGCCAGTTCTTGAATATTCCATGCAGCTCTAACCCGAAGGTAGGTTCAAATAGTTTTACCACAGATGTTCAAAGGTCGGGCTTCTCTGCGTTCTGCGTTCTTCGTTTTTCGTCTGTCCCTGACAATAAACTTATGCCTTAAAATATGCACAACACGCAAGGCAGTATTGAAAATATTTAAATGTAGTAGGTTCCCATCCCAAATACCATCCTTGGATTTCACTTTTCTAAAATGTTATGAGTGTTGTTAAGGTTATGGGCTCTCTGGTTTTCTATGTTAAGGCTGAACTGTCGTGGGCGTAGGCTTCCATCTGGTTTATATTTTTTGCGTTCTGCGAGAACGTTTATCAAGTCTTGTATTCCTTCATATTTTTTGCAATCAAGAAACCCAGATAATTGCCAAAAAGCGAAACCGGCTTTCGGGTGGAGCAGTCCAAATAGACTTCTGGCTGCCATGGCAGCAAATGTCGAAGTCCAGAAAATAAGGTTGAACTACAGACAGGTCGGGGGTCGGTCGGAGGGTGTGTTGGGAGACACATTTACATTCACGTCCACATCCACAGTTCGAACAATGCCGAGCGGACATGGACACAGAAAACGTCATATCCGCAGGGAATTGGCAACAATTACTAATACCAAAAACAATAAAAAGCAACAGCAACACACAAAAAGGTTATCAAGCTGCTGAAATCAAAACAAATCGCACAGCGAAATGAAGCAATAAAAGCCAAGCGCCAGCATTCGTTTTGGATTTCTGCTTTGCTCGCCGCTTCTGTAGCCCAGGGATATGCAAAAGGATACGACATGTTGATAGTGGGTTCGGTTTGCTTTCGGTATCCAGCTTTTTGTCCACTTGCGATGCGATCCGGCCAGAAACAGTAGCCACCTCCAGAGCCAGTGCCAGTGCCAGTGCGAGTGGCAGATGCTCCGCAGATACGTGTTGATGGGGGCGTGCATAAATTTATTGCCCAGTGAAAGTGCTCGAGTGGGCGAGTGGGGCTTGCATCCGAGGCTAAAGTGCTGACAATTGTGGGAAAGATTAATTTAAATTTTTGGGCAAATTTCCAGGACGCAGTCAGGCTCTCATTTCGCATCGCAAATGATCGATGCCTATCGATGAGTTGTCTGGTACGGGGCCAGACAAGTTCTCTTAATGAGTCCACACTGAGATGCTTCATCCCTGATCTTGCCTAATTTTGGTGATATTCCGGCGCTTCCGAATCAGAAGCACTTCCTCCGATCGGGCCTGCTCAGACTGACCTAATTTTCGGTGTGTAGGGATTAGCCGCCCCTGTCTTGTGGTCACTAATAGTGATCCGGGTCCGTTGCAGCCTGCGCCTGGTTGAAAAATCCTGCATAGCGACTTGCCTGCCCGTGGCTAGACGATGCTAATCTTAACTTTAGCTGCGAAAGGATTTCGCATTCTCTGCTGTTGCTAATGTTTATTTGATTTCCCTTTTGTCTGGGCTGCACTTTGAACTGGGACAATGCAGGGCTGGGTAATCCTGGCGCTAGGATAATCCTCCGTTTAGACATGGCTCAGTCACAAGTCTAGACAATGGTCAGCGCCAGGAATCTCGATAGGCGTAATTTGTGTCCAATTGCCATTGCGGTGATGATGATGTAATGCACTTGACAAACATCCTGCTACATATCCCTGTGGGCTGTTCAATTCTGGGTCATCAAAGAGCCTCTCACTGCCCACGGCTGGCACTGGCGAACAATAGACCACACCGAGGCCAACAGAGATCTGCCCAAGTAGCAAAGTTAAGGTCTTTGGTGCGGCCTAGAGATGGACTCGTGAGCCGATCGTGATGACAAGCACCTCGGCCAATACGTACTTGTATTTCCCTGAAAATCAGCCAGAGGAAAAAGCAAGTTCCCACATCCGACATGGCGGTCCCTCCACGTTACTCTCCCATAGATCTTGACGCCTTGGGCATCGATGCCATGCAGCTGGCTCCACACAGTGATTTTAATAATATTGTGCAAACAATAAAGCCATTGGAGCGGCTATAAATAAATAATATTTTACTTATTTTAATTCATTCTTCATACTCGTGCGATTACCCCCGCCTGGCTTGGCATTTGTACAGATCGTCTTTGTTGGCTAACAGAGCCATCAATTGTCCAACTGCGATCCATCCGATCCCAGTCCATTGTTCGTTCGCGTTCTGTTGCACGTGTGGCAGAGCAGAGAGACGAGACTCTGGCCCACATATGAGCCGGGTGTGGCAACTTGGTTTTCTTGCTATTGATGATGGCGATGGCGAGCGAGGGAAATAGCCTTGGCACAAAAAGGAGAAGTTAGGCGGCGCCTCGGCTCGAGTTGGGAGGAAAACGTTGAAATAACCTCCACTGCCTGGAGCGGATCTAACCGGACAGATCTCAGCGTTCAAAATGTTACAAATAAATACAGTGATTAGTTGGTTTGGCCTTACAGTTTGAGAATTTATTTATAGCGTTTCGCTCCGTTTTAATTTCTTGTGCTATTTTTAAAGTTTTGGACGCTTTAGACCAAACTTTAATTGCGTTTTCTAATTACGAATATGACTCAATTAAAACTTTTTCTGTCATTTCCCAATTAGTTGTGTGAGCAATCGCAAAGTTTTCGCCAAGTTAATTTAGTGTACATCAACAAGTGGAAAAATGTAATTTGAGGAAAAGGAGTCCATCCTTTCCAGCCAATCAGGGGTGTCAGTGTGGATTATTTATGTATTGTCTGCTGGCATATGTAATTGATAATCCTAATTTTCGCACTTACAAAATATTTGTACACTCACATTTTGGGTAGGAAAAGTAATCTTTTCGATCTGCTTACAAATAAATCTTAATTATAAGTTCCGCACAAAAGATGAATTCGGGAGGCGCAACTTGAGATGTAATTAAAAACAATGAGTGACCATTGTCCGAAATTTTAAAGAAATGTTCGGGGAAAGCAAGATAGGGAGTCCAATAGGAGACGGCTTGAAGCGCCATAGGTAGCACAAAAGAGAGCCATTACAGTCCCACAACAGTAGCTGAAAGAAGAGACTTAAGAACTCCACCCTCGCATAAGGCGAAAGAAATTCGAGCGGACAGAGCTCACAGGGGGTCGGGGTCGGGGATGAGGATGGGGCAGGGAACTGGGACTGATAATATCACTTTAAGGTGATTCCCAGCGCATATTATGACAGAGATAAACATCGGCTGAAGCGGACGGGGACGGTGACCAACTTTAAAGGTGGCTGCTCTCAGTAGTCAGTGCTCTCGGTACAGTAGAATTTAAATTCACCTCAAAAAAACGTTTCGTCCACCGAGAAATGCCGAAAAAAGTGCAAAGGAAAAGCAAAAGAAAATACCGGAGTAATAAGAAGAACAACTTTCGGACAATAAAGGTTAAGTTAGGAAAGTTGTCCGCCGGCTCGCTGGTCAGTTGGTGGTTCATGGCTGTTTGTTGTTGGTGGTGCCGACGACCGCGCGAATCGATTTTTATCTTGGCGATAAGACGGAGGGAGAGGGAGTGGAGGAAGGGGAAGGGCCTGAATACAGAGTACGGAACTATGGGCCAAGTTAATGAGGCAGCGCACAAGTCACGGCCTGGTCAACTTTCTTAAAGGGAAGACGAGAAATTTAAATTAGCCCAGACAGCAGTTTTGTAGAGTGTCGTCCACTCCCACCCCGCAATGTATGCTCATGTGGGGCATATGGGACTGGCTGGTGTGGGTGCGGACTGGTAAGCACCCGAAATAAGAAACTAACTGGAATTATAATTTAAGCGTGTGAAAAACCCATTGAATTGTGTGAAAAAACTAAAGATTTCCTTTGTAGCTCTTAAATGTGTTCACATTTGAGTGACTCCGGGAAATCGGACTCGTAATTTTAGTGGAGTGTGGGTCCATGGGAACTTACCTATGTAGATAACTGTATAAGTAATGATCGGGTCTGCAATGTTTCGGTTTAATGTGAGTGAATGACCAGGCTTTAAATTCACATTCGAAGTGCGCGAACCTCATATTAAATATTTCGTAGGGAGCACCCTATCTTCTCAAGAAAGCAGAAGGAGGATTTAAGTAATCGGTCGGCGCTCTCCATATGCTTACCCAATCGAAAACCGTTTTTCTCAATATATGTATATATACCAAGCAGTACATAAATATACCAAAGGAAAGGGCTTCGGGAAGCAGCCCCATTGGGGCAGAGCTGCAAAGCCAACGCCATGTATGGATGGGCGCATAGCTCTTATAGGAGCGGGAGCAGGGTACATTATATGAGATACGAATACACGCAAACATTCGATAACACGAGTTCTCGACTAGTTGTCTATACATATATGTATGTATGTGTTCCGATTGTGGAAAATCAGCAGCGACAACGACGAACTTTTTCGTGTGGACGGCGAGCAATGAAAAAAGGAAAACAGCGCTCGTGGAAAAACTTGGCACACACGCGGAAACGAGATAGATGACGATAATAACGACGACGAAGTCGAGACCCGAGGGTTGGGGGCGCAAAAGGGGGAGTTGCTGTAAATGGATGTGTATGTGCGTGTGCGCAGCGCCAGTCGCTGAAAAATGGTTGGGAAACTGCGTTGGAAAAGCGATGGCAATGGCGATGGTGATGTCGGAGGGGCAGGCCTACGCACTCCCCTGATGAGTTGGGAAACACTTGTGGTGCCTGCAAGTATATCAGAGCGGAATGGGAAAAGTCCCAAGTCCAAGTTTTCCCTTTACACCAGGCGCACATTTTCTTATTCTGTTCGGGGACCGACTTTCACTTTTCGCTTCTTTGTCGCCCGTAATGAGTTTGCTGGTAGGGGAGAGTTGGGGTGGGGTGGGGCACTTGATTGGGCAACGTAAAGAACTCGGAAAACTTTGTCGGGAATGGTAAGCGGCAGTTTATTAGGCTGATAATGTTGGCCAGGGGAGATACTTTATAGGAGAACTGATAGTCAAAGAGTACCCAATTTGGTAAACCACTCACATTTGTAGTGTCCTTGCCGAATTTTAGAATTTTTTTTACAAGTTTTTTTTATTAGATAAATTAATGGTAATACATTGGAGATTTTAGGAACTCGATATATATCAGCCAAAAGACAATTAGTACATTTTTTCCCTTAGTCAAATATTTATTGCTCTCAAAGAAACCTTGTTGGTGGCAATATAATTACACACAATCATCACAAATCCCAATATTCGTTGGTTCATGTCTTCTCAGCTAAATTACAATAACCTCAGCTAGGGTAAAAACAGAAGTAAGACATATCCAAATTGCAATTGTTGACATTTCTTAAAAAAGGAAACGAAGTACGCAAGACGAACTCATTAATGAAGATGGACGGACATAAAGATGAGGACGGCAACAGACAGCCAACAAAGAGACAGTTCAAAGCTAAAACGAATCGCTAAGAATCTAAGAATCCTCATCCGTTTCCCACCTCGGGCGCAGCACAAAGAGTGTCTGGAGTAGGCTAATACGATGTACCAGAAATTGGAATATCTAAGCAGAATTTATTAATGAAAGTATCTGCGAAAGAAGCGGAGAAAGCATCCACCAAACTCAGAATGTTCACATATCCTTTACCCCAGCCCCACGAAAATCGTTTTTTGCTTTCCTGTGCCCAAGAAGTTATTTAAAAAACTCGTCTATTGTCTTTGGAGCTCAAATTTCAACTTAAGACAAACAAGGAAGACGGACATGACAGCCCCTGGTGAGGGACTGGGGAACGGGGCTACGGATGCGAATACTGACACAAGTGGAAGTGGGCAACCGATGGGCAAGGCCATGGCAACGGTTTCTGTTTTTCAGTTTTTCAAGTTGACGCCGGCCAGGGATAACGCTAGGGCCAGGACAGCTGCTCTCGGGACGAAGAATGCTTTGGTAAACAATATTAATGAATAAACCGAGAAAGAGCAGAAGGCACGGAAAAGCTCGGAAAATAACTTCAGCTATGCCAACTGTCTAGCAACATTTTTCAGTTGACACGGCACAGAAAAAGGGAAGCGGAGAATACATTTAATAACGAAAATCAGACAAAGAATAATGAAAATTCCTCTACGGGACCATTTTCGGCTGAAAGTGGGACTGGTTTCAGTATTTTGTAAGCAACCAATTTCCAGCAATACCTATCCTGTCAAAATAACTCCCATTATGAGGAGCCACACTCGAAGCGCTGCGTAACTGCGTTATGGTCGGTTCTTGGTCTGTTTTCGACATTTTCAATTTGAGCCTGCAGTCTGGTACGTCAAAAGTAGCTTGACCAGGATCCTGGCTGACATTGTGAACAGTTGCGAAATGAAAATGGCGTTGACGGCCAGCGCAGCAAGCGCCTTTTTAATTTTGTTTTTGTTATTGCTCAGGCCGGCGCTGTTGTTGATGTTTGTTATGCATGTCCTCGCTGTTCGGAGGTGGGGAGTCCACATGGCCAACGTAGCCAGGAAACTTTCCTCCCAATCCAGCGAAGGTGGGTCTACGTGCTGGCGTTGTTGCAACAGCTACGGCCACGTTGCAGCCACACCTCCACCCCAACCTACCACTTGTCTCACTGCCATCGTCCTCTGCCCCACAGATTCGCCCGCTTGTTGCTCTTGACTCCCCGGCGTATTTCTTGGGGAAACTTTTCTCGTGCCCTCGGTCCCTTTTCCGCGCCTTCTTCGCCTTTATCGCCATCTCTCTCCTCTTTGCCTGCTTCCTTTTTATTTTCTTTTAATCATATTTAATTTTTTTAGCTTTTCCATTCTCGCTTTCTTGGGTTTTTTTCGCTTAGTTTTTTCTCAGCTTCGCCTGCTTTTTCCGGCGCTTTTCTCGCCGCGTTATAGCAGCCTGCTGCTACTTTCTGGGCGCCTGTTCCTCCGCTGGACGTGGCCGGCCATTCAGCTCCCAGTCGCCACCTCCCAGTCTTGTGGCCCGGATTGTCGCCTCTTCCGGTGGTCAAGTTGTGTATTAACACTTGTATCGCATTGATTTTTTCGGTCTTTTTTCACGGCCTTTTCTGGCACTGTCCGCTAAGTATTGCCTTTGTTTTTCCTGTTGGCGAGAGCTTTGTTTTTATGCGTTCTCTTTCGCGGACTTTCTGGTGCCTCTTCCGTTGCCCGTTGTCTTCGCCTTGTCAACTTTTGGCCAGACTTTTGAGTTGGCTGGCAGGTGCTGCCGTGTGAAAAAGGGGCGGGTGGAAAAGTTAGATATTTCCCAATTGTGATTATTCATTTTGTGTTTTTTACTTTACTCTAGAAGGCTTGTTTCGAAAGTGTTTAGCTATATTTAAAGCTTTTCCATGGAAGGACGGGGGATATTAGGAATATAGATAATGACATTGATTGATGGTTTGCTTAGATAAAAAGGGTAAAAGGAAAATGGCTCATCCTCAAACCTGCATTAGAAAATTACACGGGCGGCAAAGGGTTGTAAGCAACTGAGAAATTAGAGCCTGTGCTCCCCCGAGATGCCGTGGCCACCTGATATCTCGTTAACATGCATCAATAATGACCCAATCCCAAGAGCATCCTCCGCATTCTGCCCCCTGCCTCTTGCCTCTTGCTCCTCTGCGATAAAGAAGTTACTCTCAGATAGAAGCTCTCAAAACACGCTCCGCCGAGCCGCTGGCAACGGACAGCAGACAGCGGACGTTGGCCAACTTGTGAGCTCTTAATTAGTAAATGCTGGCCATTATGGCGGCTCCTGCCAGCCCCAACCCCTCCCTGCACCACCCTCTTCCCTCCCAATGCCACTATAGAACATCTCGAGTGGCAAACAGACCAGAAAGCTCCTTCGTCCTCCGCACGGAGCTCGTATATAACCTATACAAAGGGAATTTCATACATTTCATAATTATCAGGCGAGTCAAGAACCCCTTTATCACAAGCAGGCGCACCTACAAGTACAGCCCCCACCCACTCCAACAACCCCTCTATGTGCTCGGCCAGCCAAAGGATAACGAGGAAGCAAGAGATACAGAGAATGAGAAGGGTACATCGCCTCGCATCCCCTTCCCAAGCTCCGGCCTCTCCAGCGCGCTCATTTTCGCGAGCGTGAAAAACTGAGCAACCAAGGAAAATAGGGAAAAAGAAAATATAGCTGCGTCCTGGGCAGGAGACATGCGCACGTGTGCCGCGGAAAGCGCGGATGGGGTGGATGGAAAGGGAGCGAGAAAAATGTAAATTTCCACTCGGTTCTTTCAGCCAGTCCCCCTTCGCGAGCAGAGGCGGTGGCAGCGGCAGAGACAGAGGCAGAGGCAGAGCCGCAGCAGTCGCTGTCGCAAGCAGAGCGGCTAACAACGAGGCACGCGCTGCATATGGCCATTGGGAACAACAACTCTGCTCACTCGCATCGAAGTCGAAATAGTTGCAATACAATTTGCATAATTCACAAATAAATCCCTGCGAACGAACGCAGCAAAGAGGTGCATCCGGCTGTGTCGGGGGTTGCCACCCCTTGAATCAGTTCCCATTCTCGCTTTTTGTTGTAAGGTGTAAAAAATGTGTAAACGTATCCTTTATTTGTCCTTTGTCTGCACCGCATTTGCATATGAAACGCAGCACTTTGCATAATCGATGCGCGCATGCGTGCAGTTTTGGTTTTTTGTTCGCCATACGAATATGGTTTCTACCCCCGAACCGATAGGATCAGCTGAGATCTGATCTAATGCCGATCTGGTCCGTTTCCAGCTCATTAACTATTCAAAAATTGATCGAAACAGAAATTTTATAATTGGCATCGATATTTTGTGAGGGATTTGCGCTGAGTGCGATATTAAATACATCGTTACTGTACAGTAAACTTAAAGTATGACAAACCTTGCGCCACAGAACAAATTATGAACTTAATTTGACTTCAAGACCAAGTTCGTGGCAGGGCCATAGCCCTGGGTGGAATTCAAACAAATTCGGGGCAGCCGAGACAAAGGTGCGACTGTGTGCGCCGTGTGCGCCTATGCTCCTCCCCCCGGTCGGACTTTCCCAACGAATCGCAACCGAAAGAATGGCGCAAAGTAAAAATCGAAGAAAGACAATTAAAATTTATGGCGAACACAGAGCACTGGAAATAAAAGCGCAGGCAAACAAATCATAAAATGCAAATGAACCTCCACAGAGAAAACAGCATTAAATGCAAAGGAAGACAAACAAAACAGTGAGATTAGGCTGGAAAAATGGACCAAGAAAAACAAAAGAAGTGAAAAAGCTTCCAAATAGGCGCATCTCTGAGAGAGGGTTGCTCCTATCTGAAAGCTTTTTCATTCGCTTAAGTTGAATATCCAGAATGACAGTTTCGCTTGAAAATACAGATTATTGTCGGTCATCGGGAAAATTTATATTTCCCCAAAGACAGTCCCTCATCATTTCTTGCACATCCCTCCATATTTTCCGTATGTCATTCTCGCCCTTAGGATCCCGGCCCGGCTTCGACCAATGTCTGGCCTCGGCTGACCTCGACTAATCCATCCGAGCACATATGTGGGCGTGCGTACATACATACACACATACGCGCATCCTGTGCCATGTACTGCTGTATTGGTGAGCGAGGGATTTGCGCCAACAAATCGAAATGTTGCAAAATCGGGCTCACATGACCCACACACAAGGGCACAGGCACAACACATGCTTACACACACAGCCACCCTCCGCATTCCTCTCGCAATTTCCCACAACCGCTTTTCCGATTTCCACAAAAATCGCGATTAGTCGGGGGTTGGTTTTTCTGAACTCCGCGACATGGACTACATACAAACATTTTTTGTTTTTCATTTCTCTTTCGCACACATGCCAGAGAGCGAGATACATATGGATGTACATATGTACGGGTATGTACTGCGTGTAATATGTTGTGTATATGATTTTTTCTGTGGCACTGCGCCAACGCCAAAGTCCTTCGCAGAGCTCCTATGTAAAAGGCAGCTCCTCGCATGCGAAATAGATAACATATTAAAAACCGGGCACATGCGACAAGGACGGCGGCAGCGCTGCTGGAAAAGCTGAACGAGCTGAACGCGCTGAGGAGCTGAAAAGCCGAGCTGCGCTGCCGCTTTCCAGCAGATGAGCAAAGAGTTGTGCATGTGTGGGAGCCACCCACCCACACCCCCACCCACACTCACACAGATACCCCCCACGTACGTTGTTTAGGTCTCGTGCTCTCTCTGTCGTTTGCCTCGCCTACAGCTCTCTCTATCTCACGCTGTGTCTCCCTCTCTCCATCTCCCTCTCGCTCGCTCGCTCTCTGGGCCATTTCCACTTTCCCCCATTCGTACGACAACGGGAAAAACTCAACTCGCAGCTTTTGAATTTCCATAAACTGGCAAAAAAGGGATATGTTGACGTTGACGTTGGCGTCGACTTCGCTGCCTCTGTCGCCGTCCCGTTTTTTGGGGGGCCCGTTAAAAAATGTTACACTCACGCGCAGCTTGCGACGCCAACGTGTGACAACTGTGAGCTGCCTGCTGCCCGTAAACTGAGTGAGTGAGTAAACTCCATGAGGGCCAACAACAACCACAACAACAACAACAGCATCAGCCGGGAATGGGGTGGGTGTCCTTCCAGTTGTTGTTGCTGTTGCTCTTGTCTGGTGGTGGGCTATTACTCTTTACGAGCATTCTGAGCCTCCACATGAGCAAGAGTGTGTGTGTGTGTGCGAGCGGGGGATGTTGGTGTGTGCGTGCGTGTGTTAGTGCGGGAGTTCGCTCTTTGTGCTCTTTTTGCGCCTTCGCCTCGCCTTGTGTCCTTCGACTCGCCTTTGCGCTCGGGTTCGGCTACGCATGTGTATGCAAATGTATTTCGAATACACATATACATAATAAATTTTTTTCGGTGTACGTGACGTGCGAGGACATCCTCCCCCCGACCCGGCCCCCTCTTGTTGGTGTTGTGATAAGGAATATATATATTTTATATGATGAAGGAGTAAGGCGTCGGCGTTGGCGTCGACGCCGCCGCCTCTGCCGCAGCCGCTGCCTCCGTTGGCGCCGCAGCCGCCTCCAGCTCCAGGCTTAGAACCCGATCCGTTCCGAGGACTTCGTCCTGCCGCAGCCGAGCGGGCGTAGCATCCTCATGTGCTCCTGTCTCGCAGACTCCGCTGTTTGTGGCACGCTGCTCATACGTGTGCGCGTACGTGGGCCGATTGCGGGATACAGGACGCGGCACACGGGACAGGGGGCGTGGCAACTGGGGGTGGCAGTGGGTGTGGGGGCAGCGCGTGTGTGCCGTCGCTGCCGCCGCCGCTGCCGCCGTTGGCTGCGACGCAGTTGCTGTGTTTTTTCGGCCGGGCCGACATCATTTGAATTAGTCGCTTCGTGACGTTTGAACGGTTCGAAACATACACGCGACCCAACCCGACCCACACGACGGAGCCACATACGATTTGCCGATTCGAGCATTACCCGTTAGCCATTACCCGTTAACCGTTACGATGTTCGGAGTTCGCCTTTAACGCTGCCGCCAATAAAATAACTATAGACTCTATCAGAAAAGTATGTTTCAATATATTTATCCTAATGTGCGAACAACAAAATCAAATTAAACAATTTGCGGTGGACAATCGTGTTTACAAATAATCCATTTATAAAAACTATTACCCACTTAAAAGCTCTTTAAAATAAGGTGTTTAACAAACGATGGACGATATCACGACTATTAATATGTTTATCAATAAATATAAGTTTGCTTAAATAGACAAAGTGTTTTGATTGATTTCCTATTCATTTGAATAACTTCAAGTATTGGAAAACAATATTGCGATATTGAAAATTTAAAATGATTGGTTAACTTGCGATAGCATAAATTATTCGCTATTTGAAACACCTAAAATGTTGTTATTCAGTTGGAAAGTTGCAGATTTTTTAAGGTTTCAAATTTGATTAATTATTAATTTTTTTAGTACTCTTGGGCCAAACTGTCATTTAATCATCCAGAAATCATTTTTAAGCCGAGTGGAAATGGAATCACGGATGTGTATTTATACAGTTACGGGTGTCGCGCCTATCATAAACAAACATGTGCGAAACATTTCTAATGAATTCCGCAATCATTTCTGCGAAAATTGCTGGCCAAATCGAAGGATCGCCGTGTCCATATAAACACACAAACGGGTCGAAAATTGACCTGTCAGCGGCCATTTAGAGGAAAATGCCTGGCCCATGCCAGCACTTACCTGTTCCGTGATCCGCATTTGTTCCGTTTATTTATTTGAGTGATGACGGTAGGTGTGTGTTTGTGTGTCTGTAAACATACACGATCACGCACCTGATTATCACCTGCAAGGCCCGAGATGGGTATTCTCCGTTGTACCGGGCGAGAGTGTGTAGAGAGGAAATCTCTCTACTCCTACCCCGGCTCCTGGTCCTGACCACCCCTCACACACATGTACGCTTTGGTGGTGCGTGGTGTGTGCTGTGTGGTGTTTGGTGTGCGGTACGGTGCACGGTGGTGTTTGAGGGTTGCGTGTATGCGGGGTATGTGGTGTGGTGAGGGCAGGCCGCTCATAGGTGAAACTTGCTGTGCATTTATTTGCATAGACCTCAGTTTGTTGCAAACCCTCGACAGGAACGCGTGACGATCGCCGGAGCGCGTGGACTCTCCTCGCTGAACATTTATAGACCCGTGTGCAATTCTATGCCTAATGAATATATTTTGTACTGTGTAGACCCATAGCAAAAAAGATTAAACTGAAGTTTTTGGTAGCATTGATTAGCTGGTGCAAGTGCAAAAAAATCCAGGAAAGGTCATACGGATATTTGAAATTAACAGAGATTTTTTAAATGGTAAATAAAAAAGGCCTTCTATAATTGGAATAATTAAAAGGGAACTATTTCGAACAAATATATCGAAATGTAGATTCAAATATAAACGAATTCGTTTTTCTCGATGTGAAAAATCTTCATCCACCTTCCACTGACTTACTTTGCAATTAATTAAAAAACTTGACAATTTCTTTTCTACGTTCGACGCTCTACTAACTTGCTTTTACCTGTCGCCACTCTAAAGCAAAATAAATAAATACAAATGTTGTCTCAGCTGCCGCGAACCGCAAATGAGTTGCGAGCGAAAAAAAGGAGCAAGCCAAACCCGGGAACCCAAGAGCCCAGAACCGAAGAACCCAGAATCAGAGCAGTGCGCTACTAATTGCACATTGTTGCATTCGAGCGTGGTTATCCTTGACTCTGGTTTCGGTCCTGCTCCCTCCATTCCAGCTCCTGGTGCGGGGGAGCATGTGTTAATATGCGGTTTTAAGCCCAAACTCACGACACCCAGCAACCGACAGGAGAGGTGGATAAGCGTGCCCAAGATGCAGCAACTACGGCAAATAAAAATGTTTATTTTGCCAGTGCTTCTAGTAAAGTTTTTTAATTTGCCCCAAGAAGTGAGTGGGGGAGATTCGGAAGTTTCCGGGTGGCGGACGTAGTCGGGCAGCTGGTGACTCTTTTAAAAATTCACACACGCAGCGCACCAGCTTTCGAAAAGTGGGATGATGGGATCAGACAGTTGCTGAATTAATTAGATGCCTCGCACTGTGCTGTGAGTTGAAATCAGTTTTAACGTTCCAATGAGAGATCTGTTCTGACTAGGTTTCAGGAAATTAGTTGCATCCAATATATTATATGTAGTTGGATCCAAGGGACCGTATACCGATCCGATCGCAGGAGAAGCTTTAGCTCCTGAATTCACCGACTTAATTCTGAATCCATTCCACTGTAGCTCGACTGAGACACGGTTAAACAAAACAAAAGCAAGGCTAAGCAAAACAAAATCCGGGCAGACGCATGCTGAGACAGACGCGAGATGGAGTCGGGAGTCAGGAATGAGCCATTATCACACATCACACATCTGCATGTGATATCCTCGAGGATATGCGACACGACACGTAGCAACTGTGATTGCTACACCTTCTTGCGTCTGCTCCCTGGCTTTGTTGTGCCTTCCTTTGCTGTTTTTGCTCACACAGCTGGAAAAATGATATATGCCGCCACTCATTAACATATTATCACTCGGCACACACTGCAGATATGTACTTCCCGCGGCATATGTCATGAATACGAATATGAATACATTATGCCCGGCGTAATCCTTAAGCTTTGCTAGCCTAATATCTCCTCTCATCTCCGCTCTTCTCCCTCCCTCCTTTGCAGAGAAGTGGAGCTCCTTGCACGTGACTGGAACGGGGCATGCTAAAGGACGCCGACAAGGAGTTGATTAAACGCCGCCAACCGACGTCGCTCCCCATGACAGACTTCGCCCGCCAGGTGGCGCCCATCCAGCTGCCCCTGCCGCTCCCGTTGCCGTTGAACCTGCCACTGCCGCTTCCGCTCCTGGCCAAGACTCCCGGCGGAGAACACGGCCCGATGCACTCCACGCCCCCAACGACGCCGCCCACGCCGCCTCCCCTGCCCTTGAACATGAGCCAGGCCGGCAAGGCAACGTCAGAGGCTGGAACTGGACACAGTCCTCCGGCCACGCCCCCTTCAGGAGGCACAACCCATGCGAATCCCGCCCCGCAGGACCACTACAGCCTGCGCTGGAACAACCATCAAAACCACATCCTGCGCGCCTTCGACGCCCTGCTGCAGACCAAGACGCTGGTCGATGTGACCCTGGTCTGTGCGGAGACCTCGATCCGGGCCCACAAGATGGTCCTCTCCGCCTGCTCGCCCTTCTTCCAGCGCGTCTTCGCGGAAACTCCCTGCAAGCACCCGGTGATCGTGCTCAAGGACTTCCGAGGCTGGGTGGTTCAGGCCATCGTGGACTTTATGTACCGGGGCGAGATCAGCGTGCCCCAGCAGCGCCTGCAGACCCTCATCCAAGCAGGGGAGTCGCTGCAGGTGCGAGGCTTGGTGGAGAGCTCGGTTCCGGAGCACACGCCCACGCCCGCCGCCTCACCAGATGACTTTGGCATGCTGGACGCCTCCATGCTCTCCTCCAGCTTCGAGGACGAGTCGCCGTCGATGGTCCGCCCGTCTGCGACTGGAAAGCTAATGATGCCCTCCGCCCGGCTCTTCGGCAATCACTCCAGCGCCCTGGCAGCTTTGAGTATGAGGCGCAAGCGGGAGCAGGAGTGCGACAGAGAGCTGGAAAGTGACCATGAGCTGGGGGGCAGCTCCCCCATGCCCAGACGCAAGCAGGCGAGACCCCGACGCCGATCCGGGGACATGCCACACGACTTTGCCCTGAACAAGTCCGAACCGGAAACCCTGCAAACTGTGATCAAGCACGAAATGCTAGAGGGAGCGGAAAAGGAAAATGGGGATGAGGATCAGGATCTCGGTGAGCCAAACAAGGAGAGTTGCTCTTTGGAGGATCAATCCTCCGAGCAGGTCAAGGACAAACAAACGCTAAAACCCGAAAGCTCCGATCAGCCCCACAAACACAACGACAGCCACCATCGCCTGGAACTCGATGACGATGACGATCTGGAGCACGAGGAGGAGGAGGAGGAGGAGCAGGACATCGAAGAGCTTATCCACACGACCAACGAGCTGAGGCGACAGGCTGCTGTGGCTGCTGCAAATGCGGCTGCCATGTCGCCATCGCCCTCGCCCTGTCCCAGCGACGGGCCCGAGGACCTCTGCACAACCAAAAAGGAAAAAAAGGAGACAAGCACCGCCCACTCCTCCGACTGCGAGTCGAGCAACAACAACAACAATAATAATAGCAGCAAGCTGCAGGACAACAACCAGCGCATCATGCTTTCTTTGAAGGACATCCGCCAGCTGAACGCCAATCCCAACGCCAGCCATTCCACGCCCATCCACACTCCCACCAGCGTCTCTGGGGGACACAACGGGCTGCTCAGCTTTCCCCATCCGGGAATGCGACCCCCGGGACTCCCCGACAGCCCGCCCAGTCATATGGAGGCGCTGGAGGCACAAATGCACGCCGCTGCCGCTGCTGCTGTGGCTGCTGCAGGAGCAGGGGAGCATCCATTCCACCACATGGAGCACCAGATGGAGATGTCCCTGGCAGCGGCGGCGGCGGCAGCTGCCATGCATCAAAGGGATCCGCGAGATCCCAGAGATCCTCGCGACCACAACGCTTTTGCCAGCAATCTGCTAGGGCCCATGGGAATGTCTCATTTTGGAGGACCCAACGGACCCAATTCCGGGCCAGGAAGCGGATGTGCCGGTCAGGCGCCGCACGAGCGGCTCGAGGAGAGCATGAACCGGCTGAGCAAGGAGTTGGGCAAGGAGTTCGGGAAGGAATTCGGGAAGGAGTTTGCACCGGCCTCGCCCATGAGTCTGCCCGGACACTTCAACCCACCGGATGGACCTCCGCATCCGCCTTCGCCTCTGCCCTTTCCCGGCATGTCCTCGGCAATGACGCTGACGCCCCCACACAGTGAGTACCCAGTTGAATCTGTTTTCGTTTGAATTTACCCCGAACCCAAGAGGTCACTGGGTTAGCTGTCAGGCTGTGCGGGTTGGAATCTGAGGACGGATGTCCTTAATAACACAAGTCCCTTGACTTATCTGCTCACGTACATACAAGGGTCTCCCCTTTCCTTGCCCTGCCACTCTCGTCCTTTCGGCTTCTTAGCTTGGTCCTTTCGCCACTGAAATGCAACATGTGGCCCCTGAAGAACATCAAAGTGTCGTCAAGTGGCGAGTATCCTTGGAGAGGTACTCTGAGTTTTTCTCCACGCAAAGCTGTCGCAAAGCCCGTAAGCATATTACTGCTCCTCCGGCCCTCGAGTATCCTCCCTCTCTGGGCACCATGAGGGAGGTGTGACCAGCTGAGAACTCAAAACCGCGCTTGACAGCATTTAAATGGAGCTGGGCTTTAAGCGCTTCCGAGTGCGACTGCTCACCTGTCAGTCCACGGTTTTCATTCTCTCCACTAATTAAGTCATAAAAGTTTGCGCTGCTGACAGCTCATAAGAAATATGGAAATGCAATCGCATAGGCAATGGCTCCTAATAATTTGACAGTCCGTTCCCATTCCCCAGTGAATTCGGTTTCCGTAGACGACTGCTTTGCGGTTGAGTTGTCTCCAGTTCCAGGTTGCGACTGCAGTCGCAGTCGAGGCAAATTCAATTGCGCTTTATATGATTTTTTATATTCATGTCACTCGAAGTCAGGCGAAACAAACGCAAACACAAATTGAGGTGCAAAGGTCGGATGGGGCGGGTTGGGGTTGGGGTTTGGGATTGGGTTTGGGTGGCTTCCGACATTGCGTGCAGAAAGCGCAACAAATTTATGTTGTGTCTCTGCGAACATGTGAGGAGAAGTTTCGGAGCGGGTTGAGTTCAAACTGTCGGCAGACGTTTAGCGAAATGACTTTTGAGTTGCCTGGCTGCCAAGCAGGATTTCCCTGCCCCGCCCTCCTCAGCCATGTGTTGTGTTTAAAGTATGCCAAAGCGCGCACAACTTAAACCTTTTGGCAAACAACTTTGGCAGCGTCGGCGGCATAAATAAAAATACGAAGGAGACGTCTCGCGGTTGGGCTGCCCCTGTCTCTGTCCGTGCCTACCCCTGCCCCATCAAGGACTATTCCTTCCACACAACTTTGCACATAAGTCGCGCGATATTCATATTAATAATATCCGTTTGGGGAGGCCCACTGCAGAAGCAGAGCCAGAAACCAGAAACCGGAGCCCAGGACCTTCACCTGGGCCGTGGGGGGAGGACGATTGCAGGCGAGACGCGCGCACACAGGATATAAAATAAATTAAGGCACAAAAATATGAAAAATTGTACGAAAATGCCAAGTAGAAGTCAGGCAGGAAGCGCAATACCTTTTAATGCGACAAAAATTTCAGCCAACATATCAAGATAGAGGGGAGTTTGGGAAGTGAAGTCGCGTCCTATGCGAGCAAATCGCTAACTACTGCATAAACAGGCTGCAGGCAATGAAGGATCCAGCCAAGGATACGGTGGAGCAAGGATAATGCGGAGTCCACGATTTGTTGACTACCCATTACCCTGCGAGTTTTAGGAAGCTCAAGAAATTTAAAGCAAGTTCGAGATTTCAATAATTTTTTTACATAAATACTTTGAACAGATATGTTTGTGCAAATATTTCCAAGAGCTTTTTGTCCAGGACTCTTCCCAAGTCGGGTCTACCTTGCAATATACTTCCTTCCTTACTGGCAGACAGCCCTGTAAGAGATTTACCATCGTTTTTCGTTCGCATGAAGAATGTGATTTATTTTTTTTTTTGGCCGAAACATTTCGGCGTGAAAATCATTGAACTAATAGCATGTGACGTGTGGTGGGGGCGATGGGGGTTTGAGTCTATCTGCTCGAGACCCCTTCAAAAATGTGAAAGGGAAATCCACTAATTTTGGTCGCCGTCAAAAAGAAGCGGGGAAAAGAAAGCACATTACGTATACGCCGCGTGTTGTAATGTCTACTTCAGAACACAGAAGCAAACAATGCGCGCTCGTTATTTGTGTCATTATTCTGCAAATACAACACATCCTCGAGACACAGATACCTCTACGGGCACAGATACAGATACGTCCCTTTATTCATATGCTCGAGCATTGTCTTCGCCTCCATCTGTCTGACAGTGTGTTTGTGTGTGGGATTGCCTGCTCGCCGGGTTTGTTTGCATCTTGGAATCCGCGGCGCGACTTATGAAATCATTCAGCACAATGTCAATAGTATGCGCTGCCTCTCAGCTGGCTGAAGTCCTTGGGACTTGAATATCCTTCTGCTGGCTCATCAGCGCTCCAATTGTTTCACTCATGTGGAGGAGTGCACTCCAAGCGGAAAATATTAATGGAATAACGATGTGCTATTGTTTACTACCCGGTGGAGCCGGCTCCTCGAGTGTGTCGGCGTCTATTGTCTTCGGGGCTAATCAGCTTCAGTGGGCTGGAAAATGAGTCGCTTATGCTGATTTCCACAGTTGCATGGGATTACATAAGAGAAGTGCAGCTATAAATATAAATCAGTCCTCGGGTTATTTGAGTAAGCAATCAATACATTTATATCTCATTTTCCAATTGCAGTGTTTGGTCTGGACTCCCCCCTCGGACTCTTTCCCCCCGGCATCGATCCTGGCAAGCTCTACAATCCGCTAATGGAAATGAGCGATCCGCGGGACATGCCAGGCGGACCGCCGCCGTTCCTCAAAAAGAAAAGTAAGTACAAGTAGCCCAAGACATAATTGCACAAGAACAAACTTTCGCCGCGCCGAGCAAACAACTAATTAACCCCGGAGACAATTGCAATCTCCCCGAAGAGGGACACACTACTTCGCTGTTCCTCCCTGGGCTCGAAATCGCTTCGACATGATTGGCGTCGATCACGTTGAGGCACTCGAGCTTGTAGACCAGCTCGGTTCGGCTCCGTGCCTGCCTGCAATACTTCACACCTGACTGATTGATCTCGCGGCTATGGCTGCGGAGTTCAGTTCGGGCCGAGGCTTCTACCTTTGCACCTCCTGCATTTGATCTGCTGCACTTTTGCTCACGTATTCCCCAGCTGGGGGCAGTAGGAAACACTTTGGCATCGGATCGATTGCGGGTAATTGAAGAGCAAATAGAAAGGGTCATAACCAGTTTTGTAAGTGGCCGGGCTAAGCTGAAACTGATTAGATTACACTGGGATCCGTTACGTCACTTAAGGGTAGGCTCAAATTGTGATTGAAGTGCGACCCACCACCACAGAATTTGCTTTCCCAAAATCCCTGTTAACACTAACTTTGCTCACATTCCATGCCCCATGCCCCATTCCCCATTCCCCATGCCGCACATCGACCACCTCGCTCCGATCTGAAACCGTTCCAGATGCGATCACCGATCGCTGATCATTCGAGCGATCATGTGAGGCGGCAAATTTGTTTCTGCGGTTTTCCTGTGCGCCGATATAATCGCTGGATCGTTCAATAAATGGTTTGTTTGTTTCTTATTGGTTTCTTCAATGGGGCAACATGTGCACCTATGCATATCGCAAACGTAAACGTCGCTTTTTCTGACTGACAAATGGGCGAGGCGAGGAAGTGGCGTCGAGTACTCGCCTCAGTCTTACGTTTCTATCGCATTTGACTTGGTTCACCTGCGCACGAAGTGATGCAAGTGAAACCTCAGAGATATAATGAAGTTTTTTGTGCTCGCTACATCTCTGCTCTATGTATGCGGGGAAATCGCAATAATTTTAAAGTCCGTAAAAATGTGGTTCGAAAATCAATTATGCCCAGCTAGCGTTGGCCAACTGATTGACAATGGGAAGTGAGGGGCAGAGATAAAGGTACGAGTATACTGAATATTATAATCCTCATGTGAGCTTTTTGCTTTGACAGTCCATTTGACAGTCGAACGGCGTTGATGGGTTAAGTGCTTGGCTATTAGCGCGTTGAATCGGATAAACATTTACAGTTTCTCATGCGCCGGATTGAATGGATTGGACTTTCGATGGATTAATCTTACTCGCACATTCATTCATCGCACTCTCGCCGGAGATAATTGCTTAATTTTCTGCCTCTCAAGAATCCATCAATAGCAGCCCCAAGAATGGCAGAGTCGTGATCATATGTTGCGAATCGCAAAGTATTTTATCTAATCCATATCTTCAACCGTGCTGGATGTTGCCGAAATTACAAGCACAATTACAACAAAATAAGCCGGTGAATAAAACGCAAATCTGGCGTATAGCACGATATTCTTTATTGCAAATCTGCAAACCCGTTTCGCAACTGATACCAATCAGGAGCCCGGGAAGCTCTACACTCGCCTTTGCGATCCCCCCGCACTCCATGGACCACAATCGTGTGGGTGTGATTAACTGATTTGTTCACATTCATTTGTTCATTCGGCGATTGTTTGGAGCTCCGTTTGTGAAACGTGATTTACGATTTGTACCAAATTCAAATTTCGTTTATGTGAAAGCCCGACTAACAGTTGTCTCCGCTGGAACTTCATTAGGCAGACTACCTTGCCAAGCTTGCCAATTGCAGTCTGCTGATATTTTCTGCATTCTCGTTTTCCCTAGAATCGAAGGGTCAGGCCCTGCTTGTGACCTCGCAACTGTGGACGAGGCAGGAGAGTGAGTACAGGTTTTCATCCCGGTATTCCGACCTCCCAAATAAACGAAAATTCATATGATCAGCTTAGGCAGGCAGGCAGGCAGCCAGCCAGCCAGCCAGCCAGAGAATTAGTGCAACCTGGAGCCACATGTATATTTCAGTTCCCATTCTCCATCCAGGCCCAAGGTTCTCGAGGAGAGGAACCTGTGGCTTTATGGCGCGGATGCCGGTGCCTGGCGATATCTGTGGATCTAAATTGAGTTTTAGCGGCGCATGTGACGCCGCAGCCTCGGTCGCTGCTCACTCGTAATTTGCATACAGAGGAGAGCCGAACCGAGCCAAGGCGGGTCAGATTGGAACCTCCACAGCGCTCTTTGATCGCTCTCCTCCTAGGTGCCACACAAAGAATCGTAGCAGGGTGTGTACTGAAGGCAGAAGGCTGAAGGCAAGAGCCCAGACAATGGGTGACTTTTCAGCAAATTTGTCTAGGCAGCATATGAGGCCAGAGATTGAAACATTAGCAGATGCGAGCTGTGCGATAAGCTCGTGCTTGTGGCGCCCACAGTCCCAGCAAGAATCTAATTCAGTTTCCCCCTCTCTCTTCTTACAGTGCCCCGGCCCAAAGGACAGCACTCGGCACCTCGCGGGGGCCCTCCACGCTCCTGGACCAACACCGAACTGACGGAGGCACTGCAGCATGTGTGGAACAAGAAGATGACCACATCGCAGGCCTCGCGCATCTTCGGCATCCCCTACAACTCGCTGCTGATGTACGTGAGGGGAAAGTATGGGAAGAGCCTAAAGCTGGAGCAGCTGCGCAAGGACTGCATAAGCGGACCGCCCATCGAGATGCTGCAGATGGGTATCAGCGGAGGCAGCGGCGGAGGCAACGGAGGGGGCAGCAGCTCCAGCAAGAGCGAGAAGAGCAAGGAGCGCAAGGAGAAGGACAAGGAGAAGGGCTCATCCAGCAACAGCAATTCCGGCAATTCCAACGCAAACTCCGGACAGAGCTCCGGAAATGGTCCCTCCATGCAGCACCACAGCGAAATGGGTCCCCTGGGACCTTTGGACTTAGAGCTGGGCCTGCCTTTGGGTCCTCCAGGTGGCCCTCGAAGCGGCAGCTCGGAGCCTGACCTCCTAAGCGGACCCAACGCCCTCTTCAACCCCTTCAACCCGCAGGGATTCTACCCGGACTTCTCGGGCGGCTTTCCCGGCCTGCCCCTGAGCATGCTGAACCTGCTCCCTCCATCCGAGCGACATCACGCAGCAGCAGCAATGCACCACCTAGGCGTTACCATGGATGAGGACTGCAAGTCGGTGGGGTCCAAGCAGTCGTCCTCCCTAGACGACGACTATTCGATGGAGCAGCGGCGGGAAATGAGTGCATCGGGACCTCCGCTGGCGCAGTCAAACGGGGGGGCTGGGCAGGATTGAAACTTGTGGCGGGATTGGGCTACCGGGACTGCCAACAACAATCCAACGTACTTCCCGGCATTCGACCAGGACCTGGATCAGGAGTCGCACCATACGCGAACCACCCTGCACCAGCACCAGCACCAACACCAGATGGCCTGCCGAGAGCTCAGCTTCAGGCCGGACCTCTTCCTGACGAGACGCAAGCTGAAAAGATTCCGGGTCAAGAGGCACCACCTCCAGGCGCAAATGGAGGCGCCCCAGGCAACGGGAACAGCAACTCTTAGGACTTGAGTGTAAAATTGAACTCGAATGCAATACTGTACTCTTAGTTGATTGTTTTTTTCTCTCTCTGTAATTGTTTTGTGGCCCTGAAGGACAATATTTGATTTTACCCTTATTTAATGAAGCAATGTGTATATTTTGCTGGTGCTTTTAGTTCCTATTCCCGGTTATATATTTTGATGCTTTGCGATTAATTTTAGTTAAGTAATTGAATACGACAAAGCTTACAAAGCATTTGAGGCAATACATTAAACGGTATCTATTACACATTGTATTATTATATAATTTAAGTATTGGAACGTATATAATCAAAATAAGGTTATTGTAAATACGCGGATGTAACCAACCAGCAAATTATGTTCGGTTGGAGATAGTTTGTAATGCGACAACCCTGCAATTAGTAGTATTGATAATATCGACCGATTATTGTCGATGACTGTACCAAAATTTTTAATGTTATTTTATAAAACCAACAAAACGAACATTAGTTGTAGTCTTAAGTGTTCTCGTAGGCAATTCGTATTTGTATAGAAGACATTCGCACCACTTTCCCCCTCATAGTTGTGCACATTCCCCCACACGTTCCCGAACAATGCAACTCCATTCCAACATTCGTAGTTAATCGTGCCGTGGACGCCACTTTGTAAATCTCAGCCAACCTGAAGGAATCCCGTAGATCCATTCGTTTTGTAATCCGATTTGTAAAGAACTCCACAACCAACCGACTTCGAAGGCACCCACAGTGACCCGTTTTCCCCGCATAGTGTTAATAATTTATAAGCTCAAATAAAATATTTTAATATTAAATATTACAAGATAACATGTAAGTAAAAGGAAATTAAAGTATATGCATTACAATAAATAGTAAAAGTTATTAAATAAGACGTTGTGTGACTTTTTTGTAATTATTTACGAATCTTGTGCTATTTGTACAGTGCAGTTAATCTTCGAGATCTGAAGTGAGAGGTGTAATCTGTTTATATCCAATATACCTATGACTATTTATTTTTGCTAAATTTAAATTTGCCGCCACCAGAACGGGGCTATATAACTCAAAGAATCTCAATGTTCCAATTTTCAAATCTTTGCTTTATAGTTTTGACCAGAAGTTTGCAACTAAAGGAGACATCTCCTATATCCCTATAAAGTATATATATACCTACCTGTCTATCCGTCAGTCTATTTCTACGCAAACTAGATTTGGACACAAATTTGTACTTTGTGTAGGATTTCAGAAAGCAAGTACCAGCCGAACAGAAACCTGCAGAAGGTAGAAAATAATTACTGCACTCATTTTCAAGTATCCCCAAAGAATGCAACACTTTTATTAAACTATCAAAGATAATTTATTTTTGCCCCAAAAGTATGCTGAGTTTTTTAATAGATTTCTCAAATCCCATACAATGTTAGCGAATTTAAATTTGTTGCAACGAAATTTGAATTGAGGCACTGAATGGAATTTATTTGATTTAATGTACCAGGCCAACAGAAACCGTAGAAAGTCAGCAAATTCCCAACTGCTTGTCCTCTACGTGCTTTCACAGGAAACCGTTGCTCGGGTTGTCTCCCCTTTTTACCCATGACCAATAGGAGGTGAACCTTTTCTTCTCTCCACAAAAGAGAACCAATAAAATTATCGTGGTCAGCCTACTGGTTTTTTCTGTTCGCCTGGTACTTGGTTTCTGAAATCCCATACAAAGTTAAGAAATTTCAGCCATCAGGTTGTAATTTGTAACGGAATTTAAATTAGGTAACTGAATTGGCAGTTCCTTTGATTTAGTGTACTTAATGTACGCTTTAACACAGTTGACATACTAACAATTGGAAAAAGTGTCTTGGAAAATAGACTGTTCATAGACATTAAAGCCGATTAATAAAATTTGGCTATATCCTATATTCTAAGCTTCGGACCTCGAAGTAAAGGTATTAGTTCTCCATTTAAACATTATAAGTTCAAATTAGTCCAACGACTAATTTAATAATACCAAATTCGACACTTTTATTAAATTTGTTTTTTCTTTTATTATCCAGACAATTCTCACACATTTGCCGTAGGTAATCACTTAAATTCAGTTACCCTCTTCCATTTGAAACGAGTCACTGAATGGAATATTCTTTGATTTAATGTACCAGGCGAACAGAATCCACTGCTTGCTGGCGGACAACAGTTTTTAAAATGAGACCCAGATAATAAATCTTGATCTTAACCCTGGAGTCTTTTTTTTTTTTGAAAATAACTGATTCTTTAAAAATATACTTTTCATGGAAACTAAAGCCGATTTATAACCTGCCATACAGAAAATCGAACGCTTTAGGGCAACTGATCTGCAAGGGTACTTAAGCCCGGACCCGGAATCTATTCTTCTTTCCTTGTCATTTATACAATCATTTTACCATGTAAATGTAAAAATGCGTCAGCAGGCTTTTTACAAATGTTAAGTTGATAGATGTATATTTGTATGCTAGCCGAGATATTTTTGGTGCTGTTATGCGCACAAGCATCAGCAGAAGCTTAACTTAAATTATCAATTTTGCAGAACTTACTGTGCTGTTGGGCGCTGGGTTACTGCTAAGGTGTGTGCACTGCTTACACTGCTTGCCGTACTTAAAATAATTATTAAAGAAAATCACATCACAAACAAACCTTGTTTTACGAGATTATTAATACAGTTAAATAAACCTATTTTGAAAAGTGTTTATTAAAACAAAATAGAAAATCAAATATAACAAATCTAAACGAGAATGTTAATATAACGAATACTCGCGCATTGAGCTTATGGTTTATCATGTAGCAAGGAGTTCCCTAATTTAATGTGATAAAATTAAAAAAATAACCCATTTAATTAGTTAATACTGTTTTTATATTTATTTGCGTATAATATATTTGATATTGCAAAACTTTGCAGAGCATGTCCAGAATGAAGAGAAAATGTGTCATACCTGGACTAGGGAACGTTGCACCCTTTTTAGGGATTTGAGCACTCAACTCATAATTCATCAGCAGCACCCGCACCCGTACCCGATCCCTGCCGACCCACATGCGTCTTGCAGGGCACGAATTGTCAATACGAGTACGAATGCAGTGGACTGTCACAAAGCTGCTGTTTGGCATGGACAGGGCAGGACAGGCAAGGCCAATAATCCAAGCTTCGATGCATTGACAACTGACCCTATGGCAAAATGGAAACGCACAGCGAACGGCTCTCAAACAACCCGACCACCACCCGATTTTTTAGCCTTCGCCGTTGACCGAAACATTAAATCCGCCCGGAATATGTGTGCCGGCCGGAAGGTCCTGGCCATCGGTTTCCGATTAAATCATGCTCAATTTGGCTCTGAATTGTGGCGGCAGCCAACGGTCTGGCCCGGATCAGCACCTGCCGCCTTTACCTACCTACCTCTAATCCAAGTGAGTCAGACCACGCTATCTCGACTTTTTGCTTGTTGGTGCACCCTCCTCTAGTCTTCGCTGCTCCGCGCTGATTGAACTGTGCCATTGAACCCGAGACGCAGTCAACGGCTCATTAACTCTCGAGCGTCGCAGCGAAGCTGGCTGCATATCAGGACAGGCCGCCGTTGCCTGTGGTTGGCTTTACGACTTTGCCCTGCGCCGAGAATTCGCGTAGATCTGCCCAACGAGAGCAGACGAACCGAGAAGACATTGCGTCACGATGCGCCGTCTAAGCACATTCTAAAGATTCGGGGTGGGCGCCTTATCGGCGGTGACTAAGATTATCTTCACGTGCTGACATTGGTTTGCTGTGGTTCCAACTTGTTTTTACCTGGGGATGATGGGCGGCAATATTGGGGGAGTGCCGAATCCGGCAGCCAAGAAGAGAAAGGGCCCGGGCTTGGGTGCAGGCATGTGACATGTGCTACGCAGCAGCGCCAATGCCGGCCTATGAGGTCTAAAAATAACGGGCTAAGCTCTTAATGAACGCGTTCTAAGCGCAAAGATATTTTTATACCCTTAAAGAAGGAACGAGCTACGCATTTCAATATCCGGCCAAAGGTATACCCAGGAAATGCCAGGAAATACCAACGGTTTGCTAAACTATCTACTCTAAACTTTCAAGTTGAGAGCCTACTTTGGGTGGAAACCGACAACTGACTCGGCTGGTAATGCTGCACCAGAGTATATATACTTTATGGGGTGGGTCATGCCTCCTCTAGGCCAATTTAAAAATAAAGCAAGGTATAACTATTGTACCGGGTCGCAGGTATCAAGCGGTCGACTCCCCGGACCTGGTTGCCTCGACTGCACCCAGCTCAGTCGCGGACTCAGTTGGAGGTGGCTCTGGTCTGCCTGGCCTGGTCTGGGTCGCTCTTTGCTCGGCTTGCTCTCTTCGTTGGACGGCGTTCGCTCTTCCGGCGCGTGCGTTGTTTCAATATTTATTTCTGTTCTGTTCAATTCCCAACGCGACGAGGGCTCTCCGTCTGTATGGGCTGGTCGAGGCAGTCAGTCTTTTCTCGTGTCTGCAGCGAGTTGGATATCATCGTCGCGGTCGTCGTCGTAGTCGTCGTCGGTTGGCAACCGTCTGCTGCTAGATTGGCGCTCCAAGCTGCGCGTATCTGCGGATCTGTATCCGATTGTTTGGTTAGTTTGATTGTGAATTAGTAACTGCATCGCTTCGGAGCTAACTGGCCTGCAGTTAGGCTAAACGAAATAGCGAAATACAAGTAGAAAGAAAGCCGAAAGCACTACGCCCGAGCATCTCGGAGATACGCGTTAGCGTCAGCAGGAATTGCCAAATTTATTCGAATGGCGTTCGCATAACAACAAATAATAGATAAAAACCGAAACAAAAATTTTACGAATACGCGCCAAGAAAATTAAAAGCACAGATATATGTATACATTGTGATCGTACTGGGCGAAGAAAGTATCTGTTGTTTATTTATGTTGTGCGTGTGTGAGTGGGGGTCAAAAACAGCTGTTGGTGCAACAAAAGCAACAACCGCAGCGAATATCTCGAGTGTTGAATAAGTTTCGACAGCAGCCGCCAGCGACAACAGTAATAACATTCTCTCGACTGCCGAGGGACTGTGGAAAAGCGCAAATATTATATTCTCACACCACTCCTGCCCAGGTGAGTTAATTCCTGTTCCACACGAAGAGTTCTGTTTGCTCCAAACCGATGAGAAGCCTGCTGTTTGTCAACTCGGGCTGATATTGAATTGATTGAATCGGACAACGCACTCCCCAAGATTTGCACACGAGTTCAATGTTTGCAGGCCAGAGCCAAAACCAGATAGTGGTGGCACACTCAGGGGGTTGTACTTGTATTAATTTGCGGATATTAGATTTGCTGATAATTTATGCAACAGGTAACCGAACTAAACGTTGAATCACCTCTCCCAATCCCCATCTGGCTACGCCCCCAGCATTAGCTAATTGCTTTGGGGAAATGTAAATGTAGCTTCCCATTCCTAGAATACCTAACTAAATAGTGAATTGGAAAAAGTTTAAATGCATTTGAATAGCGGGTAATCAGTTCTGTATAGATATTAGCACATCATAGTTGTTCGAGAGCGTAAACGCAGCAAACACGGCAGCAGCAGCAATCCAGCAGCAATCCAGCTGCAAGGAAAGGCCGTGGGAAAAATCAATAAAAACGCACGCGAGCAGAGCTTGAGCCTCTCTTCTCCTTCGCACTACCCTGGCCAAAAGAGTCCGGTAACAAACCGAACGACTCCTTGAGCGATTCCTGCTTGGAATTAATTTGTAAATGCAAAGGATGATTTTTGCCCAATCGGGGTTAGTCTGCCCAAGTGCTCCTGATGAACTGCATTTGGTGGGGTCCATGTCTCCGGGGCTCGTTCTGTTGACCCCACGACACCCCTGGTCCCACCCTTCGGCCCGCTGAGAGTCATTGCCATCTAGCGAAAAGGGAAATCGCAACAACGTCTGGAGGGCGGAAAATATTTCAGCTATATTTTCGTTTCGTTTGGGCATTCAACCTCTGGCTGTCGATGAAAACAAAAACAACGCCGGAGTTGGAGTGATGAAGAGAGAGAGAGCAGAAGACTGGCGCAGGCGCAGGCGCAGGGATCTCTTCAACTCTCCTTCAATCTCCGGGATGCTTCAACCGAATTTGAGAGCTTCCATCTAGCTGATGTTTGCTGTTGCTCCAATTGTTTTGTTGTTGCTGTTGTTGTCACTGGTCCATTGTTAATGCTGCATTTTTGGCAACGAATTGTGTCGCTTGTGTGTATATCTATGATGGGACTGCTCCAAACCCCGTTTCGGCCCTCCCGTGAACCAGTCCAAAGAGCCAAATGAAAAGCGACGTGAAAAACGAGTTTCTCATTTCAACGAACAGAAAACTGCAACTCTAACTGCAAATGCAAGATTGTTCAGCGATTGTCAAATCTGATTTTGGCCAAAGGTCCCTTCTGTTGACTCCACCACTTCCTCGGATATGAAGTAAGCGCAGCGCAGTGTAGTGTTCTCGATATCAATGAGAGGTGAACTATGTATATTTCCCCCCTCTGCCATCGCAGGCTGTTCAAGTGGGTCACTTAGAAATAATGTTCTCGGCCAAAATCTGGAGCGGATGCGTTTATTGAGAGAAGGAGAACTTGTTTGCATTGAAAGAAACCCGCATACATAGCGGGGTACTCAAGGAGCTTAAGTTGGGCTCAGGTGTCAGCGTTCCACCAAAGTGTGCTTGGGAAAGCGAAACCGCATGCGAAATGAAGGGAAATATCCGAGAGCAAATATGCCCCGAGCAACGAGGGAAAGTGAATTGGGATGACTTCCGCATGGCGCTTCGTGATTACCGCTCTGCCTGCAGGTTGGGAAATACCTTGGTATTCATACTCGTACTTTGCTTACTTGCTTTCGCTTTCAATCACAAAGACGGGGACATGGACCAAAACAATGGAATTTAATCTGCAATTGAATGTCACTCCCTCAATTAGCCAATACCAGCCAATATGTGTACCTCCCCTCCTTTGTCGTTTTTATCTCGGCTCGTATATAAAGTTTTCAATGTTTATCGTCCCTTGTGTTCCCACCACCCCCAGTTCAAGTGCATTGAACCCTCGATGCAATCATCCGGGGAATTAAGTGAAAAGCATTTAATCGTTCTCGAGTTGCGATGAAAATTTTTAGCAAAGACAAGTGCAGCCCAAGAGGGGAGTTACGATATCTTGGGGAAGGGGTGAAGCGAGTGAAGAGGAAATTGTCCATGCAAATGGTGCCAGTTTCACCATACACACAGCCTTTCCCTCTATATTTTTTCTGGTGTAGAGAGGATGCCTGTGGGTCACAGATCCAGATCAGCCAGATCAGGTAATTGCTCCGCTAGAAGGCGATTCATTAAATCGACGAATGGCAAAAATTCGAAACAGGCACAATCAATACCGTTCTATTATGCCTTTTATGGCCACCAAAGCTTAATCTGTTTTTTTTTCCTAACTGGGCTGGGAAATATTGCGTAGTTTTTAATCATCTGAAATGTTTGTGCTATCACATGGCTGCAGGGAGTGGAAGGAAATGCTAGTCTTTCATGTGTGTATTCTTAATTACATTAATCGCGATGAGCTTGCATGTCCAGGTAATTGGGCCTCTCCACCTCATAACCCGCTCTGCCTCGCCTGAAATCTGCAAACTAGCGACGATTCCTAATTGTGAGAAGTATTTCGGAGCACCAGAAGATATTCCCAGCACGTTCAACGTCTAAAAGACTTCCGTTTAATCACTAGCATATTCAAGTACCCCTGAAACCCCTGAAACCCCAACCCCGAGACCGATTGATACAGGAACTTTTGACTGTAACTGGCGCAGGCTGTGACGTCAGAATTCCAATGCCGGTGAAAGGTGTAAGGCACGCGTCAACCCAACAGTGCGAAGCTCATAGCTCCCGCTTCCAACAGATTTGTAGATAGCCGAACCAGATCCCAGACCGGCTAGAAACGAGAAGCCCAGCAGCTTCCTCATTGGAACCTGTGGCAGCCGGCAAAGTTCTGCTGCGGGGCAACTACGTCACAGTCACGTTCGGGCTTATTAATGATTAAATAATACAGCTGGCTGTTGTCATTCGCGTCTCGGAGCGTGAAAATATCCAATGGCAGAACGAAATCAAGCTGCGACCGGTTCATTCTAATAAAATGTTAACGAACATAAATTGTTTATTGCATTAGTCCATTAGGCGTTCGGAATTGAATAGAATCGCAATGGGCGGAATAGGCCTGAGAGTTTCTGCTAATTGTTTTTTTTTCAGATGGAGCTTCCCAATTGCTTCGAGGCGTCATTTGCCAATGAACAAGTTTGCACAACACTTAAAACGGGTAATGTGGCAAAATCGGAATCGAATTGTATTTGTTTATTTGTTAATACTTGTTCTCTTGGCTGGTCTCAACTTGGTGCTACATGCTCACTAAAATCTGAACGGCCCTTAGGAGTGTTTTTGATATCACTCACTATCCTCTTTTGTTTTTAAGTCTTAGCCGGACTTTAAATGTGGCTAAAGTTTGATTTATGATCATAATTAAGGTCCATTTGCTAAAGACCCTGGGTGCAGAGGTTGACGAGCCAAAGGTCAAGCCAAAGTGCATTACATAACCGGTTCACTTTTCAGCCTCCAACGTGTTTTTGGATGCATTGATGCTCTGGGGTGAGCAAAGTAGTCAAGAAGTGGGTAGTGCAAGCAAGCTAAGAATGATGCCAATATCAACTCTATCAAATAAACCCATTCCGAGAGGGAAGGTATTGCTCCAGCTTTACCTTTGCCATCCGGAATACTAATTTGGCGAGACTTTTGGCGAGGAGATTCCCGACCTTTGGCGGTTACAATTAAATCGACAAGCTCTAATGCTAGCCTTCCGATAGCTATCGAGGGCTCTCGGCATCCACGCACTTATCGGGTGAAATCGGCATTAATGGCCGACTTTCCTAACGGCACTCTTAGTGCTACATGACACGAAAGAGAAACACACAAATTACAGATTATGCTAATGGCTCATTAGCCTTTAACCGACTGCGATGCAGAAATATGTGCCAAGTAAACAGGAGCTTACTCCACAGCAAAACATAGGCAATAAACAAAATTACCGGGGAGTTACATTACATTGCTTAAACATGGGCTTTCAAGCCGTGTTTTTTGGATGTCTCTTAAATTCGAACAAAACAAATATGTGATATGAGTCACTGCGAAAAAGTGCGATACGAGATTTTTGGGACACCCGCCCACACGCCCGTTGAAGTGTAAATTATGTTAATTGGCAAACATTTATGGCATAATTGCTCTGCGATTGCTGTCAACCATTAAATAACAGCTTGCTCAACACGCGCCTCGGTAAAATGAAAGTGAAAAGTGGCAAAGTCAAAAAGAATCGTTGAGATCAACTTCAAACATTTTCCCGATATGGGGAGAAAGCGAAGTTATGACAGAGCGAAAGCAATGAGAAGATATTGTGGCCATCCTCCAACATCATTTCAAGTATTTTCTGCAGTGATTAAGTTAAACCCAACTTAAGTCTTGAATAATTTCTTGTGTTTCGTAGCTGGGCTGAGGGCTAAGCCCTATAGCTTTCTCCAAAGGCCATTGCCGAATTGCACGGCCAATCGATTTTAATGTGACTTTGTTTGGAAACCATTCGGGAGGAAATAAAAACCCTTCAGCAAATACGAACAGTAGAGTAGAACCAGACCCGCGAACATAAAACGAGAACAAAGCTAAGAGGGAAAGCGATGCTACAATGAACTTTGGGCGGAGAACAACGAAATGGAAATGGGTACGCGAATGCGAATGCGAATGAAATGTGGAAAGCGTGAAAAGTTCAAACGCCCCGGGCGACAAGTTAACAAGCCCAGCAGTCATCTGTCTACGGTCGCCATAAATGCACGTATATGAATACAAAAGATACATATATATCTATTTCTTTGTCAGTCGTTACTATAAAATCGCAGTAAAGACAAGTGGTCGGGCCACCGAATACAAATTAAACTTGATCCACTTATCCATCAGATGCGCCAAGTTGCTCAGCTAAAACTCTAAAAATATACAAATGATCACTTTCAACGTCTGCGACACACGAAACCCGCGTCTGCCAAATTAGAAACGCGTGCTGGGGAGACTGTTTTAAGTATCCCGCCGTTAGCTGGCGAAAAGTGTTAACAAGTGCGTCCAAAGACCTTTGCCTAGCGAACTCTGTCATTGAACTCGACCAGAAGGCAGTTGTCCCCCATTTGCACAGCTGGTGCCGGATGGGGTTGACACGATTCAGAGATATCTAACGTGTTTGGAGTGCAAATGATCGGAAAGAACCGCTTTAAATTGTCCCCTTGAGTTCTTAATTACTTTCGACGCTTTCATAAAGCTCTTGAGGTTATCAGAACCCAATCGCATGTGCCAATTAGTTTTCCCTTCCAGCCAACAACAAAAATCAAACCTGTTCAAACACTGCTAATGACGCTCCAGCGGAATAAAACGCCCAATGATGGAACTGGAATCGAATGTTTGTAACCAGTAGAGAAGGATCGAACAAACCATTAAATGTAAACAATAAACAATCAGAGCTTTGTGCACTTGTGAGTAAATGGCAAATGCAAATATAGGGGCACCCCACTCCCCACTCCCCGCTTCCATAATCGATTATTATTTACGTTTGATTTTCTGTGTTTGACAACCTCAACAACAGGGGCGAACGATAAAGGGTCCGATAAGGTACAAAATATTGCCAATCAAATTGGACAACAGACGGTGGGTCGCAGAAGCCGGAGCCCATAAAAAATATGGCCCACACAAATTATATTTGTGGTTCAATATTTACTTTCGCCTTTTTTAGAACAATAGTTCGAAATTGACGGCACTCACGAATCAATCCGTTTACCCATCCCAAGCGTATATACCTTATATCTGAAGTGACCAGCAAAATAGTGAACTTTTCTATTAACAACACATGTACGTGATTACTGGTGATGCCTGGCTCATGACTCACAGTTTCTTGGAGACGCCCCCCCGTATAGAAACCACCACCAGGAGTGCGTCACTGACGAAACCCCATCCCCGAAATGGCGCTGCAGGAGATGCATTTGCATGCCAAGCGGCTGTGAAATGGTCTCGGGAGTCTTCTCCTTGGAGGCATGGATATATATTGTCGATCTGGAGGAGGGCTTCTTACAGCGACGTTAATTAAGGCGACAAATGCCATGGCTGGGGCTGGGAACAGGGGAAGTCGCACTATCCATGGGCGCCCCTTCGCCAGAAATGTTTGTGTTTCGCTATTGTTTTTCCAAGGCAGCTGCGTGTTAAAGAGGAAAACGATCGACGGGACCCTCAGCAATCTAAAATACATATCTGTCTGGGACTCAGTCTGGGTCTGCCTGGCTTGAGAAAATATTTATTTTGTTTACTGCTCTGTTGATTCCCCTGCAATTGAGAGCGCCCCAAGGAGGTTAATTAGTATTGGTTGTGGGAGTAATTCCCGTCCAGACAAATCCCGACACTTCACAACAGAGTCTGCTGCTAAGTCGAAACACCAGACACAGATCGGTGGCAAAAGTAGGAAGCACAGCGAGATAGAAGATAGAAGCTCGAACCAGTCTCCCACCGACGACAAGTGACGAAACCATAGCTCAGGTGAACTTACTCACCTTGCTTATTAGATGTAGATGTGAACGAGGCGCTCGTCGATTTGAATCGAGAATGGGAATTAAAGAGGCAAAACCGAATCGAAATATTTTTCCGCATTAGGAATCGACGCGCAAAAAACACCAAACGATGACAAAAGCTGCGAATTAATTAAATCGTTTCATGAAAGAGGGAAGGGGAATGATGAAAGGGGGAAGAGGGAAAGAAGCAAGGCATCCCAAGACATGTGCGTGGAATTTAATATCGTTAAAAATGTCACTCAATAAAGAATAAATCTACCTCACTAATTGGATACAAAATGCGAATTGTCTGAAGTCGGGGGATGCGCGAGGGGTGGCCAAATGCGGCTTCCTTCTGACGATGATTAAATACCTCGCCGTACTATAAAAATCAATATTGTTTAGCAATCTCGGCACGCAAATCGCAAATCGCCAGCACGTTGCCATGGCCAAAATCAGAAGCGGAGAGTGAGGTAGGGGTGGGGGACTGAGCTGGAACTGAGCTGAAATGGGCAGACGGATTTGCGAAGGAGGGGTGTGGTCTAGGAGGGGACTGCTCACTAATTACCAAGTGCTAAATATTCTGACGCGCTTTCCTCGTGTGTAATGTCGGTGATAATAAGGATGGCTATCATCCATGTAGCGGGTTGTATTGTGGCCAACACGTGTTTGCAGCCAGTGCAAAGGCACAAAAAGCCAAACAGAAAACTAGATACAACGTGGCAGACAAATATAGATAAAGCTATAATTTGGGTTATTTATTAGTGCCTTTAGACATCGCAATAATATGAGCCAACACAGCCATTATCTAACAGTGGCAGCTACAGCCCAGAACAGAAAGTGAATTGACACATCTCATAAAGTTTTCACAGCGATACTAATTGAATTTGCAAATTATTCAAATATCCGATTTGGTCTAATTGGTGTGTTTTTGTTTTTTGTTCTCGTTGCAGCTCTATGAAACGAATTGCACAGCTGGGGGAAATTGAAAACTGTGGTAAGCTAACTTTTATTACATTCACTCTGGTTTTGGATGCAGGGTGGAAAACAATTGACCCGCATATGCAGGATTTACGACATTAAATAAATGGTGTCAAACTTCTGGCAGGCAACTAATCACAAACTGCAATCAATTGTCAGGTTGTGGTTTATCATTGCCCCTTCCCTTCCGTTTTCAGTTATATTAGTTTCTATATGATAGCTGGCTGGAATTGATACCTGCAGCACTTGCTACCTGTATCCACCGCCAATCAATCACTCCAAAGTTCGGCATCTCGCATTCGTTTAGTGACTGAATTTCAGTCGCTGATAAGGCCGCAAATTACTCAACTTTGGCAGTGCCGACCAACCCCCAACCCTTAGCCAAGTCTTAGAATACAACAACCACATTGACAAACTTGGCTTCCGTTTGACGGGCTTAGGCGGATCGAGACGAGCTCGTGGCAGGGCCACGTGTGTTGTCATTGTCTTCTGCGGCATTTGACATTTAGAGGGGTCCAACAGCAGCAGGTGGGGTTGTTTGGGGAAATGGGGCAGCAGAGAGCACAGAAAAAACTGAGGCATTTTTGTAAAAATAGAACATTCGAAATACAGTACTTGGACAGGCATCGTCTTCAAAGTTTGCTTCATTAGGTGTGGCAGAACCCGTGAATTTAAAGATACTCGTATTTACGCATCGCGAGATATGCTTTTTAATTGTATCCAGGTCACTTGTTACGAAACGGATCAGGCCGAAGAGAAGTGCCCTCGAAAGAGAACAGCCAGACCATTAGCAGCAGTTTTCACTTCTGGCACTGAAATCTGTCGACTGTGCCGATTTCTGCTATCTCGTCGAGGTTTTCCCGAAACCCAGCATGGGAGTGGGAGTCTGCCTGGTCTGGGCCTCGTCCTGGGACTGGGATGAGGGCCAAGAGCAGGGAACTGCTGGCAGGCGCTGATTGCGAAAGACACAGCCAGAGTCCCTTGGCAACAACTACAATGTTCAACTTGGTTATTGTTGTCACCATTACTCGTACCCCTGTTCCTGCTGTTGCTGTCGCCGTTGACAATGTTCAAAATCAATACCTGTTCGGGGAAAGGGCTGTCCCGGCATGTGCCAGGCAGCTTGTGCTTCTCCTGTAGCCCCCAGTTGCTCCCTGTTCCTATCAGGACTCTGCACCTTGTCTCGTCAGTGTCGTCCTTGGCGCCATTCCTTGTTGCTGGGTGAATGTTGCTCAGATTGGAAATTGTTTCGTATAGCGGTGGTGCTTAACAAACAAACCACAAGCAACTTTTTCTGAATAGCTACTTACCTACTAGTATAATGATGTAAAAGAAAACTATGCTCAATATATTTTGTGGAATGTGTGAGAATGTGCAAAGGGGGCTTGTATCTCTTGGGAAGTCGGCACTTACAAAGTGCCCCAATCCAAAAACAAAAAATCGAAACGATCTCTAAACAACCGAAATTGAGTGGCTCTGTTTTCGTCTAAACAATTATACTCGTTTAGTGGCAGCAGGCAAATAGCGGAAATCACGTTTTTACACTGCTGACGTTCAAGTGGCTAATGAATGGCTGGCGGGTCGGCGGATTGGTGGAACAGTGGAACAGTGGTAGTGGGGAGCGGGCCAAGGGGGCTGAAGCGGACCAAGCCAAGTCTGCTTCCAACCGAAAGAGAACGGGCTGGTTGTTGCTGGACACAACGCGGAAGGTGTGTAAAGATTTATGACGTCGTTGCCGGCGCTGGCTTACACATGTTCTGAGCCCCCACCATCGCCCACTGATGCACTCAGGAAAACGACAAACACAACAAGAATAATAACTCGATAGTATTTCTTGCCCCCAACTATCGCCCCCTTCCGCTTGGAACGTGACTGTGGGGAACGCTCCTCCTGAGTAGCGGGTGTTAATATTTTTATGGCCCTGCCTGCTTGGCTACCTGCACTCCGACTTGGCAGCGATTCCAGATGCATTTTATTGGAGGCATGTCTCCGGGAGAAGTCTCCTCCGACTGCTGCAGGGCTTTTATTGGTTATGTCGCCCAGTCGTAAAGTCTAGTGCTTCATAAATATCTACAAGCTTGTACCGCGTTATGGCGACACTTCCGACGAGTCCTATCTGGCTACTGTTAAATAAATCTGAAATGTAAGGAACCATTGAGGCCAGGACGAATAATTACGCTCTCAAAGCCAACCTGTCGAGCTGCCTATCCAGACTTTGTTTTTATTAACACGAGCTGTGAGTGCGAGTCGTGTCCTTGCCCCGAAAATCAGGCCATGGAGAAGGTCTGCCCCCAAATCCCCAAGTCTCCATCCGCCAACCGTCAATCGCTTGCACTTAAGCAAAAAAGCAAAACCATTTCCAGCCATTTACGGCTGCTTCTCAAACAAGTGCAATAACAATGACAACAACGACGATGATGACATAGAAATGGCCCAATGAGAGTGGAGCTGTATGATGAATGGCTGCAAGACAATTTGCAGCGAGAGTGACATAAAAATGCACTTGCCAAATAAAAACGAGCATTTGAAATTGGGCAGCCGGCCAAGAGCAGGGCCCCAGGGCAGAAACAATTGAAAGCCAAAGTGAAGAGCGCGGAGTGCGGGCTTTAATGGATCATTTTCCCGACAGCTGGCGAGTTATTAGAAACCCGGAGCTCCCCGATGGGGAGAATATAAGGCAATCGATGGAGTTCGCTTTGAAGTTTTCAGAGAACGAAGAAAATTAAGAAGTTTCAGCTCAAGAAGTTTCAGCTTCCGCCGTTGCGAAAACAGAAGAGGAATCCTTAACAGCCCCATTTAAAATTGTTTTTATTCGTTTCTGTGTGTACGAACACTTCAGCTTGTGTCCAAATAAAACAAACTTTTTAAGAGCTCGGCGGTTGAGCGAACATCCTTTAAATTCCAGCACTGGGAATCGTTGTCTATACAATTTCCAAAATAGTGAAGAGTGTAAAATTTCTCAATTTTGGTTTTTCGAAGTTCAAAGTGCCAAATATGCGAGCAATTAAGCATAAGAAGTGAGTTGCATAATTTATGTGACAGAAGTCGCGGAATGACAAATTGAAGTTCAAGCATTGTGCCGGGAAGTCACATCGCCCAGAAAATAACTTGAAACTGTGTTGCGGCATTATTTTTGGAAACTTGTGAGGAAGACCGTGGTGTGTGGGTGTGGCTGCCCCTTGCATACGTATCTACTTATTTATATTTGTACATACGAACTGAAAATATCAGAATGGCTTTGTGAACATGTGCTGGCGTATGTTTTAAATTGCTCTCGCTTGCACAGATGTTGCAATATGCAAACAAGCGGAACAGCAGCCACCGACAAGGTGGCCGAGCTGTTGGGGATCGGGGAAGGGGGCGGAGCAGCTTCACAGACCTTTTATACTGTATATATCTACATGTCAGAGACAAGGAGTCTCTCCTGCAGCCAACACATCATTTTTCCGCTCTTCATCAGCAGTGAGACAAGGAATCGAGTGCGGCAACTGTGATAAAGCAATTTCTTAGTTCGTTAAAATAACAATAGGGAAACACTTCTTGTGTATTTGTGGTTGCAATGGTTTAGTTTGGTCACCAGTTTCATATCAGTGATATTATCAAGTTGTGGTTCTTAACTGAAGAGTACCATCAGTTGCTGTACTGGATTTACAGTATTCGCTGAGGAGAACTCATAAGCTGCAGCTCCTGTTGCCTCATCGGATGGTGACGCAAGTTTAAGTGGATCGCCGGATAATTCGGCTTGCTTTCAACATGCTAATTGCTGGCGGCACTCTTTCTTCAGCTCCTGCTTTTCCATCCATCTCTTGTTTGGCTGCCATAATTACAATCATTGTTGCTGCAATGCCGATTGCGTACGCAACAATAAATACAGTAACAATATCGGGCTGAATAAATTAAGTCCACAATCAGCGCAGAGCTGTGTGTTTGGAGCATCAGTGTGCAATTACAGTTGTCCAAACAATTCCGTGCACCTGCCACAAGCTAACCACTTTTACTATAGCTCGCTGGGCGAGCTGTGTGTTTAAAGTTGAACGAATGCTTCGGACCCACCAGAGCGCACTGAAACGCATCAAAATCACTGGAATGGCAAATCAAAAGTTTTCTGCTCCCAGATATTTGCTTTTGTGTGGAAAAACTTCCTTTGTTGTTAAACTCAACTTTAAACACAACTAAAAACGCTGCAATTAAAACCCCTTTGCGATAATAGCTTAATTTGTTCTGAAACTGTCAAGCGTTTTCAAAGACTTATGGGTGCCATTTCGCTGAAACTGCAGATGAACTTTATTCAGCGGAAGTTGTAAATAACAGTTTTTATTATCGGTTTCATAGTTTTAGTATGCAGATATTAAAAGTTTATTTAGAACAAGTTTAAAATGGCAAGTTGAAGTATACCGTACTCTATATAAGTATATGGAATTTCCCAAATAAGATGAGTGCTTGACTTTGAAGTCCCGAAGGCGAAAGTAGGAAGTTAATCCCCCTCAAAATCAAGAAATATTTTCAGTACCGGAAACTGTGCTCAAAACTGGCTTTGTGGCAAAACTTCAGCTTTGCACTATGTCTTATGCAAATGTAGCGCTTCGCTTCCTTCCGCTTCTTCCTCACACTAATATATCAAATATGCCATATGCCGTAAAATGAAATGTATACATTAAGGAAAAGACAAATGAATTTTTAATTATGCCAGTCTGCAATACCTGTTTGTTTTCCAGCATCCTTTCAGACATATCAATTTTGCTTGGCACTTCCGAATACCTCTGTGTATTGTATCTGTATCTTTTTATAGTGGGTGAAGCGAAGGTTTCTTTATATTCTGTTCTTGTTTTATATGCAAATCCTCTTCGGGCAGACACACACACGCACCCAAGTGTGTACACTAGAAATGAACATAAATAAAATATTGCTAACATAAAATGATTATCAGTCGAGGCACGTTTTTGCAAATCACGTTTCGCAATGGAAACAAAACAGAGCTATGTGTCTATATTTTATTTTTAGATTTATTTTAATTTATTCACGGTTTCTCGTATGCCAACGACTGATTTGCTTTTCTGTTTGTGTTTCTCCAGTCGTATAAGTTATGGTATAGTAGACATTTTTTACCAAAACTTATCGAATCAAATTAAAATAAATAGCTAAACAATGCTTTGAATATGGAGAATTTGACAGCTCTACGAACAGTTGGTGATAAAAAAAATAATATTTGTAAGGATACCTGATTAAATGTCGAAAATACTACAAACGCAGCCACCTGTACATCTCTCCAACTTAAGTCCAAAAAAAAAAAATTAAGTAAACAAATAAATATATTTGAAATTGCTTAAGAATATGGCAAGTACCACAAATATATAGTGTGCTGTGTGTTTATACATCACTACACCTCTAACAGTATTTATTTGTATGCAACACCATTTCGTTCTTCGCTGGCAGTTGGCCAAAACGAATAAAAGCGAATTTATAAAAATAAATAAAAATAAGTGCAATAGCCGCAACATGCGCCACCAAAACAAATTGTTGATTCAAAAGTAAACAAAATCAAAAGCGAACAACCGACTCAATTTCTCCCAGCTGACCATTGGAAAAATACTCATAATTTTGCCAGCAAGAATTTTAATTGCGAAGCGAAAACAAATGATCTTGCTGTTCTGATTATGCGGCATTTCGAACGCCCGTCTCCAACATATTTATTCGATTCGATCTTCTCCTCCCCCAATCCATGTCGTTTACCTGGCTTATCTGCTGAGGAGCGCAACGCAATTCCAAGATGACTCCACACGGACATACCCTCATACACACACCGTGTGTAAGGTTAACGCTTCGGGCATCATGTGAAGTGCAAAAAGAATGCGAATCAGAGTGCCAAAGTCTTTCGAGCCATTTTTCTCTTTTATTTTGCTGCATTCAAGCGAATCCATTCATATGTACGTAAATGTGAAATTCTTCGCATGTTCGTGCTTATAACGGCGAGCTGTAAGCACACTTTTGGCAGAAACTGTCAGGGTCATTATCCTAAACAAGCAACACGAGTGGTTGTTGTTGCTGCGGCTTTGGTTGGTATTTGGCACATTACAATTGGCGTATAAAAAACAAATGCTCCCAATCTTAACCGCCTTTTCTTATTTTGAAAATGCACTAATTCCATCGAATTCTTCCAAATGTGTGTAGTTTGAGCTTCAAAAATTAAAGACTAGTTTGCGTAAAAATAGACAGACGGACATGGCTGGATGGAAACGGCTGATCAAGAATATATATACATTATATATATGTCCTTTCACTGCGTTGTAAACTTCTGGTACCGTGTCGATACAAGTGCCATTTATAAATTTTAATGCTGAAATGAAGTACATCACGGTGAACTCAATTAAGAGAACGAAGTCAACGGCAAAATGAGCATTTTACGAACTACAAATTTAAGCTTAAAGTCCTAAAGCTTAAGAGCATTGGCAGGCAACCTTGGAACTGAGAAGGCCTGCCGAAACTGGTTTAGTGTCTGGACTAACTGTGTCGCACTCTCTGTTTTTCCCGATTTCGGAGCATAATGCCGAATTTGACCCAAGAAGCCCACACAAATCGCGAATTATACATAAATTGACGTCTCAACAAAAGCTGGATAATATTTGTGTTTTATTTTGGCGCTAGGACGACTTTCTCAGTTTTTTGGATACTCGCAAGAAATATAATAAATTACAACCCACCGAGAGGCAAGGGAAAAGTAATCCGAGTAGGTGTCTCAGCCAGGTCCGAGCTTCATACATATGCAAATTGTCTCTTCCAGATTCGCATTGTGGCTTGACTAAGGGAACCGGAGAGCTGGAATCTGCCCCAGCCAGAACCGCGTTTCATATCCCACCGAACCACTTTTCAATGTCAGTCGCACACCCACGCTCCATCCTGGCCACCCATTCGTTCCGGCGAACGAACGAACACAATTGCATTACGTGGCAGTCCCTTTAAAGATTCTATGCATAGAGTGCAATCCAATTATTTAAAGAGTCAACTTAGTAGGCTGCTCGTTAGTTCTAAAGCGAATTATATAGACAGCAAGCGTTTCTTGCAGTTGCAAAAGAACTGCCAATGGAATATAGTGCGCAGTAGTGATAAGGCCCTTATCAGCTCAGACATAAATAAATAAACTCCCGTAAATGGATGCCGTACAGCCGGCTAAAGGGGGTTTCGAACACCGACGGGCGCTTATCGCCCGATAGCCAGAGCCCACCAATAATTTGGCTAATATTCACAACTTTTCGTTTCAGTTGCCAAACCGCAATCGCTCGCTCGCGGTGAATCGGCAAATGAGCCACTCTGAATAGCGAACACAAGTGCTGAAACTCCGCCCGCGTCATGTACTTACGGAAAATGATTTTGCTGGCCTGCCTGGTGTTGCTGCTGGGCGGCCTGCCACACTTCACCTCCACCACCACGACCACCACCCTGATCGCCGCCATGTCCATTGCCAACCAGGACCTGGAGCGCTACTTCAGGCCGGCCAACAACACGCACACCTTCGCCGGCATGGAGGACCGGATCGCGGTGGACGTCTACAACTATGCCTTCCTCAACTGGTCGTACGTGGACCATGGAAACACGCTCTGCGAGACGGACTTCGCCCAGGAGCAAGCCCGGTACGGTGAGGGCAAGGTGCTGAACATCACCGGTCGTTTGGTCCACATCAGCGCCACAGAGAACGTCAGTGATGACTACGCCTGCACGCCCTACATCCGAGGCACCCTAGGGGCTCCTACCCCCGAGAAGGGCGTGACCTGGATAGCTCTGGTTCGCCGTGGCAGGTGCACCTTTGAGGAGAAGGTCAAGCACGTCTATCAGCAGAATGCTGCCGGAGTCATCATCTACAACGACAAGCAGGTGATGCAGCTGGAGAAGATGCAGATCAAGGGCAAGACACGTGAGTTTATCCGTAGTTACCTTTATATTAAACTCTCTTAAAAATATTATTTCTGCAGGAAATATTGCCGCAGTGATAACCTATCAGAACATTGGCCAGGACCTGGCCATGACCCTCGATAGGGGCTACAACGTGACCATTTCCATTATCGAGGGACGCCGGGGCGTGCGCACCGTCAGCAGCTTAAATCGGTGAGTTTTGCAGTGCAAAAAAGTGAATCTTGAAATATCACGTCCGTCTGTTTGTCATGGAGACGCCGGGGTTTGAACCCGGGACTTCTCACATGCGAAGCGAGCGCTCTACCACTGAGCTACGTCCCCATGGAATCCTTCGGACTACAATGTAATTGTTCAAGTTGACTAATTATTTAAAACAAAAAATCGCCAATTAATAGTTATCAACTGCAGTTATTGATTTTTAAATATATTCGAATCCAGATAAATTATTTTTCAATATTGCTTTCTTGTTGGGATGTTGTGAAACCAAACCCAGGCTTTAATTAAACAATTGTTGCAACATTTCCTTCCTTAGTAAAAGTAATAACACTTTTACTTAAAACTTCTTTGGACCTAGCACTTTCGTTTGAAAAACAATAACCGTTCCAAAAATGCATTTCAATGTTAACAAAAATAAAAGAAAACTGTCGCCAGTTCTTACTTTCTTGGAGACGCCGGGGTTTGAACCCGGGACTTCTCACATGCGAAGCGAGCGCTCTACCACTGAGCTACGTCCCCTTCAAGAATCTGAGTGACACATTTGCAAGTGAAGGCAAAGGTAGTTTTGCTTTTGTTCTTCTACTGCTTTATCAACATGTTGTTGGTAATGCGCTAAATATATATTCGTCTAGTCGCATCTCCTACACCCTTCGATTAAAATACATTCAACTATATTTTAGATATATGTTCTAACATTTATTAAACGTTGGTTAAAGTCTTTCAATTATTATTAGCTCCAAATTAATTTACAGTAACAGTTGCTTTTATAAACGTTTTTATTAAACGTTGGTTAAAGTCTTTCAATTATTTATTTACAGTAACAGTTGCTTTTATAAACTAAGTTTTAAAATCAGTAATTGGTATAATATATTTTTAAAAAGTGAAAAAAGTTGCTTTCATTCGTGCTGGAGACGCCGGGGTTTGAACCCGGGACTTCTCACATGCGAAGCGAGCGCTCTACCACTGAGCTACGTCCCCTTGCGTCCTCCAGCTGCCAAATGGTTCAAATCATATCAGCTTCGTCTGCTTTATCGACATGGCAGTGTTGCAGTTTTCACCGCTTCTATTTGTCTGCTTGTTCCACTGCTTGATTAAGTTGTTTAACCGTTTCGTGTTTTGAATTTTAGAACTTCCGTGCTCTTCGTGTCGATATCATTCATCGTTCTGATGATCATTTCACTTGTCTGGCTGGTATTCTACTATATCCAAAGGTTCCGCTACATGCAGGCGAAGGATCAGCAATCGGTGAGTTAATTTTTAATTAGAAAATTCAGTCTCTAATCTTGTTGGTTGAAATGTGCAGCGCAATCTATGCTCCGTTACGAAAAAGGCCATCATGAAGATTCCAACCAAGACGGGAAAAATCAGCGATGAGAAGGATCTTGACAGCGACTGCTGTGCCATCTGCATCGAGGCCTACAAACCGACGGACACAATTCGGATATTGCCGTGCAAGTAAGTGAATAAATTTAAAGGGTCCTGAAGAAAATCTAATTGATTCAAACCTTCTAGACACGAGTTCCACAAAAACTGCATCGATCCGTGGCTGATCGAGCATCGAACTTGTCCCATGTGCAAGCTGGACGTGCTCAAGTTCTACGGCTACGTGGTGGGTGACCAAATCTACCAAACCCCCAGTCCACAGCACTCGGCGCCCATCGCCGCGGTTGCTGTAGCCCAGCCCTCCATCGAGGAGGTGCCCGTCATCGTGGTCGGCCTGCCACAGGGGCAGGTGCTCCAGCATCAGCACCAGCAGCCCCTGCAGCAGTTGCAGGCCAGCGCCATGAGTAGCTTTGCCCCCAGCCACTATCTCCCGCGTAGTCGTAGTCCCAGCAGTAGTGTCCAACAGCATCCCCAGCTTCACACCCAGCTTCACACCCAGCTTCAGACCCAGCAGCTTCCGCTTACCCACGAGCAGATCCAGCTCCACCTCCAGTTGCAGCTCCAGAACCAGCACCAGCAGCAGCAGGCGGCACTGGAGCGGGGCAGACGCAACTCCGCTCCCGCCGCAGTGCCGGATGCCGTCATTTGTACTGCCAGCCATCAGGTCACCGATGTCTAGACATCAACCCAGTCCAAGGCACGTTCTTCTGCCTGCCCTCTGTGTACATAGGCGGGTATTTAGTAGCTCTCGGTTAGACCTGAAGACCCTGACACCAGACCAATGTTCGTTCACCTTACATCGAACTTGTAGGATACGCGCTGGGAGAGCGAAGGGAAACCTTTGTCAGCTAAGATCATTTATACAAATTACGTTTGTACGCACAATGTGTGAATTCAGGTACTGATTAAGTTGCTAGACTTCCTATTTCACAATGCGAAATAAGAACTTCACAGTGGGGACTAAACTGAAATGTGGGTTTTCCTTGGCTATACCAAACCGAAAATCAACTGTTTACGTCGAGGGCTTTTTGTAGGCCGGTGTTTTCACTCATTTGTAAATAAACTCATTTGAGAGCAGTGTACTTAAAAGTGCTGATAAGAAGACTTTAATTTTAGTTTTTACAACGGCCCCACGCACATTAACATTTACATTTACACCTAAATGTATGTAAGCTACATTACAAATTACCGCTAGAAGTTCAACTTGAAAACGGAATTATATACTTAAATCGCCTAGGGTTTAAACTAAATGTCTAAGTTCTTTGTAAGAGTACCAATTGTCGATAAACGTAGACGAAGGAAATTACTTGCGAGTACTACAATAACTATGCCTACCTATATTACGAGTACTATACCGAAACTATTATAAACAATGACTATATCTGATAGCTGTAGCTGAAGTAATGTAAATCGCAATAATTTGTAGCAAAATCGGCGCCTGTTTTGCTAGTCAAGGAGAGTCGAGGGCTCTGTCTATCACACACAAAATATGTTAGATACACAAACCAATCGCACTCAGCGCACTTTATGTATTAATGTTTACTGTAATATCGAAGGTGCCAAAGTATTTGCTTTTAGTTGTTCAAATTGAATAAATCGAGAAATAAATTTATTTACATTAATTTTTAATGTTGCATTTACGTTTTGTGTACATCCCGCTATTTTTAGTTGCCTCTCTATGCTCGAAAGTACTCTATATGTTCAAAATTCCTGTACGTACTTCCTGGTTTGTTTAGTCATAAACCCAATAAATAAATGAATGTAAATCAACTGCCCTAGAAGAGTTATAGTAAAACCATGTTGAACAGTTGGAATAACCGATAAGACATCATAGATTATCTTTGCTAACCCCTTTAATGAATTGTGGACTCAAACATTTTTAAGAACCAACCAAATAAACATATTGAATTTTGAAGAATGAAGATTGAAATTGTAGCCGCTTTCTTGCTGTATCCAAGTGCTTGCATTGCAAATTTCTTCTCGCTGATCTGGAAGCACTTTTCTGTTGCAGTTCCTAGGCAGCGAGGAGAGCATCCTGGAGTACCAGCCGGATCCTCCAGAGCGCGTGGCCATTGTAGAGGTAGGAAATCCAGGCTCTGCTCTAGAGCCTGTGGCTGGAGCGGCCCAAACTCGCCCCAGCGCCTTGGCAGATCTCGTGCGAAGCCGTGACTTTGTGATCGACTTTCCGCGAGTGTTTGTCCTGGACAGCGGCAGTGTTGTGGGTGCCCGTGAAGTGCTCTTCCCCAGCAGGTTGCCCGAACGCTCGCAGAGCTCCTTGTCGCTGAGGCAGGCCCGCGATTGGATGAGCCAGATGAGCAACAAGCTGGAGGAGCAGCAGGGCCTGCGACGGCTGCGCAAGGATGAGATGCAGCAGGTACTCGGTTAGCAGATCGCCTTCCGTGCTCTTACTGATCTAACTTTTTTTCTTTTCCCATTCCGAGCAGCAACTTCTCAGTGCGCGCGAATCGGCTCGCCATCGCCGGTCGCATTCCGCAGATGGACGCTACTCGACAGGCTGCTTCGGCGGTCGCCAGCGTCAGGGATCGGGACCAGGACAACCCCAGCCCCAGCACCAGCTCCATGCCAGTGAAGTCTCCCAGATGCGTCGCACTAGCTCCACCCAGACTCTGCAGCAGCTGACCGATGCCTCGTATGCCCAGTCCCGTCAGAGGCAGCGAGAGACCTTTGACTTTGCCAGGACGCGGCGCCGCTTCATGCGGCGGGAGAGCGACGAGATATCCTTGCGCTCGCTGCCAAGGAGAGGAGGAGCACATCGGGGGAGGGAGCCTCAGTTGGACCCTGACCAGATTACCATCCAGGTGAACGGCGAGGGGGTCGACCTGAATGAGTGATTGCTTACGCTTATTTCATCAACTAATACTAATGGCTTAAAGTATCTTATAAACTGCGGAAACACGTTAATTACAATGTATGACTAATTGGTTACGTTTGCCGAACACTTATTTGGGGAATATCTTCTTTAGGGGAGCAGAGCAGAGCTCTCTGTTCTCTGCAGCATACCCAGAACTTGGGGCGAATTCCATTAGGGATTTGCGCGTGCCTCAGTGAGGTTCAAACATGCAGAAACCAGTACCCAGAACTCAGAACCCAGGACCGGGCTGATCCCGGGGCTCTGATATGCTGTTCCCTTTCGAGCTGACCAGGCAGACAGCGCGGCAGCAGCAGCAGAGCTGGAAGACGACTGACAGCGAACCGCAGTTCGACAGATCCACATTTCGATCCCACCGAGGGCGAAGGAGAAATAGAGCACAAGTTATGAGGAAGCCGAGCGGTTGAAGTTGCCGCGGCCAACGACAGCTAATAAGAATTCATCATGTGCGCTCCGAAGAGATCTCCTCCATGTGGATGGAGATGGAGCTTGGAGCAGGGGAAGGGTCAGGGGCAGGGGCAGAGGCAAGGGCAGGGACAAGCGTCGCCTGCACGCGCCGTAATTGCAACGCAACAGGAGGGCCGAGGACGCTGGACCAGGAGCAAACCAGAGCTGCACAACATCGGAGCCCTCGATGTTTATAAACTTAAAGTCTGTAATCACATTAGGGCATGTAGTAGAGGCTCTGAATCTGGCTCTGGCTGCCCAACTGTTGCAGCTTTATCACCTGACGGGCTTCGGTTCGAGGTCTCCACGCTGCCTCTGCTTCTGCTTCTGCCTCTGCCCCAGAACCCTCCTCCGTGCCCCCCCTTCCACGATCGCGATCGATGACAGCACGTTCGAGCTGGGGTCCCCCATTCGGCGATCGGACGAAAGCCAAAGCCGCATCCACAGCCGCATTGTTCTTTGCGAGCTTTGGGCACAAGAGGCGTGTCGGCGGTGGGCGTTGCACCGAGCATTCATGATAAAATTATTATATTGTCGGAGAGCCGCCGTTTTAAGGAAGCCGTGGGTAAGAACCAGAATCAAAACACGGGATGAGGTCATCAGACCATCATTTACATACGATAACTCTCGGGCGTGTTCAGTTCTACTAGTATTAGGGCGCATGCATATTCTGAAGGTTGCCTAATTTGTTCCACTTTTAAACTCGATGGCCCTTAAAAGTGCTGCCCGTTTATGTGTCCTGTGTAAAATATAATTTCCTTATATTAGAAGTAAAAAGAGCTGCCCATATTTGGTCCTGTTTAGAATAGTTTAATTTGATTTGTGTAGAAAAGAAGAACGAAAAGAGAAAACAAGAAGATTTTAACAAAAATCTGCAAAATTCTGTTGTCGGAATTAACTTGCAATGAAAACAGATATTTGCGATATACATTTAGACTTGCAAACGGATATATTCTCGGTGTGGCGCTCTCAATTGGTCTATGTCTGAACTATAAGGAAACTATATAAGAAACTAGGTACAAAAAAAAAAACTAGCAAATCCATTGAAATATTGAGTTGGAAACTTTATTTTTAATAATATAAAAAATGTTAGAATCTATTACAAATATTATCCCTCCCCTGCATTACAAATCTCGATCGGGAAAACATTTTTTCTGGTCTGGTTGAGCTGCAAGCCATAAATAAATAGGCGCACGACAAAAACAATGCACCGTGCTAATGTGGCAAGTAGGAGGCAATGGCAATGGCAATGGCACTGAGGCGAATCCAATCGCCTAGGCGGCAGATGTGGCAACGATCTCGGTCTTCAACATCCTGATGGCTTGGGCCAGGTCAGCCCACAATGCGATCGCCAGTGCCGTCGCTAATCTGCTGTAAATGAGCAACACGAAGCCATGGAAATGATTGCAGCTATTGACGACGGTGAGGATCAGATCCTCCAGATGCCCCATGAATCCTGCCAGGTTTTGGTCTCCCAATCGTAACTAATTGGTGAAACAATAAAATCGCTCTTTTCAACCCTCCTGCACTTAGAGAAAATATACACAAAATCTAGGAAATACATATCAGATCTTAAACTAAGAATGCTGCTAAATATAGGTATAAACTAAATCAAACACGTTAAGTTTCGCAAATACATTTGTTTTTAATAATTGTATCTGTCCACTGTAAAGAGTGAACTATTTGCAAAGTTAAATCCAATCGCACAACTAGCCATAGCCAAGGATTAGAGAAGTGGTCGGAGTGAGACGGCGTATAAATCATAATGCCACAATTTTCGTTCGTTAGTTGTTTAAGTTGATATGTTTCATTATTCCGGCCAAAATAACCTTCATTGATCACGTGACAGGAAGATCTCCGCAGGATCAACCAGAGGACAGCGCAAAAATGGCGATTCGATGCGGTGACTTTTCATGTCTGCCGATCATCCCCGACTCTGCCGACGGCTCTCGGCACGGGACCCGAACTGCATCCGATCCGAAAGTGGGTGTGGTGTCACATTGTCAATCTTTGAGCAAACAGCTCGCTATGGCTGTCCTGCTCGCTTATGGGAGGTTTCCTCTCATGCAGAGCCATGATGATGAATTGCAATAAAACTTTCCTATCTTGAAAATGCAAATGTCTGATTCGAGCCCATTGATTTTTTTTTTCCCTTTACATTTTCCAAAGATTGGGCCGCGGGGAGTCCTAACAAAGTCGCTTCAGCTGCTGCAGCCGAAATGGATGTTTCCATCCGCTTTAAGCTGGACTTAATGCCCTGCTCCCCCCTCGACCTCTCTCACTAAGTGCTTCATTCTGTGGGGGATCACCGTAATCCCAACTCCTGATGGGAGGCTGCCTGTGTTTGCCTTGGGGACTCTCGCTCCTCCTGCCCGTCCCCGGTCCCCGGTCCAGTCATGAATATGTTATTTGGTCCGACTTGTTCAGAGTGATTCATAGGCCAGTCTTCCTTGGGGCGAGCTCTCCTCGATGTTGTGGCTGTTGATGGCGATACCGATCATGTCGATTGCTCACTGATATAAATATAAATGGGCGAGTATTGCGCTGATTTGTCGGCTCAACTACAAAGCGAAGACTAACGGCCATTTATAACTTTTTTTTATTTACTGCTTTTGCTTCCACGATATTTATGATCTGGGTCTTGAGTATCAGTCCGTTTAGAAATCTATCTTTGGAAAGTTAATTTAACCCATCGTCAAATAAAACATTATAAGGGGCTTCGCTGTTATTTTCAATGCGAGTGCAATACGTTTTTTCGTCAATGACTTGGTTCATTCACAACTAGCAAAATGGCTCAAGCTGATCACAAAGTTAATCCATAAATTGTCACAAAATCAAAAATCAACCAAAATATTTTCGGGAACTGCCTAAGCCCTTCTGTGCCGGTTGGCACACTGGAGTTCTCGTGAATCGGCATATCCGAATATCCGAATATCCGCTTATATAGATCAGCGCGATCAGCGGACAAAAACAAGCGGGCGAAAAAAGACAAGAAAACGGCATGTTGTCAAACGTTGAGTTGGCTCAGCCGCAGGCCAAGATTAGGTCCTGGCTTGGACCCGAATCCGAACCCGAATCCGAAACCAGTGCAGAGTAGAGCAGGGCACGGCAGGAGAATAAAGCGGGAGAAGAATGCAGAGCGAGTCAAGGAATCAAGACTCGGCCCAAGGCACCGTGGGCGTAGCTGCATTTTGATTGAAATCAAACACAAAGGCAGATTACAATTTATTTAGTTGGCCAAGCGTGTGGGAACGCAGGAGGTGGGAATATGGGATCGCAAGGAAGAAGATGCGCGTGTGCAGCGGATTATCCTTGCGCACTTGTTACACATACTCGCAGGGGCAGGTCCTCGGGAACCGGCAGCGGTCGGTGACAAAGGCGAAGACGAAATTTAAAGACGGCCAAGTTCAAGAGCGGCGGAGGATGAAGAGATGAACTCATCAGGCAGGTCCAGGCAGACAGACACGCGGTGCTCTGATCCCGCTCAGAATGAACTCGGATTAGTTGGCCGAGACCAAGTGTTAAGTCGAGTAAACGCCTACGGGCCCAAAAGTCATGTCATGTTGTGCCAGAAAGGATTTGCTTCCACTGACACAATTTGTTGCACCTTCCTGAAGGCAGGAACCAGCCTCAGATCAAGATCGTCCCGGGCACGGTTCGGCAATATTTATTTGGTTTTATTGGATTTTCAGCTTAGGCTTAGAACCATGCGCAATCTTAGATGCGAATCTGCAAGGATTCAATATACTATATTCATGGTGGAAGAAGCAGGAAAGTAGACAGAACGAACTGCCCACCTCCAACGGATACCCCCTTGGGCGCAACAAATTCCACTTGGTCATGGGGTATTACTTGGCCGTTTTATTGCCATCACCTTGCAGATCATCTTGTAGTCGCATTTTTTGGTCATTGTCGAATTATCAGCGATCAGACACCCAATCCGGAAGAGATAAGCGCAGTTAGCAGATAAAGCTGAGTTAGCTAAGAAATGTGTGTCTAATCGTAATGACTGACTTCCTTATTAGTGGAAAGTCTTGCCCTGACACGATAAATACTCCTAGTGAAAATACTCCTAGTTTATAAACCCAAAGAGTGTGCCATGCCTTGAAATGAAATCAGATTTTTCGAAATGCATTTTTGTAATTACTGTATGAAACTAAAATCAATTCTATAAAGCCAAACCCATTAAGAGGGGTTTATCAGGGAAGTAATGGCTGCCGTTGTCGCGACCTTTGCTGTGAGTTGCAATTCTTCCTACGATTCATGATGGCTGCCGCGAATGGACGGGATGTGGGAAATTGCAACCCTCATCCGGAAGGATAACTCAGCACGGGCTCGGTCACACCAAGCGTTTATAACCGCCAAAAGCAAACATCCACCGAGCAGATCGAAATGAGCGTGAAAATAATCCATCTTTCGCTAAGCGAGCTGCCGTCAGTCCATCCAGCCCTGTCGTCCTCGTCCTGCTCTGACATTTGGGCGCACGGCCTGGCAGGACTCCCCTCCACATCGGCATCGACATCGGGGTACGCCAGGATCAGGGTACGGCAGCTGCCGGGAGAGAATAGCAGAATAGCAGCGAAAATGTCAAGAAATGTTTCATTTTAGATCTGTTGAAAAATAATGCTCCCGTCTTTGTCCTTTTCCCGTGATTTCTGCACGCTTCACGCCAATTTGCGCGCCTATCAGCTAGGTGACGGGGACGGTGGTGGTGGGCACACATTTCTCCTTGTGCCACTCCCAGGACTGGATGCTCTTCCAGTTTTCCGATGGCTACCAATGCCACATCCTCTACCCTCTGCCCCCCGCCATGGGAATGGTTTTAGATGGCGCGAAATATAATTCATTTGAATGATTGGGTTGTTTGTATAGAACTCCATAGGGGTGGGGAGGGGAGGGAAGGGAAGGAGATCCTGCCGATTCAGGGCCAACCGTGGAAATGCGTTTTCCACTCTCTCACAGAGCTCGACTTTTGCGAGGGTTCAAAATGAGAACATGAGCTAAACTTAGACAAAAATATAATTTTGTATGGGAATATTTTTGCAAGCGGACACAAAGGGAAGAATTCCAGCGTAGAAAATGTGAGAGCTTTGGAAATGAAGGCAACCTTCGCAGTTAATAGTCGAAATTACCAACAATTGGCATAATAACAATCGCTTGTCTCGCCTTTTATTCCGATAGAAAAGCAGGCGAGGAAAACTGTAAACGAATCTGCTCGAAAATATTCGAGCCGGACTCGGACACGGACTCAAGCTCTGGCTCTGGCTCAGACTCGGACTTGGACTCGGCGAGAGCACAATACACAATACGGCCACAATTACAATTACAAATGCCAGTTGGCGGGTCGGCGTAAGATCAAAGCGAAGCTCAAAGCTGGCTGGCTTTCTGGCTGGCTAAGAAATAACAGAAAATAACGTTGCCAGCGTGCACAATAACAATGGCAATAAAGATAAAAATAATAAAATATAAGCCAGGCAAAAACAGAAAACAAAAACCCACGGCAAAATGGCACAGACTCAGCGACGGCAACAAGAAGCATCGCAATGGGAATGGCAATGGCAATGGCAACCAAACCAAACCGAACGAAACCCGAGTCCATCTGCTGCTCCTCTCGCAGACTTTCCCAAGCGGTCCAGTATGCAAATATATCACAGGCGGCTAGTTACCCTGATGGATGGTACAGCCGAATGGGCCATGAGTCATCTCTGGCTCTGACTCTGGGATTCGCTAACTGGCAACTGCCAACTGCAAACTGCGAGCAGGTACGACACCAAAGTTACGGTTTGATCACAAGTTGAGCGTAAAATATGCTAAAGATCATCGGGTGTCAGTGCCCGTCTGTGTGTGCCGGCAAATGAGCGTAAAATGATCAAAGAATCTTCGCGCGCTATGCCAGGCCGCCTTGCTGCCCAGATCCAGAGCCAAAGCCAGAGCCACTCCGATCCGATCCGATCCGATCCAAACCAATCCGATCACCTGGCCAGGACTTTGCCAGTCGCACTCTGCACGTACACTAACTACGTGCGCGCATTTCGTAAAATAACATTCAATTTGTGCAACCTGATCAAGCCATCGTCGATCATCCATCATCCATCACCCATCAGCGATCACCAATCGCCCTCCGATGATCATTCAAAGCATACTTTAATAAATAATCAAAGTACTCCATTGTAATCATATTTCCGAGGTCTGCAATCCGCAATCCACAATCCGCATTTCCAAAACCTCGGCGGCTCCTTCGTTTGTGCATATTTTTACGCTTGCTTAAAACGGCCGAGTGTCGAGCTCAAAGAAGATTGCCGCTGGGTTGCTCCTCCTTCTCCTTGTACTCCTCTCTCAACCCAACTCCCAAGTTGCAACTGCCACCAATGTGGATGGAAATTACACGTTGCAGCCACAGCCACAGCCACAGCCATGGCCACTCTGATGATTTCTGCAATTCCGGCAATAACAACAATTTGTTCGCAGAGTGCAGACAGGCTGGCTGCCAATCGAGTCGCAGCTGCACTGCCATTACTCAGCCGATCTTCTGGCTCTGGACTCGGCCTCGGCCTCGGAATCGGAATCGGAATCGGCTCCTCCAGGTCTGCCCTGGTCTGGCCGGGTCTGGGGGTTCTTATTGAATTATAATGTTATTTTGCTGCGGCTTCTCCATCGACGTCATCGATTGCAGATCGCAGACTCTGTGGAAGCGAGGTTTGGCGAGGGCTCGAGGGTCTTTATGGTGGCACATAAAGACATTGTAGGAGGCGGCCAGGGAGATTGTGGATTGTTGGTACCTGTAGATTGGGACTCCCGTTAGCAAAACCACCTGCCAAATTAAAACCCCCTGGGAGCACCTTGAGCTCCAAGCCGACCAAAAAATTATGAAAACCTCACATGCGTAACTCAAACACCCTGCTTATCACATTTTCCACGCGAATCGATCAAAACTCATGCGTAATTGCCCCGAAGTGATGGCGGAAGAGAACCAGAACCCTCGCTCCGGGAGGAAGAAGAACCGCATCCAAACGCAGAACCAGCCCTCTCTGCGATCCGAACACCAAAACACAAACTGAAAGATACACGCTCTAAATTTGCGTTACGTAACGGAATTTAAAGCGTTCCTTATCAGATTGGATTTGATGTTTTATCAACGCATGGGCAGGGGCAGGGGCATGAGCATGGGCATGAGCATGAAACCCGCGAGCGAGTTGGAATTCCTCACGGTTGTTGTTATTCCCATTTAATACGTAAATAATTTTTAATGAATATATGATAAATATTTTTTGGCGTGCGCTGCCAAGCCGGCAAATGAGTGTGTGAAAAATTGGCGGAAAATTCCCAAAGCGTCAACACTTGAAAATTGTTTTATAATTCGACAGCAGATGTTTGTTTACCGCAGATCTGCAAATTGGCGAAAATTACCGGTTGCATTTTCGATTCGGCGCATATAATTTGGTTGTACGATAGGTTCGGTTATTAGATGAACATCCGATTCAATATCAATCTCAGTCCAAGGTATGCTGCGAGATGATCTCTGGTCATCAATCATAAGCAGAGTTCTGCTACCGGAGCTACGCCTTCAAGCAAATTGGCCACACAGGAAGTCTGGCTCAAGATGAAGACAGGGAATGGAATTCGCATCCAAGCCGAGCAGAGAGCCAAGTCAGAGCCGTCTATCGAAAACGCATAAATCACGGGCTTCTCCTCTGTGGCGGGAGGGCCTTTCAACAGGCTTGTCAAAAGGGCCGCATCGGAACTCGGACTCGTAGTATCTGGCCCTCGACTTGCCACACAAATTAAATTTGTATAAAAATATCCAAGTTGGAGGTCCCATGCCCAGGATAAGAGAGCCAGGACAAACGAAGCCGCAGGCTACTGTGCGGCAGGGGAATGACAAAGTGCTAACATACAGCTCCGGGCAGGAAGATCCTCGTCCCCGTCCCCGTCCCAGTCCCAGGACGAGATGTGCGATCAATTATGATTGTCACAGTTGACACACATTACCGAGTAAGCAAGAGCGAGAGGGAAAGGGAGAGGAAGAGGCAGCGAACCTGTCGACATGGAAGGACTCTCTAGGATCCATCGATACGAACTAATTGATGTTTTCATTTGGGCATTCCGACGGCCCGAGAACGTATTCATTCTAGGTGGTAAGTGCGACGCCCGCTGAGCACACATAATTGAGAGCAGCGGGAGGGTCCCGAAGAAGGACACCGATCTCGAAACGTCCTACCTACCACCCAAGATCCTGATCGGCCGTAACTCGTGCAGGGGGAGCGCAGAAGCCGGCCGAACAAGAAGAGTCCTGGGTCCTTCCTCCCTCCCCTTGACGATGTCAATGGCTTTGTTCACTCCCGTGTGCACTGCCCTGCTTACGAGTCCTCTCATCTTTGGCCAGGCCCACATTTTGGCGGCATCTTGAAAGCGGTGCTCAGTGACGTTGGTGGTCGCAGGCTTCCATTGCTCATATTTTGCGCTCCTTTGTCAATTGCTCTATTTGGCTGCGATGTGTGTGGGTCCGGGTCCCGGTTCCCGATTCCCAGTTCCCAGTTCCCGCACTCAAACAATGCACAATTCGTAAATTATTTTCGTATTATCGAATCCGCTGTACGTGTTTTCAGTTTTTGTCTCTAATTGTTTAATTGTCAGATCATGAGTCGGCTCGTTGTCTGGACATGTCAGGAGAGCGCCCTCATCGCCGGGTCTGCCTCCATCTGAGCCTGGATCGCTTTAAGGGATCACTCGACATGTTAGTACATTGTCGTCCTGTCATTTTAGGGGACATTCTCTGTACTGTTTTGAGGGATTAGTTGCTTGTGCTTGTGGACCTGTTAGCGTCCGTCTGTTCAAAACGTGAACATGACCAGAGAGGACCTGTGTGTGGTCCAGGATCTAGGACAATGTCATTAGTCTAATGAAGTGTGAGGGGCTTGTCTCCATTGTGCTAATTTTATAATAGGCTATACATTTAATGTCATAAAGAACCAAGAAGCTATGGGGATTTGATTTTGAATTGGATAGAATCGTATTTTGAAGTGTATTCATTTCCGATGTGGGATCACTAAGCTTGATCTGATGGAATTATTTTAATGCCTAATATGCAATACCTTAGCTTATTCAAATATCTTATAATGGCATAACTTTATAAATTTATAACTACATCAAATGCAAATAGTTTTACCAATTGAATAAGATTAATTAAAATATGAAGTGGATCTTAACGCAGATCGGCTTTGCCATTGGTTCACTATAGTTATTGATGAACCCATATTATTATATTTTTTGTTTGACGCAAATTAATCCTGAATTGAAAAAATGTACCCCGTTTTTCGTAAGTTAATAAAACAAGGGTTTTGACTTTTCAATTTAGTCTTTTATTTGTTTGTTTCTCCGAATGACAGAACTTTATACATTCTTAACAATATATCGATCTGCATTATAAAAAAAAGAAACACAAGAAAATATGTTGACAAATAATAATTCAAATAAAATCCAATAAAAAAGGATTGGGATTCAATTGCACATCGACTTCAAGATAGATCTCGATGAATATACAATTTGATGTTATTCCTAGTTTTTTTCAAAATATTTACTGAATTTGAATTTGGGAAACTGCTTCTTGTGTTAAGTAAGAAAAATGGGATTTTTTAGTTTTTAATTTATATTTTATTTGTTTGATTTTTGCTGTTTTATCTTAATTCTACCAAGTACACGAGACTTAAAATAATTTTTGAAATACCTATGAACAGTCTTGGGCTCTTAAAATAATTTGTAACTAACAATTATGATCAAATATTATATAACCTCTTAATAAACGATTTTAGAACCCAAAGTAGGGATAGGCGGGAGCGGCAGACATCATGGAACTCTTCTGCTCCACCTGGTGGTGGTAGCTTCCAATGTGGTTGCTACTGGCAGCAGTCGGGGGGAAGAAGGATCCTGCGAAGTTGTAGCTGTCCCAGGAGGAGGGATGATGCGAGCCCGAGGCGGCGGCGGAGGCGAACTGGGAGCGGAGCTGCTCGGCGGAGGTGGTAGCGGTGGAGGGCATGGAGTAGGTGGGTCCAGTGGAAGGATACCCTGTTCCATAAGCGGAGTTCATGAACTCATTGGGTTGCTGTGCCTGGGGCTGAGGCTGAGACTGGGACTGCACTGGACTGTGTGCAGCGGAACTGCTTCCAGAGCTGCTGGCAGGGGACATGGAGGCAACCGATCCTCCATATCCAGCATGCGCCTCATAGGTGGCTCCCGGAGCGGACCAGGTCTGGGAGCCATAGAGACCCATGTTGGTGGCGGCGGTGGCTGATGCAGTGGCTCCGTAGGAGGCAGCTGAAGGGGCAAAGCTGGGCACCTGCTGGGTGTTCATCTGCTTGCGGAGACGAGCCCTCCGGTTGGAGAACCAGACCTGGACGCGGGCCTCGGTCAGGCCTGTGCTCTGGGCCAGCTCCTCGCGGGTGTAGACATCCGGGTACTGGGTGCGGGCAAAGATGCGCTCGAGGGCATCAATCTGGTCGTTGGAGAAGGTGGTGCGAGAGCGGCGCTGCTTTCGCTTCAGCTGCACACTGGGCTCGGACTCGTCCTCGCTCTCCTCCTCACTACCAGTGGATCCTGCTCCTCCACCCAGGATTCCATCGATGCTGTGTGAGGTGGAGCCGGAGGATCCACGGAGCAAACGCGAGATGGAGCTCACGGAGGGAGCGCTCTGTTTGTCGCAGACTCCAGCCTCGATCAGCTTGGCGCGGATCTCCCAGCTGAAGATCCCAGGCTGGGCCTGCTTCAGCTCCTCAATCCTGGCCTCAATGTCTGGTGTAGCCACACGGGGCTTGCTTCCTCCAATCACACCCGGGCGGATGGATCCCGTCTCCTGGAAGCGGTTCAGGATCTTGGAGACGCAGCCATGGGATACCCGGAGCTGACGGGAAATCACACAGGGCCTCACTCCGGCTGCTGCCATCTCCACAATCTGGCGACGTATGTGGTTGGGCAAAGGACGACCGTTGATGAAGACGCCGCCAAGTTGATTGACGCGGCCTTGTCCTAAAAAAGCAAGAAGAAAAGAATGTCGGATAAGTAAATTTGGTTGAGAAATGCAAAGTATTTCGTTACGAGGTAATCCGTCTTAGGGTGATCTCTATTCAATTAACTTTTTTCTGTGCCCGATTGAGCGTTAGCAAGTAATCTAGTTATCCCAAGTGGGCCACTTCACTGGACTGCATTCGAAAGGCACTAAGCAGGATAAGCCCGGGCTCAATTCGCACGATCTATTGTTGCGCTTGCGCACAAACGATTCGTTGGCCATTTGTAGACATAACAAAACGCAAATTGCCAATTTGCGTAGGCCTTCCCAAGGACCAAGGAGAGGCAGGGAATAGGAAGCCTGGAAGCCTGAGGCCTGGGGCGGGGGAGGATGGGAGCGAGCGATCGGAGATCGAAGAGGTGCAGCTGCAGCCGAGGCAATCAAATCAAACTAATAATCCATAAGCGCTGCAGACGCCCAGCTGTGCCGGCTAATACAAGTATGCATGTGAAAAGGCCGCCCCAAAAAGCAGCCGAAAAGCGAGGTAAAAATAAAATAAAAATTAAGAGGAGAAAGATCTGAAAGGGGGCTCCACTCCAGCTCCAGCTCCAGCTTTAGCTTCATCTCCATCTCCATGTGCAGGCCTGGTGTTTGGGGCGCTGACGTTGCTCGACTACGTGATACACACGACCCCGAGCTGGACCCAGACTGGAGCTGGGGCTGATGCTGAGGCTGAGGCTGAGGCTGAGCCAAGATCAAAGACCGGCCTGGCAAAGCCGCCTTATGAGACATGAGCTGGCCGGTCGCGCCAAAAAGTCTGCAAAGTCGGAGGCTTCGGTTTGGGTCTGGGTCTGGGTCTGGACCTGGGTCCGATCGGCGATCACAATCAATAAGTCAAAAAGCTGATCATGCTGCCGGACGGGTAATGATCTCTCGTTTGAAAAGCAGCGGGCGAAAGCGCTGAACCAAATGATGAGGCAGTTTTTTTCTGCGTCTGACGTTTTGTACTCGTAATTGTGGTAATTGGTGGAGCTCTATCGGTCTATTGGCGGCGGTTGGAACTTACCTTGGAAGGGATATCCAGCAAAGTAGGGTGTCATGTTGAGAGCCGACACAGCCATGTCTGTTTGCAGTAATCCGTGTGGTGGAATCTGTTCAGTGTCAACACTGTGTTTCTCTAAATGTTCGATATTCACGGATGCCCGAATGTCAGTTGCACAGGTTAGAAGGTTCTCGGAGATACTTTTTACTCTGCAGTTGTTCAACAGTTGCGGGGTCTGGGATGCACAGATGCAGGGATGCTGAGATGCTGCTCGCTTGCTTGACAGCTCGAAACTGATTTTGGAACGGTCAGCCAGCAAGACTAAAACGAATTCGTGAGATTCTCGGTGTGGCAGGAAAACGGGTTTTGGTTTTCAGTTTAGAGTGAGGGTGAGAGCGAGGGTGGAAGTGCGGGCAGGCGAGAGAGAGAGCGGCGATCGCTGAAGGGAGAGAGCGGTGGTAAGAGCAGAGCGGCAGACCCGCAGGCCCGCATCTGCCAGAGCAGTGCAGCGAGTCCCAGAGCGAGCGGGAGAGGGAGAGCCCGAACTCTTAGCATGGCTGCAATTTCGGTTGGCTCCGCCCCAGAGGAAGCCCTCAGCATTCTGCCTTCTGCTGGAACTGACTCTTGGAACCCCGACCCCGACTCCAACTCCGAGTGGGCTTAGAGCTGAACTCCATTATGATTATTTATTTTATTCGCGCTTGATTTGGAGTTATGCGAATCACCCGCTGCCCTGGGCCAGACTATCTAAGATTTTATATTTCCTGCTCGAGCAAAGTCCGACTGATTGCGCATATCGTAATCACTCCGAAGGCACGATTGCCACCGCCCTCTCGAGTAAACAGTGTGCTGGAAACCATATCTCTGCCCGGCACGGAAATAGATTTCCATTAAAGAATCCGTGGAAATGCAAACACTTTTTCCGCTCAATCCAACCTCTTTGCTTGCAAAAGCCAATAAGCCCTCAAGATGCATAGGATCTCGTCAACAACTCTGCTCCCCTGACCAACGACTTTGACTAGACAGGCCTTGAAACGCATTTCATTTGCATTCCATTGCTCTCCGACTGGAACCGCCTCCTCCAACAATGCAATGGCCTTGGCTTAGCGGGGAAAGGCTATTTCAAGGATTCTCCTTGCTGTTTCTGAAAATCCCCTAAGTGGCAAGTGGGCTTGTTGTTACTCCAAACTAGTTCAAGTTACCAAAACACGCTTCATCAAATGTTAATTTCGGTGGTAAGCCTCGCAGCTGTGATTCAATTACCGAGCTAGCCGTAATTGTTTGCCGACATTAATTAGAAAGAACCCCATCTCCGGCTCCAGTTCCATCCCAATTAATATTCATGAGAAAAAGACACTCGGAACGGCCACTAATATGTGTGGACGAGTGGGAAGCTGACAAAAACATTTTCGCACGGGCAAAAAGGAGGAGGAAAACCAAACCAAATCCAAAAAAAACGAGTAAACTCCATTTCCGAGTGCATGACTTTTGGTTAATTTGCTCGGCTATGAGCTCTCTGCTCTCCGGCCAAGTGGCGGTCGAAATCAAAGAAGTTTTCGGCATGTTGCGTATACGCCGCGTGTGCGAGCATTGAAAATTATGCGGCATCATATCCAAGGCAAGGCTGTGTGGTGTTGTGTTGTGTTGGTCGGTGTTGTCTACTGGGTAACAATGCGGCCAAGTTGTTGCCACTGTTGTTGGAGTTGCGGCCAATTGTCGAGACCTAAGTGTGTATCTTTGCGATACTTTGCGTGGGTGCGACGCCGACACTGACACCGACACCGACACCGGCTCTGAAGCTGAATGTGTGCCATTTGGCAATAATTGTGGGGCTATTGTTTGGTTGGCCGCCACGCTCGGTGTGTGGCTTCGCCTCGAGGCAATCGCTCAAATCGTATGACAACTGAAACTGCTACTGTGCGATTGGCAAAGCCGCCGACGATGTCGGCATCGATACAGATGCAGATACAGATACGGATACGAATTGTGTGTCGGTGGCAGTGATGAATCTGTACCCATTGAACATTTAAATGGCAAGTGTTGTTTTTTTTTTAAAGTCCATTTTCCTTATCCATATCCATATCAAGCTCTGCTCTATTCACTTTTCATTGACCTGGAATCCTTGTGGAGGACCCCCTCTTCAACACACTTTATTTGCGGGAAATAAATAAATAAATAGTCCCGATGCCTCAGACCCAAACTTGAAGGCAAATACTTTTCGCCCGTTGACTTTGGCATTTTTGTGGGAATTTTTTAATATTTTTTGCTAGCCGAGGAAGAGGCTTCGTATTTGCCTAGCTGTCGAGCTGCATGCGCGTCAGTATCAGTTCAAGTCGGAGAATTCATTTGCGAACGGCAGACAGCTGCCGACTGTGGCTAAGGGAACAGGCTTGAGTGATGGCTTTAAAATGCCAAGGAATTCAATTTCTTCGAGCATTTTTTCCATCTCCCCAATCGAGAAAGGGCTTTCCCGTGTTTATACACACAACTCCCCGAAAGGCTTTCTGTGCGGGGCATAATAATTTTTCATAAGCCTCGTATATTAGTGTGTAATGAAGACCGCTCCAAAATACTGGGCTAATGACTCTTAAAGCGCTCCCAATAAATTCCGCTGAAAAATTACCACTAACGCCCATATGTCAGCTTAAACGAAAGGCCCCTCTGCCTGGGGCAACAACAACAGCTGTGGGGCAGCGGCGGTTGAAACAAGAAAACTAAATTAAAACCCAACCGCAACTGTTTACACAGCAAATGTTACCACAAAGGGGCGGCTTGGCTTGGCTTGGCTTGGCTTGGCTTGGCGCACCGAAAGCCAACTCCAACTGGCTCCGGGCCGAAATCCCAATCTTGGTCCCGGTCCCGGTCCCGGGAAAAGAGAGATGATTAATTGAGGCGGCTACTTGGTAAAGGAGGATCGGCTTGGATCGGACAGTTGGCCGGCGAGGTGAGAAGAGTAATATGTACAAATATATCACTCCTTCGGAACGGTTAAAAACGAATTAATAATGTGTGGATCGGAGCCCGCCCCCCAGAAATGCCAAGAATGCCAGTTGGCGCAGAAACAAGAACAACCGAGTAAGCATTCCGCTTCGAAGGATTCTGTAACCAATCAAGAGTGTTGTGCGGGCGGGCACGCGCACCTCCTGGATGACACGGCAAAAGGATATACTCGTTCGTATATCGGAGTATCTCACACACTCCCAAAACGCTTGACTCGGATGGCCGCACAAAGAATGCCATTATGAGCATGATCTGTGGTTTCCCTTCCCCCTTTGCTCCGCGCATCTCCTTTGCGGCGCTTTGTCGGCAAAAGTGTGAACAAAACAGGGGTGGGGATGGAGTTGAGCACAGGGCGCTGTGCACTGTGGAGGGGGAGGGGTGAGTCAAAGTGCCTTAAGGGAGGACACCCAAGCCGTTGCCACCATCGGAGTGTGAATTCTAACAGCCCGCGACGGCGGTACCGTCGTAAATAATGCGTTTGAGATTCGGTCACAGTCGCCGAAAAGTACGGATTCCTTGAAACCGGGAATGAATCTGAATGGAGACGAAATGATCGACCCGAGGTGAAGATCGAATCCGCCTTAATTGCCCGCGGCACTGCGCCTGTGTTTATCGCATTCCTGTTAATTTCGGGCTGATCCTTGATTAGCACTCCACTTCTGATCCTTTGCTCCGATTCGATCGTCTCAAAGCCGTGTTGTGGCGTCAAGCCATAAAATTCGATTAGCACCTGCGCGGTGCACTGAGAGGTGTGATGTCAATGATTATAATTATAACGCCAGCACATATTAACCAATAAAAGGGTTTCGCCGCCTCCGCTTGACACGGGCAAAATTGAGCGTCATGATTCCTCAATCTTTTTCAGTCAGGGGAGATGTGTTCTTACTACATTGAACCCTGAACCCGCTAAGCTTTTCAGATGAAATGCATTTTCGATCCAGCTCAGTTCAGTTATTTCTCATCCGTAGCCAAGTCCCTTCTCGAATAATTCATATTTTATCAGGCTACGATTATCAGAACTAATTTGACATTGAAATATTGGCAGCCAGAGGAAATCCCTGAAAAATCAGAGACGAAATAATCACGAAACGCAATCAATCCTTTGATGCAACCACAACATAAATAATCTCCATAAGCAGGAATGCTCAGAGCTCCCTACTTTTCCATTTCCATTTTCATTTCCATTTCCCTTTTTGATTTATTTACCATAGTAAATATAAATGCATTCGAAATGGATTTTAGTTCTGCGTCGATCTTCGAAATTATCGTGAGCAGCTATGTGAAAATGGGGAAATAAATAATTATTCGAAGGTTAACATTAGCCGTTGAAGCACCAAGATTCGTGGCCAGAGTTCTTACTCTAATTAAAAACGCATTTCCCGAGGTTCCAGTCGCATCTCCAAATCGATTTGATACAATTTCAATTTTTGTTGATTTTCCCAAAAGTGACAATTGGCCAGCGTGATTTTCAATTATTCCCAGCCGAATCGATGTGTCGGTCGGCACATGTCAAAGTGGGGAGTTATCGATCCCCTCCCAGCTGGCAGCTCCCATAATTGTGGCATCGAGCCAGTGCCCGGTTCCCGTTAAGCCCGGCTCTAAACTCCAAGCTCTCGTGCCGACTTTTCCAAACCAAATTGCAGGGGCTTTTCGGTGAAGGTTTCTTTTCGGCGAGTGTGGAAAATTGAGCTGCATGTTATCTTCAGTTGATTTAATTAGATTTCGATTGGTTGCGCCATTTTTCGCATTTAATTGATGTTAAGTTCCCGGAATCGAAGATTATTATTGAGCCGGGCTTGAAGATGCCGCCGATCCGATAACACCGCTGTTTCGTTGTTCACTGTTCGTTTGTGAAATCGTGATATATACTCGTATTTTCTATTTTCTTCCGAAAGTATTTGGCCTCCTGAGAACCTATTCTGCGAATAGTTTATTGGCTTATTTATTTACTAGTATTATTTATTTCACAGCCTTTAGTGGGCGTCCAAAATCAATTTGCAATAAGCAACTAAATGTCATTCAGTCGATTAACACATAAGGCATCTTCATCTCCATCTTCATTAGCATTATCATCGCCTTATGCTAATTTTCCTGCTCAGATCAAAAACCCACAAAAACGCCAAGTCGCTGGCTGCTCTCACCTGTAGGCGACTAATTCAATTAGCATAATTTGGCAACACCTTTTTCGGCTATTGGGGCAACGCCTACCGCTCCATTCCCTCGAGCAGATGCGTATCTTCCGGATACTCGCTAGCCATCTCTGGTTGTGCGTTAAGGCTAAAAAGCGCTGCTAAAGCGATTGGCAACGCAGAGCAGGATGTACATGCATAGACATCCAGAAGTTGACTAAGTTGGCGTGTCAAATCGATCATTGGCACAGTTTGACAACTCCATTTGGCCGGACAGGTCGCTGAGGCAGGAAACAAAACCTGGACCACCAACCTGCCAGGTTGAGTCTGGTCTGGCCCGGTCCAGACCCAGAGTCGCCTGTTCGGAGCGTAACACTTACGATTTGTAATGGCCTCTAATCATGCGACAAAAGGAGCAACAAAAAGGACCTACCGCCGTCAACAGGTAGCTCCGAACCGGGACGAGCAGCGAGTTGTCGCTCTGCGGTTCGAGTGTTAATGGTTTGTTAGTACGCGGCAGTGTCCTTGGCCTTGTCAAACATGATTTTACGCCCACCCAGCCCAACAGTTTTTCCCTCTTCCCTCTTTCCTCTTCCCTCTAAACTCCCTCCCAGTATCGGATCCAGCCGCAATTATGACGCCTGTGGTCGGGGTGTTTGCGGTAATTTAGTTATCTGCCAAAGACTGCACGCGATTTTCCCCGGAAATTGGCAGTCGGCGGTCGAAAACCACAGATCTTTGATTTAGCATGCACTGTTTAAAAACACATTCGGCAGCCTATAAGCGTTCTTTACTGCCAATGCCCGGCGATAAACACCCAGACGATACAATACGCCCGGCTCGTAAATATGCGAAAATCTGCCCAGCCCGATTGGCGGTTGCATGTTTAGCAAATTACTCAGCAGCTGAAGCTGAAGTTGGGAACGGGAGCGGGGATGCGAATGGGCTGGGAATGAGGAGGGAGTGGGTTGGAACTGGGGCTGGGCCAAGGAAGATGCTGGGCGGAGGGCCAGGTGCCCATTAAATAAATTATAACGAACTGCCCGGCGAAGAACTCCCCGCAGAATGGAACGGACATTGCCGCAAACAAATTGCTCCCTGCCAAACCAATGAGTCCGGCCTTCATGTGGGAGACGACACGCAGTCTGCATTTTCCGCGCATCTGGATTGCGGGTTTTGAGGATCGGGGAGGTGGAGGAGGGGAGGAGGAGAAGGAGGAGGAGGAGCAGAGATCGCGGGAGGAGGAGCATGTGTCAGCAGCTTGCTCAAAGCGAATGCCGCTGGGAGTTTCCTCTTTGGCTGAGTTTTTAATTTATGTTATTGATGGGAAAGATGTGTGGAATGCACTGCGAAAAATTGCCTTTATTTGAGCAGGTTTAATTATATCGATTTTTATTGATCTTTATTTAGTTATTCGTTATTGCTTTTAGATATAATATATTATGAAATATCGAGTACAACAGAGTATCAGCAACTTAGGTCTACGATTCAGTAAGCAAATTTCATGGTTTGTATGGATTGGTTTACTACATATTTTTAATGTTTTTTAATTGTCCAATGCATTACTTTACCAACAGTTTGAAATATTTCTCAGACTGTCATAAATTTAAATACCTATAAAGCATCCACCAAGAGCGTCAGTTAATTTGCAAGTGTGTGGGAAAATTCAGCTAAGGCAGATTCAGATTCAGAGGCAGATGCAAAATGCACATGCAAATGCGAATTTCGGTGAAGGCTGCACTTCAAAATTTTGCGTGAGCAGTTAAAGAACGAACACAAGACGGAGAAAAAGAGGCGAAATGAGTTACGGATTTGCAATCGCTTAAGTTGAGTGCCAATCTGAGCCGGCACCAAACCAAACCAAACTCAAACTCAAACTCCAGTCATATAAACAAATGAACATATGTAAAATCCATGCTCGACAGCTCAGCCACGACAACTTGAGGCTGACGCTGATGCTGATGTTTTTTACGACTTGACACAGAGTCTCGGAGGATTGCAATGGTCATGAGATGGAGATGGAATGGAGATGGGGTTGGGGTTGGGGTTGGGTTGGGGTTGGGGCTGGTGCTGGGTCGGAGATGGGGATGAGGTCCGCAGTGACTGGACAAAGTGGCCGACAAAAGTCGGTCGGAGATCCAGCGGTCTGGGCTCAGAGCTGACTGAAATGGCTTTGAAGCGCACATTTGCCAAAGTGATCGTAAAAATGCCAAGCCAAATACCTTGAGCACGTCAAGCGCGGCAATTAAAATTGAACTTTTATGTTACAATGACATATAGCCCGGGTCGGGCCCATCCCGGAGCGCCTCAGCTCCAAATGAGATGCTGATGGGTGGCGAGGACTCCGGGGAGTGGAAGGCCTTGCGTGTGAACGGGGCGAGATCAAAGCTAAGCCGCAACCCGCACTTGCAACTGGGAAAAGGATGCAGATAGTCAGCTCTCTCTCTGGACCGGACAATGCAAATGACGAGACCCTTCCCGTGCAGTTTGGCTTCACAATTTAATTGCAAATAAATTGAGTTTTTGGTACTTCATTTAAGCGAAACACGCTAAACTCTCTCAAAGTCCGCCGGCGGATGCATCAAAGTCAGATGGGGATGTCTCCTCGGCTTTTATGGGACATCCAAAAGACACAAAAACTCTCTTAACAAAATGTTCGCATGAAATTAAAATTGTTTACTTGTCAACTTGGCCCGGCCAGGACTCGACTTGCCGTTGCAACTTTTTTATTTGCTTCTTCCCGGAACAGGGCAATCCTTTTCGAGTTTGAAAGGCTCCCACGACATAATGAAGTTCCGCTAACTGATCCATCAAAACGCCGTTAGGGAACTGTCAACAAATGTCGGCCTGTTCAGTTAAAACAACCAGCAGTAGCAGTAGCTGTATCTGGTAGCTGGTAGCTGGTAGAGGACCAAACGGAAGGCAAAACAAACATCCCGGCTGGAGCACAAATATTGAACAATCACACATGACAGATCGCCCATCTGGCCATTCCAGGGAGGAGGACAAGTGAAAATTAGGCACACACACGCACTGTCCGAGGCCCGGAGTCCGAAGACGGTTGTCAAACAGTTTTCACTCCTTCATGCTAAATTTGGAAGGCAAACAAACGCTGTTGGTCCCGCCGGACCAAAGGACTCGGAGGTGTCACTTCGCGGGGTGCCGCCCAGGACGGTAGCACAGCAAGTGGCGGGCAGAGTCGGGACATTTAGAGATTCGGTAGTCCTTGGTAGGGCTTGGCAGTCATTGGCAGTCCTTGGCCCCAGCATCAGGCCAGATGCTCTCCCACTCGAGCTAGAGTTCGAATCCATTCTGGGAAGCCCGTCCCCTATCCTGTTTACGATCCGTGAATTTGAATGAATCCGATCTGAAACTGAACTGTACTCACACTCGCCTTTTACTGCCCCTCGTAATGAGCTATGGAATAAGTTTATGTCTGCTTGGCGACAAAATTTACAGCCCTCCGTAAATCAGTAGATCACAAATCAAGGCTCTGCAGTGTGGCCAACATGTGCTCTGGTTCTGATTCTGGTTCCTGGTTCAGGGAAGGATTCAGCTCACCCGTTTACGACTTTCATAAAATCCTGTCGGTAGCCTTTCAAAGTCTACTCAAGGAGTCGATACATTTTTACAGCGGCAGTTATTGATTTTTGCACTTCGTTTATGGGACGCTAATTGGGGGCTTTGTTGACGAAATATTAACTGGAAAGTGTCCCAAAGAGTGTGAACTTAACACTTTAGGCCAACATTGTTTGCATTCACTATTGGAATTTTTTCTGGGTTTTATGACCTATTCGAAAAATGTAACTTCTTTGTACGATCCTTTAGTTCCTTTATACAATGTACATATCTGCTATTGGAATGATTCAAGAGTTTTTCAGATTCAATTATTATTTTTAGTATCATAAAAAGAACTATATTATCTGTAGTTTTTTCTATTTGTAGCACTCTGTTTTTTTTTCAGTATTTTTAAAGTGTTTGATAGTAAAAAAAAAAATTAAACACAAGGGAAACTTGAAGTTTCGATTTAGTTTGGCTTAAAGTTTGTTATAGTAAAAGGAAAAGTAGGCCCAGTACCCGAACCAAAACCATCAAAAATAATATCCAGCATATTCCACAAATCCAATGTGATTTAATTTGAGTTTATAACCTTTACCAATTTCCATTTCCCCAACAGGAAGTCAACTTGACAAGAGCCCATTTATGGACGAATTTCCTTTTCACAGGGACCTTATTCTGTCCATGTCCTGGACCCCCAATCAAAAGTTCAGACGCAGTACTTGGCACGCATGATGAGCTCCGATAATTGAAAACTGTCAATACGCAAATTAGGGAATTTGTCATGTTATCGTGACCAACTCATTGTGGTCTCGCTCTGAGCACGGAAGTGGGAGTAGACCCAATCAATTAATGCTCCGGTCCTGCTTGGCTCATTTGCATTGCGGGATTACAGAGTACAAGTAGAAGGAGCAGATGAGGCATACCAGTGCATAACCTCAAGTGGTTGCAGTTTGCTCCTTGCTCTTTGCTCGTTGCACAACGCTTCATTAGCAGCGAGTTTTATGCTGATTATCGCCGGGAGCTCAGGCTCAGGCTCAGGCCCAGGCTAGCGCAATAGTTCAATCCCATTCCCGAGTACCTAGAGGATTGTTTCCTCAGCCTGCCCAGCTCATTCCGCTCAATTCAGTTTCGTTCGGGATAGTTTTATAGATATCAGATCTGATTTGCATGCCACAAGGACTCTCTCAGTTACCCAAATACTCCAAGTACAGGAACACAAAGGCAGGGCAGCCATTTTGCCTCTGCCCTGACTCCATATCCATCCCTCTGAGTCCGATGTCCTTTTCTGGCCCTGTGGAAGCCAGATGCAGGCGGCATGTGCGTATCCTTAATATGCGTAAACTTCACGCTTAATTCTTTATATTATGATGATGTCCCTTCGCTGTTTTCGCTTTTGTTCGTTGGTTTTTCAGTTTTCAATTTTTCAATTTTTCAAAACTGCAGGCCAGGTGTGACTTTCGTTTGCCATTAGTGAATGTTGATAGATTTTTATGTTTGTATACCGGTAGATGACTCCTCCAGATCTGGGTGGAAGTTTCGCTTGGCAGTACAGTCGATTATTGACTTTTGCCGGTGCATCCTGATATTCTGAACATGTAATCCTTTAAGCTAATGAGCTGGCAGTTAATATCCACCCCATAAAGGGTCATTACTACATCGAACTTCATAAATCAAAAGCAGCGAGGAAACTCCCGCAAACCTTGACAAGATTTCCACGCACTAAACAAGCATGAACAGGGCATTGTGTCGCCAGGAGAGGATAAGCCAAGGGATACCCATAAACTTGGACGACAAAGAACTAGCCTAACTAGCCAGCCGGGATGCGGATGCAGGGGGGTGGTGGCAGAATGGGATAAACATACATTGAGCACACACGACACGGCACGGCACTGTGGGTGCTAAAAATGCCAAAACCGGAACGATTGATAATGCGTCCTGGTCTGCGCTGTGGTGTTGGGCTTGGTCTGGGTCTGGCTATGTGTATGGCCATGGGTATGGGTCTGGCCATGGGTCCTGTCCCATGTCCTGTGTCCTGTGCCGACGGCAGCCTTCACGCTTTAATTGGCTGCCAGCGACAAATAAAAGTCACATTCAGCTCACACAAAGCGCACAGCTGCGCACCCAACTGATCGGGTGAGTGATGGACGAAGGAGAGGGGGGATGGGGGATGATGTGCGGACGGATTATGGATGCGTTGCAATATCAAACCCGGCCCGAACCGCCCTGAACCAACCAGCCAATCAGCGCTCTGCAGGGCGCGGCATTACCTCGATTAAAGCGCGGAGAAAGCCGCTTGCTCTCTCAGCAAGAGAGCGGCGTCGTTCTCCATCTCATTTCCTCTCTCTCCGCTCTCGCAGTGGAGTTTGATCGTTACCATATTGAATGCGCGGAGTGGCGCCCGAGTGGGAAAGGGGCGGGACGATAACGGCGCGAAAGCTGCTCTCGCTCTCCGCCAGCATCTACATCCGACTCCCGGGTGGTTGGTCCGCGATAAACCGGGAAACCAGTTTGCGGAGCGATCTCATTGTTCACCTCTGCCCGTCTGCGGAGTATCGTCGACAGCGCCCGCCCGGCCGGCCTTCGTTAATTTATGCCGCGCTTCTCTTTAGTCGCCTTACAAGTCTCGTGCCGTTTGCTGTTTGATCGTCGGAGCGCGCGTAATTCCCAGAAAAGTCCCGCGATTGTCGCCTCTGTCTCTGCATCTGTATCTGTATCTGCCTCTGTCGGTTGGGAGCTGCGAACTTCCGTCGGAATCGGAATCGGACTCGGAGCTGCACGCAAGCTGGCCAAGCCGGAGTGATGAAGTCCGGCCTTTGGGCCAACTTCCAGTGATTATCGAAACTAAATTGCAGTCCCTGCAATTGTGCAATTGTATCGACTTTGATGCGCTACAAAACCACTTTAAGCCAAAGCCAAGTGAATCGTCAGTTTAGTTATAAGTTATTGATAAGCCTCTTGGATTGCCTCCACAATGGATATGTCCAGTGCCAACTCGCTGCGGCCCCTGTTCGCGGGTTATCCCTTCCAAGGTAAGATGATCGGATACCACAAACCCAATAGAAACTATAGTTTTGAGGAGAACTAAAGTCTTTACTGCCCTTGCAGACCAATTTCTCTCAAACTACTCAATTTGGTATATACCAGACCATGAATCAATTGATTATCTTTAACACCATCTGATTCATGCTCAATGACCATTTTCCGACGATCCTATGGCAGCTAAATGATCCAGTTGTTCGATTTTTATATGAATTTTAGGAACTGTTATCAACAATTTTTGTTTTTTATAATCGGAAGAATGTAACTTTTCCCAAACGTTCCTAAGATAGCTATGTGCTTTATCATTCCTTTGTATTATGTAACTTATTATAACTTATATAAAATAGAATCCTGGGTTAAGTTACAGACCGATAGGTTTATAACTCGTAGAACAGTTTTAAGTACAAACGACTGACGGACAGAAAGATGACCATGGCGGATGCTGATCAGAAAGTATATCCTTTTTATAGGGTCGGAGAAGTCTCTTTGACTACGCTAAAAATTTCATATTTATTACTATAGCTGTCATAACTATAATACCTTATGCTAAAGTACAAATCTGCCCCAGACGCTTTTTGATCCCAGAATGATATTGCTTTATCCCATTGGCAGGACAAGGACGCGTCAACCAGCTCGGCGGCGTCTTCATCAATGGACGCCCGCTGCCCAATCACATTCGACTCAAGATCGTGGAAATGGCGGCCAGTGGAGTTCGACCCTGTGTGATTTCCCGCCAACTTCGGGTCTCCCACGGCTGCGTGTCCAAGATCCTGAACCGTTATCAGGAGACGGGGTCCATCAGGCCAGGGGTCATAGGTGGGTCCAAGCCTAAGGTGACCTCCCCAGAGATCGAGACGCGGATCGACGAGCTGCGCAAGGAGAATCCCGGAATCTTCAGCTGGGAGATACGCGAGAAGCTGATCAAGGTGAGTTCCTCGCACCTGCCAAGCCGCAGGAAGCTGTAAAATGTGCCAAACAAAAAGGATGCCGGGTTTTGGCTCGACCCACCGGTAGCCATAACCGCATGCCATTATGTGCAGACAAATAATTGCACAAATGCACAAATATCTGGCAGATCCGAGTCGGGGAGTCCATTCACTTCCGTTTTCCGAAAAGTCACGTGGCAGTTTGGGACGCCCGCTGGTTTTGTTATGGCACGTTGCCGGGCCCTTTTGCATATGGGTGAGCCGGCTGGACAATGCACAGATGGCCCAGAAACACAGGCCCAGACCCGGTCCGAAGGTTTTGAACTCGGCCGCTCATTGACAAATTTGTTAAACAACGGCGACGACAAATTCTCGCTCTCGCTTGCCACCCAAACCGTTGAGAAATCGATTAAACCATAAAGAATCGTCTGGCACTGCCGATGTCGGCATCGATTGTGTTTTATCCTTGAGGCGACAAGGTGCAAAAGGAGAATATATATATTCATCCGCCTTTTGCCCTGCGGACATCGCTTTAAACTTCCTGTTTGCCAATGTGTGTCAGGCCCACATAGCATTTTGTACACTTAAAGCAACGGATTTATTTAGTGGTAATCAAAGTGGAAAATGCCCTCGGTTTGATCCCACTAAAAGCCGCTCAGTGTACTGCCTGGGTGCAAATGTGTGCGAATGTGTGCGCTCAGCCCACCAGCAAAACTTAATTCATGTCACGTTTTAATGGGCGATTTAAAAATCTAACAAACAAAAAACAAGTTGTTCGACAGCCCTCCATCCGCTATTCCAATATGTCATCTCTCAGCCGGTGTGAAAATACTCGTCGCAATCCCGCTTTCTGACCCATTATTTTCAGCGTTAAACCCGAGGATGAGCCCACATATAGATATAGGTATATATTATTGGCTGTATATGCAAAGGCAAAAGGCCAAGTCCAAAGGGGAGATGTGCTCGAGCTCATTTCTGAACCTACGCCAATACGCGACTTATTCACGGACTGAACCCTGAGCAGACCAGCTGTCTGGATCTCGGTTGGATGCTGGGATGGATGGATGGACCTCTGACAGCTGCCTCGGACTCGTGTTTCGCCTCTCGGCGAGATCGCGAAGAGGAGGGGAGTAGAGTACAGTGAAGATGGGACGGCGAGGAGAGGAGCCAGCCTCTTTGGCGCTCTTTATTTGAAGCCGCAATTAGCCACACTTTATGTGGCGATGCGATTCGGGCGACCATCGATACGATCGGCCAGATATCGCTCACGCACACAACTGGGTCGGAGCTGCATCACCTCGGTCTGGGTCTGGGTCTGGGTCTGGTACCCAGTCCACATCCACATCCACATCCACATCCCAGCTCTGGTTCGCTTTGTTTGCCGTTTGCCGGGCGGGAGGCGCAAAAAGTGCCTCCAGGTGCGCTTCACGCTTAATTAGAATATGCCAGGGGCTCCTCCTGCCCCTCCCTGCTCAGATATTCAGATACAACTTGGTTAGGGGCAACGATCGTGATTGATTTTGGTGGAAGTTACTGCTTCGAATTAGGCAGGGTCCAATCTTTACTCCAACTCCGATTAGGAATATTCCGAATCATGTGACTCACTTAGAAGCCATTTGTTTCCCAGAAATTCAATTATTAACTCGCACTCGCATAGAGCGCACCTGTCACTCAAGCGAGAAACTAACAGGGACCCCAAAGTCGATCAGAGGTGGAAAATATGCTCGATTTGGTCAAGTATAAAGCGCAGTCAAGTGTCAATCCAACTGTCAACTAATTAATTAAATTTCAATTGAAATTGTTAAGCCAGAACCCAGGCGATGGAAAAAAAGCGTACCTCGCAGTCGGGGGCTCGGCTCCGCTCGGTGATCGAGATCAGTGTGGCTGGGGTTTGGGCTTGGGTTCGGGATTGAAATTGGAATTGGGATCCAGTTGTCAGTTGGCACAAGATAAGCCGTCACACATTCCAGCAACCAGCAACCGGCAACCGGTCTGGGACCCAGCAGCAGTCATAAATAACCCACAAAGTCCAGTTGAAAATCAAAACATATTTCTGCTGTTGTCTCGCTGACACATTCAATAGAAATAGGAGTCGGTAGCCAGAAGACCAACAGCAGTTAGCTTCGGACCCAGCATCCATATCCACTCCAGACTTCAGACTGGACAAAATGTCAGATTTGGTTTCCGTGCACGGCGTCTTGTCTTGTCCGATCTACTCAGGTCTCAGATCTCAGATCTGGTCTGGTCTGGTCTGGTCCATGTCTTGTCTATAAGGTGCCAGTTGTGCCACCTTGTTTGGCGGGGGGAGGAGGAGGGGAAGCCCCCTGATAATTTCGTTAGTGGAAAAATATTATTATTAATCATGAAAATGTTTGCGGCACATGCCACTCCACTTGAGTAACGCATGGGACCCGGACCCTGGACACTGGACAGACTAGACTCTGGGTCACTTGGACTGGCTCCCAGATCCCGCAGTTGCGCTTCGTTGTGCAGCGATTAGCTCGAATGCTCTAATGAAAAGTGACATGTTGGGGAATTGATCGGGATTCGGGATCGGAATCGGGGAGTCGGATTTGGGTTTTCGGGCTCCGATGGTGTCGTCTTGTAAGCGCCATATCTTATGGCTGGATGCTGGGGAGAACGGGGAACGATTTATATTTGAGTATCCGGCAGTCCAAATCAGAAAAAGAGCCTATCTTTGCCCGAGAGGGATTAACATCACACCGTGCATTTTATCGCAATTTGTTTTCAATTCCCTGGCTTTTGTAAAATCTCAGCACTTGTCCCGCCTCTTGAGACAACACGCGACACAAACACAGGCGCATCCAAGGGCAGAGATAAATTCTCATGCCTGGCCTGGCCTAACTCCCGGCCTGACATTTTCCTAATTGGATTACACACCCAAGAGATGGGGGCAGGGGAATCTCTGACGAAGACAGCTACATGAAAATTGTCCAAACACAAAGAGCTGCCCGGCAACTGTGGCATTAGTGTCAGAGAGCTTTCCAAGTGCATTGTCCCCGGAGATTCCGCAGTCCGTCTGGTCAACAGTAGCAACCGAAATATTTACCCAGCCTTTAACCCATCTTATCTTAATTGGGTTGATGTGTTCTACTCGTTTCGACTTCGACTCCGTCTTCGAATTAGAATAAGATATGATAACGAATCAGTCCAATGATAGCCCCATATCTGATTAGCTTTCTTTTTCCCAAATGATTGCAGGAAGGCTTCGCGGATCCACCCTCCACCTCATCCATCAGCCGCCTGTTGAGGGGAAACGATCGTGGCAGCGAAGATGGTCGGAAGGACTACACCATACACGGAATTCTCGGAGGTAAGACTTGTTGGCTTGTTGATCAAATCGATGGAGAAACGCACACTGGAGAACGGAGCAGGGCAGGGGAGGGCAGGGGAGTCTCCGCCGTCGCTGTGAAAATCACCGATCATTTATTTGATAATTTCGGAAAATCATCATCAAATCATTTGTAGCTCAAATCAACAAACTGGCGTCGGCAACCCGGCTTTGATCGTCTTAGAACGAGCGACTTAACTTAAATAAAAGCCGCTCAAAGGGGAGAGAAAGAGCACAATGGATCGCCTCGCATACGATACGATAACGATCTCGATATTGGTTCGATCGCTTCGCTTGTTGGCCATACAGCCCGAAATAGGTGTAGATGATGACACCTGAGAATCAAAGTACCTCGATGCCGGAGATTCTTTTGCCGGCCAGCTAATAACCCCGCTTTTCACTGCCCTGCCTTGCGTGAGATCTTGTGTATATTCCTCCGCCTCTCTGTCCCTCTGCCCTCTGTTCCCCGATCGGAGCCAATAATAATGCCGAATATGCATAGTCATCCGATAAACGACCGGCGGGGTCAAAGCGAGAGCTTGGCATTTGGAAATTGGGTAGAAAATTGTTTTGTATGATCTCTGGGTGTGCATCATTAGACGCACACTGCACTGTACTTGGCTTTTTATATTTTTACATTTTCAATTAGGATTGACAGAGCCGCACTATTTGGGGTGCCCTTCGATTTGGCAACTACCAGTTGTGCCTGTCGGCATCCTGTTATATTTTTGCCGACCTCGGCTGTCACAACACAGATCCCGCCTCACAATAGCTCGCAGGGGAATCCCCCTAAGATGTCACCTTGGCGTTGTCTCTCTGAATGGCAACAAGCCGACAATGACTCTGGGTTGCATTCGCTCAATGAATATTGTGAGATTTTCGATTTTCGGATAGCCTTGACGAACAATCATGAGCCCAGCCCAGATGTTTATTTTTTCTTTTCGAAGTCACAAACTCTGTGGGAAATGCCGCTCCCTAGCACAGGTGAAATGCCGATGAGGATGGGAACTCACAAGAATCATTACATTTTGTATTGAATACCTTATTAAATTGGTCAAATATTCAGTACTTAAATCTGTTAGAATTATATTATTAGCGGTGACAGCAGGGATAAATAAACAGCTTTTTTCATTGACTGACATTGACTGATGCTTGTGTCCTGTGCTGACCACAAGTTGGCTTATTAAATCCGGTATTCAGATGAATATTTTATTCCCTGAAATTACCGTGAGGCACCTGTATGACCAAGCTGTTTACCTGTTGCTATTCACTAAGCACAATCTACACGGCCCTGCCACAAGGGCATCATTATGTTGTCGAAGCGTATAATAAGCACACGCCCTCCCATCATCATTGGGTCCCTCACCCAGTCCCCAGTCCCCTCTCCATCCTCCACTCCCATCCGGACCTTTATTATGGCCAGTCGGCCAGAGTAGGAGCAGCAGCTCAGAATCACAATCACAACCCCAATCGCAATCGCAAAGGCAGAGACACATCCGAGATGCAACTGGCCAGACCCCAGCTGTGCTGGAATCAGTGGGATGTGAGATCTGGGGGGATCTGGGGCCAGAGACCTGACTGAGGCCCGAGCCTGGGACCTGGGATAACAAAGTCGGTGCCGGTGTCGGTGCCTGTAATCAACGCCTTCTTGCCGGCGACTATATGATTCCTGTGGCCCTCACCCGTAGACGCCGAAAATAAAATTATGCATTATTAAATATGTTTCTTCTTTATTTCGCATATAATTTGGTTTGATTCGGATTTTGTACAATTTATACAACTGACTCTGGCCAGCCTCCACGTTCGGGCCTTTTCCGACTCCCATCCCCATCTTCAGCCCTTTCCCAGCTCTTTCCCCGTCCCCAAAATAAAAGCCCCACTGAATGTCGCTGACTGATTTAGCGGCGGCTCGCTTTGATCTAGCGAATACCGAAAAAACGATGGAAAAACGTGGAATACCCAATAATAGCTGAATGTGGCCCGAAACAGAAAGAGAAATTGTGTGGGGGCTACCGAAATAAGTTCGGTGACAATAATGCTGTTATAATTTCTGATAAAGGCCAATGTGGGTATGCCGAACAAAATGAGTCGGCCAAAGTCGTCATTAAGAGCATTGATAGCATCCGGGCGAGCATCCATCGATGGTGAGGATCTCACCTAAACAGCAATTTAAATGGTATTATATGGTACATGGGAATACCAAAAAGAGTGAGAGGTAGTGAGACGTCAATGCAATCTAATTATAATTTAAGTCCGGCAAATGAGCGACCGAGCACCATTAAAACGGGGATCTGCGATCCTCATCCCCTCTTCCCTCGAATCCCAAAAATATGCAGCGAATTATTTTCAGGACTTCTCGGAAGTCTGCCGCTTGATAAATATTGATCACACGCCCTCTTGAGGATCAACAGACGTGCCGCTAAACGCTAGCAACGCCTCTGCCAAAATGCTCTGACAATAGCCAAGCTGCCTAATTCCGAATCCTCAAAACCAAACCGCATTACTGATAAATACGCGTCCGATTTATTTTATTCGGTGCGATTCCAGCTTAGCCCACTCAAATACAGAAAAACAGAAAAACGGAAAAAAATGAAAAGAAAGTGACGCAACACAAAGAAATCAAATGCCAAAACACCGACACCAGTCTACGATGGTGAAGAGAAAATCCGAGCGGAACACTTGTGGCAATTAGTGGCCAGGACAAAGGATCAAGAGAGGCCGCCGTGGGAATGGCCGGGCTATTTACAAAATACTCCCCTCCAACTTGCCATCCCAGGACCAGACAATGAGGCAGCAAGAACGAGAGCTGGTCCTGCCCAAACAGGTTGAATTATTAGCAAAAAGAGCACTGCAGCTCTGCAGCACTGGCCGAAGGACGAAGACCAACGGACGCCGCCCGAGTGATCCTTTTAGAGGATTCACACCTCCTCCAATGAGAGAGAGAGAGAGAGAGACTCGGTTGCATTCCTGCAGTGTCACATGACAAATGACTGCAAGGAGGCTCCGACTCCGAGGTGATTGCGCAAAAATATCCTATCCCTGCCCTGCCCTGCCCTGGTACATGTGCGTGCGGTCTCTAACCCCGCAGAAATCTTCCACTCTTCCACAACTGACCCCATCTCACACATATGGCATATGGCCAACCGATCCGGTGGTTGGCTGGCTGGCTCATTTGTTCGACTCGAAAACCCATTAAAATCGTTCATGCCCGAAAAAAGTGTCAACGTAACAAAAGCATCGCCTCGACTTCAAATGCACCGATCTCGGGCGGCATCTTTAATGCCCACCAGGGTGTCCTGGAGCGTTCTGTTTGATCCCATTGTGCCCAGGCCCGGCTCTGAGATACTTTTGTATCTCCGCCTCGGTTTTCTGTTTTCGGTTTTCGATGCACTGTGCGCCCCCCTGAGTCGGTGCGTCGTTCGTGTTGATGAGTTACAAAATATTTTATTAACGTATTATCACACTTTACCCGACTTCGACCTTCCATCCCGCTCCCTCATTCTTCCCTCTCGCTCTCTCTTTCGTCTTGGGATTTGTTTTGATCAAGTGTTTGTATGCTTTGTTATTTAAATTAGTTTCATTTCATTCTGACCCGATGTGGGACTCCTTCGATTCCGATTCCGATTCAGATTGCGATGATTACGTTTATTTTGCCGCCGGATTATGATTATAACTAATTTTGTTCTCCTTCCACGGCCAACTCTCAACAGGGAGGCCTGACGACTTTTGTAAATTAGTTTAAATGGCCCTTGGTGGGAAATGGAAATGGCTTTGAATTTAAACATGGTATTTAGTTGTCTGCTCATTTGTAATTTCATTTGAGGCGAGGGCAGTGCGAGGGCGTTTTCAGCATACATTTCTGGATATTTAATTGGTAACTACACGGTTTATCTATTGCAATCCATTAAATGACCTGATATTGTCTGTTACAATACCTATTTTGGATTTGTTAGCTTTTTAGGGAAATTAAGGTAACTGAGTCTGCCCTTCTCTGCTATTTCTATATTTGGATGCGCTTTTTCCCTGTTGCACAATGGTTAGGGACCTGTCAAGGATGTATTTCGGTGTGTGTGTAAAAGCAATTGGATATTCGATTTGGCCCAAACCCATTGACGTCAATGAAAATGAGCAAGAGGAAAAACTCGCCCGGAACCCACGAAAAGATAACTGCAAAGGCAAACAACAACGAAAGCGAAGGGCTTACTCCTGGACCAATTAAATGCATTTTGGTTACTATGGCAGCATTAAAACGAATTCAAGAGAAAATTAATTTTCCTAAAAAATTACATTTTTATGACGTCTGCTTTCCTTCATTTATATGAAAGATATTTGATATAGTCCAACGATTTCGGAAAGCAAAAATAATTGCATTTTATTTGCATTTCCAAACATCCCACCATTCTCACAACAAAACGAAAAAAAAACAAAAGCTTAGTAGATAACTCAATTAATAGCGGAAAATTCATCGAGCGAAGGTGAAAATTTAATGAACTAAACTTTAGTTACTCCTCGAATGTTCATTTCCTTTGTGGAAGCAGATAACTTTGTTATTTACCTTCCATTTACCGCCACAAAGTTTCAAAGTCCGAGTTTAGAACTTTGAATTATTTAAGCATTTGTCGCTCAACGTTCACGGTACGAGAATTATTTCTATATATCTTTTTGAAATAATGAATTTTAAGGTCGCCACATTCCATCCTTCTCGCCCGGCTCAGCGCTTATCAAACCTTACCCACATAAGCGGCATTACGTTTAAAGCTTCTGTAATCCTTTTGCTGACATGAGTCTTAAGACTCGAAAATAACATACCCCAGAGCCGATCCAAACCGAAATGAGCTGAGCCAGGCCAGGCCCAAGACCAAGACCGTGTCATGTGGCCCAAGGCAAAGGCATTTCAAATCCCGAAGCCGCGGCGCGGCGACAGAAAAACTGACATCTGACAGGTCGGACATCGGACATTGGACATCGGGCATCAGGCATCCCTGTTCCCCCCTGTGGTTCGAGAATTGTTTTTCAATTGCAGCCTGCTTTTCCAAGCCCCCATTTTACATTAGATGCACCAATTTAAATCGTATAGTCAATGTCAGATTGTTGATTGATTATGGGAGGGCTTCAACCTCCCAAACCTATATCTTTGAATGGGATAATAGACTTTGAGCAGATTGATCTTTGCCCCCACTCCGGGAGCGAGGTTGTGCAGCAATTGTCCATCAAAAGTGATTGGGCTCCAAAAACAAACACACACTTGGAGAAGTGACCGCTTGCCTTCTGCACTTTGCCACAAGTTCAGGCGCTCGACCGACCACACAAGGCATCTTGGAGCTCGAATTTTGAATCTCGCAGTTTGGAACTGGGAGTTCCCAGTTCAGTCTCAGCCAGTACTACCTGCTGTTCGAAAACACAACTGGGACGTCGTCAGAAATGATGGAATACCCTGACCAGATTACGAAACCGCAGTAATTTATCAAAGCTTAGGGCCCGAGCGGTTTTCCACAGTCCCCAGACGCCCATGAAAGAAAAGAAAGCCCAAAATCAAAGGCAGCTCCACAGTAGCCAAAGTGGTGCCCTCCGAGGGTGCTGGTGGCAAATAAAAAGGCCTTTGTCTTGGGATTGTTTCTGGCCGGACTCGGAGTCGGACCGCCAGTGTGGCTGCCTCTCTATCCCCTATTGATGGGCGAGTAGCAACAAATTAATAAAATGTTTAACATTTAAAAACTAATTGATTTTTGTACCTTCCACTCTTTCTCTGCGACCGGCTTCCATTCCGATGGCTCCGGAGCAGCAGCTCCAGGAGCCGACCCCCTTATTTCGTATAATTAAGTTTTATTGTTTGGTGTGTTGAAAGATTAATAGTCCGACTTCTGTATTTTATCATTCGCATCCATTCGATTCCATTTAATACGCATGTGAACTTTTCGATTTCTTTATTGGACCACTAAACAGTGGGCGTTCCGACACCGAGGTCTCTTGGCCGGTTTCGCTTGAGGGGATTTTGGGTGTGGCCTGCTGGCCTGTTGTCCAGTTGTCCAGTTGGCCTGTTGGCTTACCAAGCTCATAAGCGTGCCGAAAGGTTATTTTACAGTTTCGGAGGGGTCGGACCCCTCCTAACCCAATAATTGAAAACCCAAATAACTGGGTTTTTGCCAATCGGATTTGCGGAATTTGCGTACTTACAGGTGTGCAACGCTCAACGTACTAATATTGACGATGGCTGAAGGATTACTGTGATTGAATTGATTTGACGGCATTTATAGAAACTGAGTGTAACATCCTGTTTGCATTAATCACAGCGGTAACAGGAACAGGAAACCACCTAATTCGTGAGGTCGATTAATAATTTTGTCCTGGCAGACCGGAAAAGATTAACACCTGAGGACTGACCACAACCCAGCCACACACGACTCAGGTCAAAGGTCGATCAATTTTATCGAGCCCCGCAGCATTTCCGCTGAACCCTAACACAATACCCCATACCCCAGACTTTTCCTTTTCGGGATTCCCGAACCACCTCCTTTGAAAAACGAGCTTGTGATCTTGTTGAATAATCCCGCTTTGATCCTGAGCCGCACGGGCTGTGACCCTGCCCCGCCCCGAAACTAGGGTTATTGTGTAATGAGCTCCCCAAATAATTTGGCATGACCCTCCGCGCTTCAAGCCCGATTTGAAATGGCGGCGGCCTTTCGAAATCTCCTTTCGTAAACAGATGCCGAAGTTAATTGGCGCACTCCTCCTCGCTCGCTGACAACTTGCCGATCATCTTCTTGTGTAATGTGATATATTGTGTCACTTGTCAGTGCTATGACTTTTACGAGCTGCCTAGGGCCACACCCCCACCCAGGCCAGAGCCTCGAGAGCCTCCGGACTCGGTTCCACTTTTGTGGGATCTGGTCGGTGGCTTTGACATTTGTTGCGCTCCCTGACGTTTCAATTAATATGCAATGGCGCGCAGTGAACGTTGCCTCCCATTCTTACCCATTCTTATTCCCAGATCCATTCCCATTTCCATTCCCCAGCTAGTAATCCACGTCGGTGGCCCTATTCATTGAATTCGGAGATCAAACCGCCGAATATGATTAGGTTTCGAGGGGACAAAGGCGTGGAAAATTTTATGGCTTCTTACGAGGCGTTAATAATTTCAGTTGCCTTTTAATAAAGAAATTTCCCATTCTCATTCCCATATTTTCAGGCCGCGACTCGGACGTGAGTGACACTGAGTCTGAGCCCGGGATTCCTCTGAAGCGAAAGCAGCGGCGATCCCGGACCACCTTCACCGCCGAGCAGCTGGAGGCTTTGGAGCGGGCCTTTGCCCGCACCCAGTACCCGGACGTCTACACCCGGGAGGAGCTGGCCCAGACTACGGGTCTGACTGAAGCACGCATCCAGGTGTGGTTCTCCAACCGCAGGGCCCGCCTACGCAAGCACTCCGGTGGATCCAGTTCCGGACTCTCGCCCATGAACAGTGGTGGCTCCGGAGTGGGTGTGGGAGTGGGACCGAGTGGGGCTACAGCCCCTCTAGGCTTTGGCCCCCTGGGCGTGGGTTCCATGGCGGGGTACAGTCCGGCGGCAGGAACCACCGCCAATGGCATGAACGATGCCGTCCATCACACTGCCCACGCCCCCAGTTCGCATCACAGTGCTGCGGCAGCAGCTGCAGCGGCTCATCACCACCCACAGATGGGGGGCTATGAGCTGGTACAAAGTGCGGCGCAGCACGGATTCCCGGGAGGCTTCGCCCAGCCCGGACACTTTGCCAGCCAGAACTACTATCACCAAGGTGGGTTAAGCTACTATGAGTAAAGTAGTAAAAGATCAAGGGTGTATTGCGTTCACACAAATTTGTGTAACCGGGAGAAGGAAGTGTTCCGAACCTTTATTTTTAATCATCATCAATCTCAGATACATTCTCATATGTAGACCTGTAAGAAATGCTGTAAAACCCCTTCTTATCTTTATCCTGCTTATTCCTTTCTCCTTTTAGACTACTCCAAGCTGACCATCGACGACTTCTCCAAGCTGACCGCTGACAGCGTCTCGAAGATCTCGCCCTCGCTGCATCTGAGCGACAACTATTCCAAGCTGGAGTCGCCCTCGAACTGGTCCCAGGCGGCCTACCACCTCAACCAATCGGCGGTGGCCGCGGCCAACTACAATGCCCATGTGGCCCAGCACCAGCTAAACGACTACGCCGCTGCAGCGGTGCATGGGAACGCAGCAGCTGCGGCGGCCTACAACCACCCTCTGCCGGCGCAGGGTCAGGCCAAGTACTGGTCATGAGTTGAAGGGTCCGGAGTCGGGGTTCCGCGTTAGTTTTATGCATTTCAATTATCAACTATTGGGCACCCAAGCCCGAACACGTGAATATGGAAAGCATCTTGGCTTGGCTATAATTTAGAATTACTTCGCTTACTGCTAGGCATTACATGGCTTTTAGAGGCGCATTAAGGCTGGCAACGTTTCCGTACAATCACTTCGAATAGCTAGATGTACATTTATATTTATTTATATGTAACTCCATAGGTAATGCTATATTGTTAAACATACTGCCCCGCAGAGAGTTCATTGAATTGAATTGGTAATATATGTATATTGAAGAAAGATACTCTTCGGGGTTCACACACTGACAGAGTGATGCTTGTAAATTGTAATAATCGAGAAGATAATAAATCGAAGTGCTAAGGTTTTGAAAGTAAATTTGTTTTATTGCTAAAAATTTGTTTAGTTTCGGACGCAACTTGATATATGACTGAAAGCGTTTATGGTGATATCTGTGACTGATGACTCCTGGAAAGACACATTTATTTCCCTGACCAATGTGAAATTCCATAAAAACTCCCTTCAATAAAAACGCTGTGTGGGCTCGTATTGTAGGAACAAACCAGTAATAGTTGTATATATTTGTATTAGTTTTATATGCTATAATGTGTATATAGATATAACTTTAATTATTGGTGGTTACTGCCGCAGCAAGTTCTCGGCTTCTCTCCCATTTCAAGGAGAGCTCAACCTTATTTCTGCATGCGTAGATAGGATACATATATATAATCGAAGAAAATACTGATAATAATACGTTTTTTCTGACCTTTCGCATTTGAAATACTTGGATTGGAAAATACATAAGTTATAAGTTTAAGTTAATTATTGACAACATCAGACTTATTATTACACACAGTGAATATGTTTATTAAGATTTGTTTTTTTTCTGTTTTTCTGTTTTTATTCCTCTATCGTATTTCCAGGTAAAGGTTAAAATCAATCTAAATGAAATACTTGATGACCTCGTTATATTTTATTGTCAATACTTTATTTATTGTCCGAAGTACATTCATGTAGTATATATGTATAATTATGTATGTATAAATCGATATATTTGATAAATATTTCTCACCAAGATTTATTGTCTTTGACGCAGTATGTTAACACTCTCGTATAGTTGATCGTAGGTGGCAATTCTTAGCTTTGGACTAGGGGAGACATTTATTGTCATATACACATAAACGTGACTTTAAGGGGGATTTCAAAGGGTTACTAACTGATACAAGTAATGCGGAAAAGGGGTTCTTAGGTTCAGGTGAAGCCTTGCTAAGGTACAAGATTGGCACTAGTTCGATATTTTCTTCGAGAGTTTCAACCAAAAAACGATATGACTTGCTCTGATATAATCGTTCTTTCGCTTTGCACTGATATCAGTTACTTCAGTTGGTAATATAGTTACATATACATAGAGATTTTTAGCGATACAGATACCTATGGATACTGCTATTGGTATTTGTATTGATATTGAGTGGACACCGCCAACTACAGCTCGCGATTGCAATCGCTAGCCTTTCCGGGTAGTTGTGTGTACAGCAGGTGTTTGTCGTGACGTCAATAAATCTTTTTGTTTTTCGGGAATCTACATTTAGTAATCGAACTTAAAAGTTCATAGTTCATAGTTCTACGTTCCGGTTACGGTATTGTACTGGTATTATTGTAAACGGTATCGCATAATTCGCGTAAGAGTATATTGTTGATATTTAGTATTCGTAATTGTCCAAGTTGCGGCGAAATTCGCGTCGATGCAGTGCTGTAATACGCGGCGGAGTGCCCCAGGCGTGGAAGGGCGGATAGGAGGACGTTCCCCCCGAGCGGAGGAGCGGCCTGGAGGAGTAGCCTCCGGTGGGCAGCGCGTTGCTGGAGATGCTGCGGATGTGGTCGGGTCCCGCGGAGAACTTGGACAGACGGCCGCGTATGCCAGCACCGCTCCAGGGTATCATCGGTTGGTATTGGTTGGGCACGAAGCACCGCTTACAAACGGCTGCGGTGGGTTGACGCAGTCGCTCGTGTTGGGGGTAGTACCCGACCTGCAGGGGCGAACAGAGAACGAGTTATTGGTGTTATCCCCAAATTGGCTTTCGAACGAGCTCTACGGGAAGACAGGAAAGTGAGAAGTGCGTCTCAGCCAACACTAACACTAACCCCCGGATGCATTCAGTTCAGGAGAGATTCGCTACAGTTCGACATCAAGTTGAGAGTACAGAAGAGACTAAGGATTTCCAAAACTAAAACTAAGTCATGCCAATGTGCTAGAACATGCCAATACATACTCAAAACCAAAACATCACCATATCGAGAAATCAACAAACAATTTTTAACAATTTAACAAATGAATCGTAATGAATTTATTTACAAATGGTGCATGCGATGTATCTCCATACATCAGACATCGCACACATACATCAGCATGAGTTCAAGAAGTGTCGCCCTCTGGTAACAAACTTATTTATTTGCATACTTTTGGGCTGACCTCACAAATTGCATACTTCCAGGCTGCCAAACAACAAACGAATGAAATTTAATTATAAACAAAAAACACAATTACACAAATTCAATCAAGACTAAAGACATCAACTAAAACATATATTTTCTTTTTAATTTAAGAAACGTCAATTCCAAAGCCCTTAGAAGCTCCTCTTGAAATAGCAGACAAAGTGCCGGAAATCAGCCGATTATCCCCAACTCGTGCTAAAGGGCAGCGAAACAGCCTCGGAAATCAAATTTCCGAGAACCATTTAAATAAAGAAGTCTAAAGGAAGTGTTTGATTGTTAAAGGACAAACAGGAAGTAGCACAACAATTTCAATACAATCAGCCCTTCCAGCCATTCACCGAAACGCTACTTCGACGTCTACTTCATGCTGCTACTTCAGTCTGTCGCTAAGATTAGAGGTTAGAGCAGTCACTACTTGGAAGAACTCGGAACGAGTGACAGGCACAGACTACAGACTGAACTCAACAACCATACTACCGAATGCTCACAACAGAGAGAGAACTGGAAAACGAGTGAAACAAAATGAAAAGTATGCAGCACACATCGAACCATCGCCATTTACTCATACAAATTGCCTGGCGTCACGTCCCGAGCGACTGAAACGCCCCCCTGCCCCTCCAAAGCCGCCGCTCGCGGTGGGGCTGCGCAGGTAACGGTAGCTGGGCAGGAACCCGGAGCGGTACACGGCGCCAATGTGGCGCTTCTGGGGCGACGGCCACTCGGGCTCCTCAGCGGCATCCGTGCCCCGACTCTGCTGCTCTTCCTCCTCCTCCGCCTGATCCTGCAGGGCAGCATCGCTGCCGTGCTCAATGCCAAATAGTTCGGGATCCTTGGAGGTGTCTTTTTGGTGGTAAAGCATAGGTAAAGGCATGTACAAAATCTGTGCTGGAACAGGTCTAGCTAGGTGCAGGGTTGGTTATATATGTATGTAAATGCCTAAAGGGTGACCGGAGTTCCGGAAAAAGTCTCCGGCAATCAAAGTAACCTGCCGGACTTAAACCACACCGTCAGAAAAAACTTAGTAAATTGTACTATTTACACGTTGATTTAACTATTGCACAAGGCTCTTGAAAGAACTCACATTAACAAAAAAATACTGAAAAATAGTAGACTTACAAATTGGTTAGTTATTATTTGATTGAATTTAATATGCAAAACTATAATAACATTAAATATAAAAATTGTTCCAATTTCATTATGGTTATTAACAAGTTCCATAAATTATTCCGTTGACTTAACTAATTGAGTAGTAAATTGAGGATTTTACTAACATGTGCAAATAATTAACTCAACTATGTTGATAGTTTAGAAATTGAATAAATTTGTTCATATTTACTTTGCGCTTTTTCTAGCAGTGCATAATCACCCCTTCAACTCACCCAGGAAGCGCTTTTCGGCCCGTCGGTAGTCGTTCCAGTCCAGATCGGCGTAGCCTGCATAGCTGGGATACCACCAGTAGCTCTGCATGGGATCGGCATAGTCGGGAGCAGCGGCGGGCAGGAGCATCTCCTCGTCCTCCCTCTTCTGCTGGACTCCGTGCACGGGCGAGGACTTCAAGGCTCCTAGGTTACGCTTCTCGGCACTGGCCCTCTGGTTGTGGTGCTGCTGGGAGTTGTACCGGGCAACGGCGGCCACATTCCGCTTGGGCTGCTCCCTGTGGGTACTGGGGGCACTCTGGAGACGGGCCACCATGGCCAGGTTGCGCTTTCCGTTCGGCAAGGGGAGCTGGAAGTCGCGGGCCAGGGTGCCAACATTACGCTTGCCGTAGGTCATTAGTCCTCCAGCCCGGGCCAGGGAGCCAATGTAGCGCTTTTGCTCGCTCGGCTCACCGGAGTCCGCATCCGCGTAATCCTCTCCAGGCTCCGCCGTAGGCAGTTGTCCATTCTTGGCCAGGGTGGCCAGACTTCGCTTGGGGGCGTTCAAGAGCCCTTGGGCAGCCAAGGCGGCTACCGAGCGCTTGTCCTCCTCCACGTAGTCGGAGTAGTCGCCCAAAGGCTGCTCCTCGCCCACTGCCAGCTGGCGTTCTCGAAGCAGGTTCTTCAGCTGGTTACGCAAGGCAGAGGCCTAGGGATGAAGGCGGATTTGGTTGTGATTTGTTGAATCAGAACGGAATGGCAGAAGCAATTTAAACTCAAGGCTCGGGCAGATGTTGCCGTAAGTAAATCCTTTCACGTCAGGTATAAATACAGTGCAGCAGGTTACTTACGTGGAGCTGATACTCGGGACTGGGGTTCATCAGTTGATTTATTATGGACTCCATCTCGCAGGGCGACACGTTGGCAACATCATCCGTGGCACTCGCGGCAAAGGAGCGAGGTTGTATAGCCTGAAAGGGGGAGATTTTGTAAAAGGATGATAGTCGGGAATCCAGGAGGAAAACATTTCAATCAGCATCCGGATGAATAAATCGTCTTTTGCATTAAGCAATATAGCCTGGAATTCGTACCCCGCACCCACGCCGAGACACTGTCGAAGGAAACGCACGCCTCAGCTCATTGTCTCCCACTTAATTGCCCCAATTATTTACACTAAATTGAGTTTGAAATGTGTTGACACTTGGCGCCTTTTCGCCTCCGCAGGCGTCCTGGTCTACCAGCAAAGATGGCGGCACAAGATACTTTGTCCCAATCCTGGGGCTTTTGAGGTCATAAATTTTCCGATTCCCGGCAGCTTCTCAATGACGATGCAAGGCACTTCACTCTATTTGCGTTATTTGTTGCCTACTTATGTGAATCCATTAGGGCACAGTCATCGATGAATACTTCAATGTGGGAGTGGTTTAGGTTGGGGTCCAGGAGTGGTCCGATTCCCCTAAATTCCGAGCAGCTGGTCGAGAGCTTCCCTCAGCTCTGTCGCCTTGACTTTCATACCTTTCAAGTTTACGTCAAAGAAGTGTTCAACGAGAAACAGCAAAACGAATTACGTTCTCACGAGGACACGTGTGTGAAAAAGTCGGTATGTGCAACCTGGCAACAAGGATAACCGAGCTGAACTCGTAATATTTTACTTCCAACGCACACAAAGGCAGCTCAAAGTGAAGACAGGACGAAACAGTTTGTTGGGCAAATGGTCGCTGAACTGAAAGGATAATTCCAAGAAGCCGGGAGTGAGTTGGCGGTTATCTGGGGAGCACGGCTATGGGTGCTCCTATGTGAATGGTTTCCGTTTCAACTGAATGAGATTGGAGGACGGTAAGGGGATGAGGGACCAAAAGACAATGCTTCCGCTTTTAATAACTGGCCCGGCAGAGGGAATCAGGAACGGAAGGAAGGGCGCACAGGATGCGATACAGGACGTGCTCGCTGGCGGCGCCAGAGCCGTAAATCTCAGACAGAAATTGACATCCTCTTATGAATGGCATGTGTGCGGGCTCAAATCCAAGACTCGTGTGTTATTAGCACTTGAAATAACAACCCAAAGGTGTTTGCCAATTCAACTGTTAGTTGTTCGGATGTTGCTTTCAGTTCCCAGCGAATCATTTCCGAATCTCTCTTCCGATACAATGGTTTCTGTGTGTTCGCATTTTGGCAGGCAATAAATTTTACTTAATAAATTCAACTTACAAAACGCCCATTCCCTGTTCCATAACAAAGATAAACACGGTCAACAATGCTATTTGTTTTTGTAAAACCCATGTTTGCCAGCTAAAGCAAAAAAAAAAACCAAAGCTTTTCCAAAACGTTGTCATCATCAGCTTACTGTATATATTTTTAAAGTCGCATGCAGTGAAATAAAATTACGAGGCTTTAAGAATATCCATGGGGGAACTGCGCTCTTGTCGCTATTATTTCCCAAACAAACAAAACCGCTAAAAGCGGGGGCGGATGCGCCTCGTGGGACAGCAGAGGAGACTCTTTTATTTGGGGCAGCCCCGTGTTGCGTAACATTTCATTTCCCATACTCTCTTTAACATCGCAAAAAAAAAAAAATGGGATTGGAACAATGAAATTTCTTAAGCCTGAAACTAACGCTGCTTTTTCAGATACCTCCACAGGTAATTAACATTCCAGCGAAAGCGTTCTTATAATTAAAATATGTCAGGCCTCAGCAGTTCTGTAGTTTGTATCTGCATCTGACAGCTGGTTTGCACGTTAATTGAGATATGCCCGTAATGCGAACGCAATTAAAACGCAAAAGCGACGGTGAAAGGGTCCAATTAAGATTGCCGCTTTACAAGGAGGAAAATCAATACGCAAATAAAACCAAAGCTAATTAAACTTCGCATGTCCCACTTAAGCGGGCGGAATCGAACAGGACATGGCCAATGAAGGACAATAATGTCAAGAGAATTGAATTCAGATCGCTGGCTAATTGGGCGTGAGATTATGCACCGTCTGTGGTGGCCCGAAGCGGGAGGAGGATCTGATGTCCCGAGGACATTTATCTGTACTGGTAATCGTGATGGCCTCAGAGCCCCAGGACACACTCTCCTGTTTGTTGCGAACAACCACTGATTTGCTTTTGCTGCCTGTTGAGCCGCTTATGTCGCCTGAGCCCTGCCGCAAGCAAATTTTATTATCACAGACGCTTCGCCTACGTGCTTCTGTTGCCATTCCCCAATTCCACTCCCACTCCCCATGCCGATCCCCATCCCCTCTCCCTGACCATTTAATGGCGCACTTTGTTGCTGTTTCCCTTACTTAAATAAATACTGAACGCAATATTAAAACTTAAGTGCTCTGCTCTGACCTTTCCCAGAGCTCCGGGATATTCCGAGAGTCTCTATCTGTTTTTTGGAGGGCACGAGGAGCAGACTTAAGTCCCGCAGCGACATTGCCTTGATGGAATTTGAGCAGGAAGGTGAGTCGAGAAAAGGTACAGCATTCCAACTGAAATGCTTCAAAAGCATCTGCCGGGGAGAAAGGATCTCGCAGGAAAAGAGGTTCTTTCATGGAATTTTCCTCTGGAGCGAAATAAGTTTTTTCGGAATTTGCATTAATTTGTTAATCGAATTTTCTTTATCCCTTTTTTAATCCTTGCTTGGCCATTGGCTAATTGCATCTCCATTCATTTTCTCGTCCATTACCCTCAAGTTTCATTACCAATAACACGCAACTGGCATTCAGCTTTAAATGCCACCATTGGGCATTCCACTACACGGTGTGTCAGAGTTGGCGAAATGCCTCCATTAAGGGTAATTGTCCATCAACGCAATGAAACCCACATGCAACGCCATTCTAAAATGTTCTCTGTTAAAATAAACAAATTACTTGTTCTAGGTATACCTTCATTTGGTTGCTGTTACCATGCCCCCTTTCTGCTCTACAAGGACATTCACAAAATGAAGAGCCAAATGGGGCATGGTGGGTTCCCTCACATGGCAGACTTTTGTGCGTGGGTCTGAAATTGATTACCATTGTGCCCCTTGATATCAATTTGACTTGCTGGCATTTTAATGAAAATGTAAACTCACAACTGGCGTAACATTGGAAACATGACGCCCTATTGATATCCAAAAGTTCGTGTTCCACAGTTTATTTTTCCGACTTTCTATTTACCATTTAAATGCCTCTGTCTCCTGTTATTGGCAGCAGCTTGCGCATAATAAACTACCAGAAAAATGGCCAAATTCAATCAAGGAGAGGGATAAAACATAATACATACCCAATCGGTTATCGAAGCATGCCTAAAATTTTCAGAAAATAAATAAAACTAAATAAAAGTTGAGGCCCTGATTAAGCTCAATCCATTTATCATTTCACTTGGGAGTTTTCACTTAATCAAAACGGTTAGAAAAAAACTTTGAAAAAGTTTGCAGACATTGCCGAAACATTTAATTGTGTTCCAAATCATGCATTTCTTGCCAAACTTCCCCAGAAGTCTAAATAAGGATGAGTGTTTGTTCAACAAAATTAATATTTGCATTTTTTCCGAGTCATCCGGTGCGTATACGCAATTTCCTCATGAGCAATCTGCGTGGCGGAAAAACAAAATTTTTATGGTATTGATTCGGCTGTGTTTGCCTTTATGTGGAGCGATTATCGATCCTCTGTATCATAAAGTATCTTTGCAGGCCCAACCCAGCCGCAATCGGGAATGACAGGCTACATCGCGAATCGTTGATATCTGGCATGCTGCAGGAAAATATCCAGCTCATGCAATTTATGTCATTCCAGTATCGGCATGTATTTCACTTCAGTTGTTGTTTGCAATGTCACGCGTTTGAGAGCTGACTCATTGTGTTGCATTTTCGATATAAAACAGTGGCAATGTAGGGATAAATAAATACTGCAGCCAAGGGAGGTTCGTATCCCTTTGACGTTATTTTTACCATTGACGTTGCACTTCCTCTGACGTTGCATCATTTTCTGACGTGGCTTGGGGACAAAGATATTTGATGAAAATCAACTCTAAAAGATTTCTTCGGAACTTTCAGCTGCTCAGTATTATATTACATTCAAAGGCATCTAACTTTGACAGGAATAAGAAAATTAAAGGAAATTGCATCTGTCACGTCTCCAGAATTTTTGCAGTGCAAATTTGTATCTCCCCATCGACCCAAATTTAATTATCGTCCTTCCAATCCCATTGTGCGGTTTCTTGATTGTGGGACAGTGAGTACAGCTCCAACGCAAATCTCTTAATTTCTTTGGAACTTCAGTCGACTGGAAATCTCCAACTTTGCTTCAATCTTTACCGAAGGACATTTTAGCTTTTAATTAGTGGACAGAAGCAAATGAAAAGGAATTCGGGCAGCGTGCAGGCGAACCAAAACTGTCCCTCTTATGTCACAAAACAATTGTTATGATGAATCGCTGGCAAGGTCCACGAATGTGGACAAATGTCGACAGATGTCAGCGAGGGACAATGGAGAACGTCGGGCGATCCACGCAAATTTTTCCATACTCCGGAAGGAATGAAAAACACGAACTGAAAACTAGCACTCTTGACCTGCACGTGTCGCTCTGGCTTGGAAGTGGTCGCACCATGACGATGGTGGAACCGCAACATCAACTGTTGCAGTTATGTATTCGCTACCGCAGGAAAGTATGTCCGCCTTTTCGCCGAAATGGGCGTGGCACGAGACCACATAAATTATGGCAAAGTGGGCGTGTGGGAGGCCTTGGAAAATGAAAAATAATGTAGTCCTCTCTCCGGGCATGGATACGGGAGAGCTGAGCAGCTGGAGACAATTTTGTATTTTCTGACAACCCAATTAATGGTAAGTGGACACTCTTGAACATTCCTTTAAGGAAGAGGATAATGTATTCACTGTCGTTGACAACTAATTACAAACGATACTCTTGGTAAAAAATTCTTTTAATAAAAAAAAATGTTGGTAAAATTTGAGAAATTATTAAAGAGAGTATAGTACTTCTTTATGGACTACAAATACTTTAAGCTAGGAAAATCGCACTTTTACTATCCAAGCCAAATAAAATCAATTGGGCACTTCATCTCAAAATGCTTAGAGGGGCTTGTTAATGCAAACACTTGAATTGAGAAAGTATATTTTTAGCTTGGCAATCATTTATAATTAGCTTTTATAAATACGGCAAATCTTCTTAGCTGCCACACCACAACGAGTGTGTACTTGTACCATTTTCAATTTCCTAGCTGCAAGAAGGAGCGGTGCCCACAAAATGAATTTCCCCGAAATTCATGCCTCACCGCACACGTCAACACAGAAAAGATAAATTTTGGAGCAGGCAACGAAATCGGACCGTGAACACATAAAGTGAAGGCGAATGCGAATGCGGCAGAAAGCGCCAGTTTGAAATTGAAAATATAATCCCGACTTACGGCATTGAGCAGCATGGAGAGCAGCAGCAGCAGCCGCTTGCTGTGGTGTGCAGATCTGTGCACCGCCTGCATCGTGGTCTGGGAGTTCCTCCGCCGGCTTTATAGGATTCAGCTGCGAATTCCGGTTAATTAATTTAACGCGGAAAGGACACAAAGCACCGACCGCACTCGCGCTATCTTTAAATCGAATTATTCACTCGACGGCACTCGCGTTGAAAACGGATTCAAATGGTAACGGAATTCCGAATGCTGGTCAGCAGCTACTTCTGCCCAGATGCGTTCGCAAGGATATCTCTTGCTCGACTGCTTGCTAGTTGTCAGGACTCTCGGCCTTTTATAGCCGAGCGTCCCCCGGATTCCGGATAAGCTCTCTCGCGGGAGCGAATCCGAGCCAACAACCGAGACCGAAACCGGAGACCCCAGTTTCGGTTCGGATAACGTTCCGCAACTGTTGCTGGCGCTTGTTAACGGTTTCAAATCGCGGGCGGCATACTTTCGGGCTCTCTGCGGCTCTGCGGCTCTGTGGCTCTGTTGCGCGTGCAGTGTCCCGCTTTGTGGGCCGCTTATGTAGGTAATGACGTCATAGCAGCAGGCTGCAGGACAGTGTAACTTGTTGACAGACGGAGCGGATTGAGGCCAAGTGCAGGACAGTGGCAAATGGAGTTGGAAAGGTTAATTTGTATTGTCCTCTCTGGTAATTAAACCAGCTTAATCGAACTGCAATAATTCTGCAAGTCAATGAAGTTATGTGGGGTTAGATAGAGCTTAGTCCTACTAATTTAATATTCTAACATATATAAACAAAAATCAGAATAATCGTTGGATTAATATGAAACTCAAATAATTTGCCAGTGATAATCTTCGATAAAAGGAAGTTCTGGCTAAGATAAATTATATTTTCCATTTCAATTAATTTCTTTTCCAATAATCTTAAAAAGTATCATTACTTTTTTCAAACTTTTCATTATATACCCTCAAATTGTCCATAATCTCCAACTATTCCCTATCTCGTCCCACTGTTCGTACGCATTGGCAAGCCCACTCTTTCCCTCTCTTAGGGACCAATTAAAGAGAGTGCGGTTTCAACTCTCTTGAGCTCTGGGCCATATGTCGGCGCTCTCTGAGGAGCCGTTAGCACTCCAGCCCTATCCCCATCCATAAGCTGTCCAAGCGAGAGCACTTGCGCAACGCCAAGCGCTAAATTGGAAGCGAACACGAGATGGAAATTCGAGTTGTTACCCATACGCACTGTTGCCGCACTGGGTAGTAGGGGGTTGGAGGAGGAGTGGGGGAGTGTGCATCATATACTTAAAAGTTTTTGAATTATTTCACATTTAATATTTTTTTTTATAAAGGCCGGAAAGCACTTTTAAATCAAGCTTCCTCCTTGCTTGTTTTTTGGTGTCTAATGTGTCTTCTTGACAAAATATTAAAGTTGTGCAACTAAATGAAAAGACATATTTCGCTTTTAAATACAGTTTATTGGAATGCTTAAAACCACAATGAGAGTCAATATTTTGTCTTCGTACAATGTCAATAATTTGTTAATTTGTTGTTAAAATATTTGCCTAATTACGCAAGTGTCAAGTTATGAGTAATTCGCATTTTGATTATCGCATATCAATGGGCTGGCAATTCATTATTCAATCACATCAAATTTTTAATTGTTCTATCCATCAAGCCCTCCTAAGCAAAATGCCATCAACTAAGGATCAGCTAAAAGGGCAGGGTTTCGACCCGCTAAGCTCAATGTCAACGCAAGTAACAAAAACAATAAACAACCAAATAGCCGGGGTGCCATTACACTCAACCCCAGAGCAGTCTAAGCTGAATTTATGTAAATGCCGAGCACAAAAATTATGAACCGTAAAGGGCTAAAACGAAACCACCACATAAACATCCAAGTGCAACGAATAACCACGTGGGCTGCAGATGCGGTTGCATTCTTTGCCCACGTCAGTGGATCAAACCAGGTCGGGTTGGGGGTTGACCGACGTCACGCCTGAATGCAGAATATACCATGAATGAGGGACAGACGGCAGATTGCTCGCCGATATAGAAGATTGAGGGCTGGCGAAAAGTAGTCGGGAAAATTCATTCAGCAAACTGCAACCACGTCAAGGGGTTGCAGCCTGCGGTACAGGCGGCTTTTGTTTTAGCCAAGCCAAGCATACAAAATTTGGTCAGCAGACCAGAGCAACAGTCGAGGATGAGTTCGTTAACCAGCTCGCGCCATTCACATCCCTGGAGCCTATTGCATAAAATATTTATGCAGATTTGTTAGACCCCCTCCACAGACTTAATTGCAGGTGCTACACCTATTATTTAGGCAGAGTTTCGTGTTAGAAAGTCACACCGGAATGGGAGACCCACAAGTAATTACAGTTTTAGAGTGAATTATGCCAGATAATAGTTTCTCTTTTCTGTAAGTTTTGACGCCCTCGCAACAAAGGTTGCCACAAATGAATCGGTTCAATTGCCCTGCCATCCGAGTCAAAACCCGTTCGCCAGAAAGAGTAGCCGTCATGTGGTCACGCTTTAAAAATATCATACACATAACAACAATGTCGTGTTGTTCTAATGTGAAACCACTTATTGTTTTGGTTTTCATAAAACCCGCTTTTGGGGATAGGATTTGAAGCCCAGCGGCGCAGAACGAGCGAATGAATTGATGTGTTCCAATGCCGGCATATATTTCATTATCACAGCGAACCAGCGAAACGTGCTTTGCATTATAAGCGGGACCCTGGCAGACTGCATGGCATTTCAATATGCTAATTGGTTATTTAAATTGTCAAGACGCATACGAAAATCAAATCAAAACACAACATCATGGCTAACTTGCTAATCATAAGGTGCCCAAGCAAGTCAGGGAAAGATCTACCCCAAAAGCTTAATCTGAAGTTTTTTTCTTTTATTTAATTTTTTACCTGCTCATGAGCTTAACTGTCCACCTCATTGTAAACGATAAGATAGGCGCAGGTGTTACTCGCACTGCAAATTTGGCTGTAAGGTGAGGCTAATGGGGACTGGTCTTGAATACATCATGAGGTTGATTAGACTTAATTTAAGTGGTATCTCAAAATCCGACTGAGCTATTCGATTGATTGTAAAGATTTATAAATTGGTCGTTAAATACTTTAGACAAACATAGGGATCATTAAAACTACTATAGAATTGTTGATTTTTGAAAAGGGATTCGCCTTAATTGAACAAGATGCGAAAATATAACAAACTTAACAAAATATACGAAAGCTTTTTTTGCCAATAAAGAAACAATACAAATTTCAGTTTTCGTTCACTATCAATTTACAAGCTTTATTTTTAGGTCATACGAAATTAGAGATTCATTGCTTAGTTGACAAATCGAGCCAATTCGGTTCCACATTGGCAAATCACTAAAAAAGATAATATGCAGCAAGCAAATCATATTCAAGTTCAAAAAATTCAATGAAATAGATTCTAATTTACATATTTGGAGTGTTTCACTTACACATTAGCAGACATACTCGTTCTTATGTTTTACATAGGTTTACATTTTAGACATATACATACATCATATTATAAAGCGCGATTTATAATATCGTCCCTAATTAAATTGTCAATTCGATTTTAGTACCTTTTCTACTTGTTATTCATTATGGCTTACCAGCTAAAGAAATAAGAAGCCATTTTAAATCATGAGTTATTGTGTTTTGCAATGCAAACTAAAATGTTTAAAATATTTCCGCACGAATGCATACAAGTATATGTATATATATATGTATAATTATTTGTTTAATTTATACTTTTGATTCATTTCCTTTTGTTGTGAGGGATTCAGTTAGGAATGTATTACGTTATTTTCTCGATCATTTCAATTTCCTTCGCTACTTGCGCTACATGCGTATTAAAGATGAAGCCTTGGGACAAGTATAAAAAATATCAACTTTTGCTTTCCACTTTCACACCAAATATTATCCCGACAGATCCAGGGGTTCATAAATTCCCTATTTCATATATGTGCCTAACTTCCTGCGGTCTAGCTGCGCATCTCTTCCTCGCAAATCCTTGCTCTCCTCTCATCGCTCTCAAAGACGGGTACAACAGGTACAACAACAACAATTAAACGCTATGCTAAGTCCGGATGGATCCCACTGCCATCTACAGACTCAGGAAAACTGCTAGAAGAAGCGTCATGAGGGCAGATCCTGCGTATGCTAACGATCCTGACCCCCTATTCGCCCCAAACCCTGCCAGTGCCACATCCTTGTCGGACTTCGAGGACATGTTCTCGGGGGCCTCGTGCGAGTTCACTTCGTTGCTGGACGGGGAGTCGTGCAGGGTCTTCTCCAGCGTGTCCGGACCCGAATGCTGGACTCCCTTGTCCTTCATGTGCACCAGCGGGGGCTCATGGATGGGAGTGGGTTCATTGGTGCTGGTTGTGGTCGCATGGGTTGTGGTCGATGTGGACGTTGTCGTTGTGGTTGTCGTCGTTGTGGGTACAAGCGTTCCATTCTCGATCCAGTACACAGAGCTGAACTCCAGCTTCACGTCCTTCAAGTAGCTCTTACGCACCTGCAAGCGGATACACATTAGGAACTGGTATTTATGGAGAAACCAAACAACGTTACATCAGCGCTGATCTTCCTCGACACACTCTCATCACTGCCGTAGTAGAAGGCAAACAGCTTGCCACTGTAGGGCGCCTCCAGAGTCACATAGTTGCCTCGCAGCGTCACATTGATGGCCGTGCCGGGCCAGAGTTTGGTGTGGACCGCCTTGTTCTCGGATCGCACTTCGGTATGCTTCAGGGCCCAGTTGATTTCGGCGGGGACAGCCACATCCTTCTCGAAGATTTTCGTGGGCAGACCACGAGCCACTCCGTCATGAGAGCCCCAGTACTGGTTGTAGTCGAAGCTGTAGCTCAGAACGGTCTCAACAGTGCTGTACTTGTCTCCCAGATTCTCCAGCCTCCTGGTGGCTGTGGATTTGTGAAAAGTTAATAATCAATTCATTCAGAAAGAGGTAATATAATACCCCTGTTGCGTATAACTATCCTGTTTTCTACTCACCCAGTTCTGTAAGGTTCTCGCGTAGATCGGTGCGAATGCGGTCCAGTTTGATGTCCCTCAACTCGTAGCGAAAAGGCTCCGTCTCCACCAGAACCTCGCCATCGTCGTAGTACCTCTCCCGCTCGTTCTCAATAACTCGGATTTTTCCCAGGCCGGCGGGTTCCAGATGACCCAGATTAAAGTCCGCTCCCCAGTGGGTGGCAATGCCTTCGTCGTTCTGCACGTTTGGAGCACGATGACGTCCAATGTAGGAATCGTCGCCGATGCGAATGGCCCCGACTGGGACACCAGCATCGAACTTGCGCCAGTGCCGCCATCCGACCTTGCCCAGGTGACCCTTGTTCATCAGAACATCGAAGTTGTCATACTTGCCATGCTTATAATGGGCAGCAACGCAGACGTGCCTCTGCAGGATCTTTTCGGTATGGCCCGACACCTGGAACCCGTCGATGGGCACGCGGCACACGTAGATGGGGTAGTGCTCATCCTCGGTCACATACTTTCCTCCCTCCACCGCAAACTGCAGCTGTGTTGCGTCCTTGGGATCGTAGCTCTCCCACACCAGGGTGCTCGAGGTGACCAACTGGCCCAGCACCGAGGAGGCGTTCTTGTGAGTGAACACCGAGTGAACGGTGCCCGAGGCGGGGGGCAGGACTTGGAAGAGGGCCAGAAATAGGCAGCTGAGGCTGACTAAACTACTCCTAGAGGCCATCCTGCTGCTGATTGTACTTCGTTGAGACCGGTATGAGACTTTCGTCATGCCAGTTTGTGCCCAGTTGCGAGGTGGGAAGAGGAGAGATCTGGAAATGCAAAAGGAAAATTCAATTTATTTTCTTCTGTCAACCATTTTCTACGGTACGGAAATGAAGTGGCAAAAAGTTGGCAAAGTGACTTTGAACCTCCAAAACTATCTGTTTAGGCCGGACTCTTTCTGCGAATATCCTTCAGCACAAATGTCTGCTCACCAGACGGAAGTTCAGTCGGTCGCCTCTCGAGACTCCGTCCTGCTGAGTGGTAAATATTTTCCATGGGCATTCCATTAAAAGCTTAAAGGGTATAAAAACAATGTGTTGTTTTTTCGGACTACCAGTCCATCTTCTCCTCTCTACGTCCCTGGATATTAGCGGCATCAATGTCGCCGACACGTCACAGACTTGTCCATTTGGCCATAAAAGGGAAAGGGGCAAACACTGCACGTCTGCTTGCTGTCCCCATGGAGGGGGTTTACCAATAAATTTGTCGCTTGTTAGCTCAACTTTCGTGCGGCGCACATGGCGTATACGTAACTTTATAACATCATTGCCAGAATGGGACCAGAGAACGCCGCAAGAAGCGGGAACAAAGGTTCGCTGCAGCGGAAGTGAATGGACGCCATGTTTATTCATTAGCCAGCATTGTGTGCCGGACACGGACACGGCAAGGACATGCGGACAAGGACTTGCGGGTGCGAGTGCAAAGGACATCCACTGCAGCATGACTACAGTTTGTCTTCGTCCAGGTTCCCTATTGTGTGGAGAGCTATTCGTCTGGTCTAACCTTAACGTTTGACCCTAGGTGTTTGGCAATCCACTTCGTCTCCCTAAACCCCGACTCCACCACCCTCCACCACCCTTCCTCACCCTTCCCTACTCTCTGCCTCGTCTGCAACGGATGTGAGATGATAAGGTTACATGCAACATCATTTGTTTGCCTGACAAATGATGTGTTATTGTGATAGTGTTTCAAAAGCCAAACTCGGAGAAGTTGGGTTGCGGGGTGGAGCTGGGTTCAGTCGTTGTTGCCGGGGCCAAGTAACTTTCGAGTGTCGGGAGTTTAAGTGCCGTCAGTCGAAATTTAAATAATGCATGAGCTGGGTAGGAGCTGCTGCTTGAACTTGCATTGTGTGTCTGGGCCGAGGAGCGTTTTCTCTTTCTCTGCCCCGTCGCCTTGTGAGTGATAAAGCCGGTGTTGCACATTGACACTGACGCATTACTTCGATTAAAATCAGATTCTAGGTAATACTCATCACCGTCCGAATTTATTAGATCACCCCAGAACCGATGACTCCGAAAGATGTGAAAGCTATGACGCACCACTTGCCACTTGAGGCACTTGGGGCACTTTCGGAATTCATAAAATTCCGACGCTCGACGCCGGAAGCAGCTGTCATAAAAAGCTCCACAGTTCGGGGCAAAAATTGACCTCTGGTAACCGGGAGAGCGACCGCATTGTTGGCCTGTTTTTGCGCATGCAATAAATATGCTAAAAATAGCCGAAGCGAAGACCCGGCAAATTAGCGGAGGCAACTGAGAAATAATTTATTTAAGGCCCATCGCCCAAGCACAGTTGCACAATAAAGGAGCCTCTCCCTGCCCCAGCCCCTGCCCCTGCCTCAGCACCGTGCCCCTTGCTGCATTATTTCAATTGAGCTCACTGCAGCGGGAAAGCCGAGTTGGGAGTTCGGCAGAGCCAAAGCCGGTGAAAGTTCACGTGGCCTTTTATTAAATCACATGCCTGGCAACTTTATCTTAACTTTTCGAGTCTTAGTTTCCTCCGCAGGTTGCTTGATTTAGATTTACGAGCCACAGGGCCTGGTGAAAGGTCTCTAGAAGGTCTGCGGGCAGAGGAGCGTCCCTCCGCAGCGGTTTAATTGGATTTTATTGAACTCTGACTCTGACCCTCATGGTCACGAAAGTTGCAACAAGTTGTTGTTCATGCCCATGTCCAGACTGGTGCATGTGGCAACAATTGTTTTCCAGCGCTAGTAGCATGAATTATGGCTGCTATGTTTTCGCGGCAAGTACCCAAGCCCCTCCCATTTCCATTTCCATTTCCATCGCATTATGAGGGCCCGACCCGCGCTTCAATCAACTTAATTGGGCGGGCATCGTGCTTTATGACTTTGACATTACTATGATCCGGCGTCCGGCGTTTCAACACTTGATTTCTCACTTGGTTGTCAGTAGTCAATAGTGGGTATGTAAGTCAGTGCCAGGGTTCAGTGCACTTGGGCTCGCCTTGAAGCATTTGCGAACAGAAATTAATTAGAAAACCATTAAAAAATAAAACGGCCTGCAAACTTTTCCCGTACGTGATGCTGCCTTCAAATGATCATGGGAACGTAGACGAGGGTTAAGTAAAATAAACGCCCAACTTGGGAGTATTTTCAGACTTTTGAGTAATTAATGTTTGGGGCGGTATAATTCAATTACATTAAAAATAGACGACGAAAAGTTTAGTTTTCTCGGAAACTATGCAATAAATCAGAGTTTTCAACAGGGTTTCAGTTCACTTCACTTTACTGAATTAGCGAGCAACTGCATGGGGTCACTCAGGGGTCAGATTCAATTGCATCAGCTGGGGAATTGAAATGACCTGACCACAGCTCTTTACCCGAGAATTGAAACTCGGTCAGAGATCTGATTTATTGTAGTAACCGCTTACCGAACCAATTGCAACAATTTCCTACTCATTGATTAAGCAATTAGTGAGCATAAGTGAGGGATTGTTTACAACTTATACAACTGGCCGACGGCCTCTCTCTTTCTCCGATTGAGTAATTGTACTACTCTAGTTCGAAAACTACTTGCAAATTGCATGGAATGCCTGGTTAAAAATGCACGTCCGCAATCTCTGTTTTTCAATTCTCCAAGTTGCTTAATTGATGGTTCGGATTGCGTGCGGACTCCCTGGCACTTCCTCGATTTCCCCGACTGTCGAAGTAGAGTAGCTATTATGGATCACTCGATGCAAATCGCATCTCCCTTATATAATTGCTCTTTACTAGTAGATATTTAATTACCAACAGGTGACTCTACAGCAGTTTTTCCCTCCCACGCTATCAATTGTTCCCCTGCCCTTCCTCAGCTCCCTCTGAATTCAAGCCCATCCGAGCACAGTCAACCAAAACCAACCGGCCAAGTTACCAAAACATGGTAACCGATCCAAGCACTACAGCATGCGCCTCTCGGTGGACGTTCGGACTTTTTTATGTCCGCGAAAGAAACAGAAACGAGAAAAACAGAGGGAAATTACTATGCCGATGGTGGCTGGCAGCGCTGCATTACAAAAACAGTTGTTAACTTAATTAAAGAGCCCGGCCAAAAGTAACTCGAGCTCGAGCTGGGCAGCAGCCTAGAACACGTGCTCTGTTGGGATTGTTCAGAAATACACTACGTGGACTGGTCGGTCAGTTAATCAAAAACCATCGGGACGGTGAGTCAAGCTTTATTTTGGGTCTTCCAATCATCGGTACATATTTGCCGAAACACTCGCTATGCTGTGATATAAATTCCAGGTATAACTCCGTCACAGATTCATTCCACTGACCTCACCCCCACCTGAGGGCATCAGCGGTGTTTTAACAGCTGGGACAAGGGCCTCCGGTCCAGCGTATGGCGCTATGTATGGTCCAAAGTTTTCGCACCCCAATTGCCAGTCCCTCCCACTAACCAGTTCCCCATCCTATCTCGACAACCCCACCTCACCTGACCATTTGCATGCTGCATCAATTAAGGCGTCTGGAGCAGTCCAGCCCATTAAATTGAATGCAGCCGGCACGACGGGCACGTGACAATGCCCATGTGGCTGGGACATGGGACTGGGACATGGGAGAACCCGAAACTTCCTCTCTCCTCCTCTTCGAGCTCACATTGTTTGCACAGCGTTTTCACTATACTCAATTAATTTAATGGATCAATCGATCGCCGAGTTCGATTGGGCGATAAAACGTTAAATTAACAAGTACGGTGTAGGGTAGAGGTGTTCAGGTGTTTGTGTGGTAGGAGCCGTCCACTAATTACCACCTGGGTAGCCGTTGATTGAGACTGCCCAGGGAGCACGAAAATTTTCCAGTTACCTTAACCGATTGATGTACTGAAAATCGAAATCAACTTCGGAACTGGTTGATTATACAATATTAAACTGGTTTCGCTTTAGTTCGATTATTATCCAACCCTGTTTCCAATTTGCTTTCAGAAGTTAAGTTTTTAGATTTCAATGCAAATTTTGAGCTCATAAATTTTCATTTCGGAAATTATACCAGTTCAAAAATTAAATAATACCGATTTATTGAAAGATGCATACTAAATAGGTATAATTGGATTCATTTTTTAAAATGCACGACCAACGAAATTAAACAACATTTAATTAAATCCAAATTAGGAAAACAAACGCATGGCTAATTAATTAATTCGTAATGCCCAATAAATTTGTCATCAATTTTAATTCGGCTTTCGGCTCAATCAAAAACAATTACGCGTGGAAATATTAAAAATTCATTTCGAACTCAGCAACAAATTAAAGCCTCGTAAACCACAAAAGACTGCTTTTAGACATGAAGGCTAAATATGGTGGGGTTCGGATATGCAATGGAAACCCAATTTCCCGTTCCTAAACGTCCTTTTTTTGTTAAGCCGTCACAAGCCGCTTGACAAACTATGCAAACTTTTGCGTAAACACAAACTCAAAAGTTTTATAACTCACTTAAAAACTTATCGCTTCCCAAGTTTATTATCTTCATTGTGCGCAGGTGTGTATTCACCGGATGTTTTCCCTTGTTTTTACAAATCCAATTTACAAACGTTCAATGGAAACGTGACTTTAGTGTATTCTATAACATACATATTTAAGCGACGTCCCTTTTATGTGTAGTAATTGAAAGAATGTACAAGTTTATTCACATTCATTATTTAAGCTCAAAACATGTGTTCCATTAAATCTGTTGTAACAAAAACTATATCAAAGTGTCCCGAGCCACGGATTCATTATTTTGCTTCATGCCGAAAAAATTTTTCGTTGATTGACATTTAAGATATACGAGTATGGCAGCGAGGGTCGGGAATATCTTAGAGGCAGCCATCCAAGGAGAACCATTCTGCACAAGGCCAAGTGCTCTTGAACCCTCCGCCCACCCTTGCAGCATTCGACAGTAATTCGTTATAATTGCTTTTTAATTATGCACGAAGCGACGATCTAGCCAGGGTACTAGATAAAAACCACTCGAAGCTTTCGAAGGCAAACTAATTGAATTCAATAATGTAATACACGACTTCCCTTGCAGGCTCCCATCGCTCTCTTAGTGTATTTTTACTTTACTGTTTTATTTGCCGCTTTTGGATATTTCTCTCCCCTTGGTTTGGAAACATTGACCCCACTTTGAGATTGCGCAGTTTCCCCAATTGGTCATGGGCCGTTTGAGAGCAGGCCAGACCAGGCCACATGTGCTCCGAGGGCCTCGAGCTACGTCATCGTCGGAGCACTGGAAACAAACCGAACCGAAAACCGGTACTGTGGAGCGTTCTAAGAGCCAGCAAGCCACGTGCTGATCCCGCCAAAAAAAATAAATATAAGAGCCGAGAAATCGAAAAAGTTGAACTGGTTTTGCGTCTGGGCAGCATTTTAAGCTTAATATTGAATGCGAATCTGGTCAAATGTATCTCTCTTCGGGCCTCAAAGTTTTACACTACGACCCGTGTTCTAGCACCACGAAACTGTGTATCTGAGTATATGAATCTTTTCCAATTGTGAGCACAAAATCAAGGTCACCCGAAGGCCTCCCTCCTTCTTCAATTCGTTTAATCAAATCTCTAGATTTATCTTGATGCCGTCATTTTGAGCTACATTCATACAAATACACATTTGTTTGCCCTCCTCGCGCTCATTTGCATGAGCTGGGATCGAAATCGCATCTGTCAGCATTAGTGCGCTATATGTACCCACAATGTGCAAATGATGTTGGGGCTTAGAATCCGAGCCAACAGAATGTAATTACCGCGGACAATGTATCCTCAAATTTTGTGTATACATCAGATCATATATAGTATTGTTCTTCGGCTTTGGCATCGGTTTCTGCTGTTGCGTTGCGTGAGCGGGGTATCTCTTTTGTTTAATATTTTTCGTTGGCACAACGACACGCCAACTTCAAGTGGGAAAAAAAAACATTGCCGGCTCTTTTTGTGGTGCCCATCTATTAACGAGCTTTATAACAGCTGCCGTTTATTTCGCAATTTAGACAATTAATTATTTAAATGGGGTTAGATATGGAATATGCAAGATACGTGATGTAGATACATATGTAGATCCGACGCTAGAAATACTACAAATAAACTTGTTTAGCGACCCTTCCTATGGAAAAGCGGCCTGTAAATGATGATTTATCAAACACCCGTATCTGGTGCGTGTTGGGTAAAATATTGCTTAGATTCAACCGCAAAGCATCTTCAAGCGCTCTTTCTCGGATTACGTCCAAAGAAGAGCACTTCACTCCAAATGATGGCAGGAGGAAGTGGTTGCTGCAGTTAGTTGGGCATCCCTCTGACCACTTTTTACTACCGGCAACGCACTCTGCATGTTGGCAAGTCATAAATGCGGTTGCTGGTTACTAGTTGTTACTAGTTGTTGTGTGGCAACCACTAACTGTACATCCAAACATGGGCTGCTTGATGGCAGCGGAGCGTTGAAAATCCAGCTTGCCGCCAAGCAGGCCGCTTCTCCATTAGCACCTCATTGACAGGAGGAGCCGCATCGGGTTACGCACATCTGGAGGAGAAGAGTAGGAGAGAGGAGAGAGGAGAGGACTGGATTGATGCGCTCCAGCGGATCAGATGCCAGACCATATCGCGTGCTGCACTCATTACGTATCCGAGAGATACGGCTTGAGCCTCCAACTCTTACCGGCCTTCGCTGCATGCAAGTACACCAAGGCTCCCATCTCTCACAAGTGTTTGTTGAGCTCTCGGCAATGGTTGCTGACTTCTGACAGGCCATCAATAACCGTCGAACATCACTCATACGCCCCGTGATGACACCATGCCTTCAACTTGATGAACACAAATTCCGATTTCGAATAAACATGGGCCACACAAAACAGTTGGCTCGCCATTCCTATGCTTTTCATTTTAGATTCAGGGTTGTGCCGACATTGAATTTCAATTTAAAGCAGTGGAGTAAACACCAGAGCAGACCCTTTAACCACGCCAGTTCCCTTCATATCCGGCAAACATTTGTCAACTTCTAAGTGACCCGAGCTGCCTTGGAGCGACAAGTTTACACATTTGTCATTTGATCCTTTCGGGATAATTAACTGGCAATTTGCATTTTCTTAGGGCTGGCTTTAGCCCCATTGTTCGTACACTTTAGAGAATGTAAAGGTTTTGAATGCCTCCCCCTTTGTGCTGTATTTGTCTGTTGTTCTGTGATCCCACTTTCTTACTCAAACCATTAACGCTCTCAATTTGTATGCCCCACTGGAAAGGGGGTGTAGCCAACCCAAAATGCCTCGCAATTTGTTATAATAGAACCATATTTCCATTTTTAGGTTCTACTGGCCTGCAGAGAATTTAAACTCAGTGTCACTTTCAATTTCTAGCAATTTAATTCGCGTTTGCAGTTAGTTTAATGTGCGTCTCTGTATTTGTTTTTCGTGTCTCGTTTTATGGTTTATGGAGCATATCCGTCAATGAGGTCAGCGGCTATTAAAATGTGGTATCTATCAAATTAAGTACTTAAGAAGAACATATACGAGTAATATGGCAGTTTTAAATTCAAAAACTATTTCTTTGAACTTAAAAATGTAATCATCAAAGCCACTAAATATTAGTAGCAAATTGAGAGCAACAATGTTCTAACAAATATATAATTCAATAGAATAAAAACTCACAATTGAATTTCTGAATATTTCCTTTTACCCAATCATCGAGAGTTATCATATCTGCCCAGCTAGTGGGAAATCCACACCCAATACCAACTGCAACCGAATGCTAATAGCAAACAACAACGAAACGCTGTGAACCAGATGAACTAAACAACAATTTGCGAAAACATTTGCATGCCACTCTGCTCTAAACAATGAGAATGCAAGCTTGCAAAAGTGGAGCACGATTAGCGCAAATATGGAAGCAATTCAATTGGCAGCGTCACGGCGACTAATGCCGATTAATGGCCAGGCCAGCAGGTAGCTGGTGGGCGCCTTTCTTACCGGAGAGCACTCCTTCGGACCACGCCCGGTTAATTGCCGGATTCCCATTAGCATTCCGCTCCCAATTCCTGCTGATGCGACTGCTTCCACTGATGCAGCTTGCAATGCCAGAATACCAGAATGCCAGCCCGGGGTAATTATATAATTGAGTCTCGTGAAGTCACTGCATTTCTAATTAAGGTTCGCCAGCCATCACTGCCGATGATCTGTGAGATACTCGTACCTCGCAACGGGGGAGGAAGGAGGGAGAAAAAATGTGTGTCAGACACTTGACATTAAATGAAATGAAATTGCCGCCGCTCCATGTTTGGCATCGACCGACTATTGTTGATGACATCGTTTGACAACACGCAACCCCTACCATCGCACGGATGCGAGCGAGCACCTAATGACCTGTAACTGCTTCTCCACTGGAGTGCTTCAGCATCTTGTCGTTCTGCGTGGGCTGCAGATACGGATACTCGATGTTCTTGCGTGGGAGGAGGAGGAGCTCTCGCTATCTGCGGTGATACGGCACGTTAAACGCGATAAGCGGCGATCCCAGTGCCCCGATAGCCTACTCCACATTGGGTCGAGGGCGCTCCACTTATACCCCAAGCTCCCCAAGAAGCCATCAAGTGAATGGCATTGACTTGCAACCAGAGCCGTCGAAGATGCTACTTAATGATCTCCAAATAATCTCCCATTCGCTCGGCTTAACTCGTTAATGTCGCCTGCTTTATTGAGCTGTAAGGCCCCACAAAAATTGACTGTATATTCGGATAAATAAATTCAAAGCGACACAACGTGGTAGTTAATCACAGACACCAGATGCGACACATTGTCGCCTGGAACCCCTACTTCAACCACACCCCACCCTCCGCCAAACAATATATCCGAGCAATTTGAATTATTTTCGCACGAACGAAAAAACACACAAACAAACAGCAATAAATGAAAGCAATAAAAGTGCACGAATAAATAAGCGTCAAAAGGCAGACGCACAAAAAATACAAATTTCGTAGGTAACAACCATACAAATAAAATAAAAGTAAGTAAAATAAAACAAGAAAGGAAGGCTAGCTTCGGTACCCGAAGCTTAGAATACCCTTGCAGGCTAGTTGCTTTCAACCCGTTCAATCGTTTGTATGGCAGCTATAGGATATAGTTATCCGATTTTTGGGTTTTTAAATTTCTAAAAAGGCTTTACTGTCTATGAAAACTGTTTTTCTCAAGAATGAATTAATTGTCTTGAAAAACACCAGAGTTATGCTCAATGACCCATTTTCTCCCATCGTTCCTATGGCAGCTATAGGATATAGTAGTCCGATTTTGATGAAACTTTCAGGATATGTTAAAATTGATATTAAATAGAGTTTTCCAGGAAATAAATAAATTATCTTTAAAAATGGCGAAATTTTGGAACTTTTTCCCAATCGTTCCTATGGCAGCTATGTGATGTTGTGTTCCGATTCCGGCCGTTCCGACTTATATACTACCTGCAACAGATTGAAGGTTCGGTGCAAAGTTTCAGCCCGATAGCTTTAAAACTGAGGGACTAGTCAGACAGACAGACGGACAGACGGACAGACGGACAGACGGACATGGCTAGATCGACTCGGCTGGTGATGCTGATCAAGAATATATATACTTTATAGGGTCGGAAATGTCTCCTTCAATGCGTTACAAACTTCTGGTCAAAATTATAATACCCTCTGCAAGGGTATAAAAAGCCCAAACTAAGAGCGTTAAAAATGCAAATAAACGCTGCGGGGAAAGGGCTCTCCGATTCGCAGACAAGGTAAATAAAAAGCGAACGACCCCGGAGCAACAAAACTCAAGCCTGAGCTGATCTCACAGCTCGGATAAGTGTTCCATAACAATAAAAAAAAATAAAACTGAGAAAGAAGCAACTGCCAGCGTCATGCTCATGTTGTTCGAGAGTAGTAGCTTGTAGTTCAAGGTGCGCTTGACTTATGCGGGTGCAGTGGGGCCTGCCTAGCTGGAATTCACTTTTCGGGGAGTAACCTGGAGTTAATCCCAGCGAGGACTCACTGTTTGGCTGTGGAAAGGGGACTCAGTTGGGGCCAAAGTCATTCTGCATGTGCACTGTAAATTGACAATGATTGCCCACAATTTGCTCGGCACAAAACGCGACAGAAACAAACAAGACAAGACGCTGGGAAAGCCAGTCGGCGAACGGAGATGCAAATGCAGCATCAGAACCAGATACGGATACAGACGCATGGGCAGACGCAGATACAGATACAAAGGCAGATTCTGATATTCCGGCAAGTGCTGGAATCGCAGCTACTTTATAGGCATGTCTCTATCCGCGACTTGTTTCCACGGAGGCTGTCTCATAACTCTGTCCACTTAAGTTGGGGCGCAGCCTCTGCTGGGGAGGATCGCAAATCATCGCGGGAACGGCGGGAACCGAGAAGGGGTTCGGAGGCATCTTCTCACTGCATTTACAAGCAGCTCCAATGATTTTTCAATTAAGATTGATGGTAATGAAGTCGTTTTAAGCCTGTCGTCGTCATGTCTAATTGACTGCTCAAGTTATGTAAGCAGCGGATCGCCCGCTCTCTTCAGTAAGCCCGGCCCTATAAGGAGCCGCACTCGCAGATCCCAAGATGGCTTTTACTCGTAAACGGTGCGAATAAGTGGGCTGCTAACAGCCCGCCAGCAGGTGGATATTTTTGTTTTTCCACCTCTACGGAAACCACACATAAAAGGCATTGCTACGCACTTATTGGAAGCCAGTCCACGATGGATATTAGTTGCGCAATACATCATAGGAAAAGGTGGCACCCAATGGTGGTAACAATTTGGTAGCTCCTCAACCCCATCTCCACAGCCCTATCTAGCATTGTAAATGGCAAAAAATGGTTAAATAAACTTGTACGAGTACATCTTAAAAATAACTAATAATAACTAATAATTGATTTTCATAATGAATAATAATATTATTTTGTATGCATTGCCTTTAGCAGCACTTTGCTATATACTCGAACAAACCAAACACCAATAATAACTCACCAGTCGGTCTTGTGCACTCCAGAAGCCAATTAACCTGCAAATAGACAACAAATATGTATATTATTACACACACTGAGACTGATAATTATCCAAAAGGCCAGACACTGAAAACCCATTCGAAGTGATGTTCCCAGCGGAGGCTCGAGATCTGCGCGAAGGTAAGACACCGCCTGATCGTATTTGAGAGCTTAGAAGTGAAAAAGTCAAACTGCGGCTAAGGCAGAAACAGCAAAAGCAGCTTGCAGTTGGTAATCTATCATTTAAGCCGACATTATCGACGCTAAATCTCACGAGCTTGATGCGATTAGAGATTGGATTGGATTGGAGTGCAGCAACAGTGCGGACGGAACAACAGACCGAAGCGATGGTTATGAGCTCCAGGAAAATGAAAATGGGTTACCGTTAGCGTTAGCCACGACTTGAGCCAGACTAATTGCAACGTCCCTCGCTCCTCTCCATGCCACATGTGGCAGTTGTGCTGCCAAAGGGGCAAGACGAAACCAGTTTGCTGCTTACGGCTTTCTGCTTAAAGTCAACAAGCGTAATCTTCGCTGCACGTGGGGCAAAATTCCGAAAAGCTGGAACAAAGAAGCCGCCAAGAGGAAACTGAAGCTTTCCCGGCCAGGGAAATGGGAAGGGAAATGGAGGAACGAAATGCGGCAATTGTTAGCTCGAGCGAACGTTGCACAAAGTAGATGTGTTTAAAGCACTAACCTTGGCTTCGTCCCGGACCTATCGATTTTTGGCTCCGCAAATTCGGAAACACTCCCCGCAGAACACATATGCTAATGAACGACTGCTGTTGTGGTCATCAAATTGCAGGACCATAAAATAAATTTGCTAATTAATTATGGAACCATGGGTATTTTAATGGCCTGGCCATAAAACGGCATAATGTTGCAGGTAAACGATAAAATGCCACGAGACAAGAGACCGTTGACCGTTAACTGGAACTCGCTCCACTCGAGGTGTGAAAGGTTCACCATCTGGGGTCAGCCCGGGTTCTTGATCACATTTCCCACCAACTAATTGACGGGGCCTGACTTGTGGTCAATCCAATCCCGCCCGTCAAAACCAATAAGCGGACGCACCTTAAAATTTGTAAAAGGTAGAATATTTCCATTTCTAGCAAGTTATGAGACTCAACCGCTAATTGGTTTTGGGCCTCTCGCTGTGAGTATATAATTACAGATGGCAGATACGCCCGCGCAGAGATGCAGATACTTATCTGACTGGTGATTGTTTGGCGCCATACTTTTCGCTTGCACTGTTCGGGAGGCCAGAGGAAGTTCATTATTATTACGCTGCACTCAACGCCAGACAAACGGCTTTTTAATTGGAGCTGACATTCGTGTATTTGCTCCAGCTTCTGCGTTTGCTGAATTTCAAACCAAACAATCCCTCAGTCGCATGTAAATGTCCAGAGCAGACGCTTAGAAATGTGGCACACCACATGAGTTGCGTTGATATCTACTCGGCAAGGGCGACTGATTGGATGACAAATCCAGCTGAGCTATGCGGAATGACAAAGTGCAGGATAAGATTTGTGTGCAATGCAAACTGGCTGGAGTTAAGGTTGAAGGAGAGCCCCACAGAAGTGGGATTGAGTTCCAAAACCTGACCACAAATTCAATCAGTCCTTTGTCCCGAAACCCATCGAGAGTGGCCCATAAATCAATAACACACAATTGCAGTGACCCAGTCCATTAGACGGAATATAACTGCCCACGACAAAGCCCTCTCTCTATGGCTGGCTGGCAACCCGGCCAATTATGGCGAAACACTTGGCAGGACTCTGCGAAACAGAGTGCCTCTGCCCAGTTTTAGAGAGCAACAATTGGAGGGCAGCCGCATGGAAAATTGCTACGGACAGCCGGGTTTTTGTTGTGCTTATTGTACAATAATAGTAACCTTATGTAACCTGTACCTTGAATTTGCAACAGCAGCGGGCCAGGGACCCCATGTACATACACCATGTCAAGTGGCAGGACAGGACAGGAGCCCGAGCATGGGACATTTGCCGACATGACATGGCGCCAACACAAACCAGCGGGCGGTGAAAGGTGAAAGGTGGAGAGGGGGACTTGAGCTCTGTTCAAACTGCGTAGTGGCCTTCTATTGATTTTCCATTGTTCCCCGGACATTTTCGTCCATGTTGTGCTGTCACTCCGGCATTTGTTGTCAGGCACTTATCGCTAATGCCCAGTACCCAGTACAAGACAAGTACGAGTTTTTCGAGAGCCCCGTTTCTGTTGTGTGGGATCCGTGGGATACACACGAGGAGGCGTTCTGAAACTGGCTCTGTGGCAGCTTTAAGTCCGCGCTCTTATCAGCAGCTGCCGAAGCTTAAATCGAATCGTGCGGCTCACCTTCATAAATTCCATCTGCAAAATGCAATTCAGCATTCTGAAAGGGGGACGGGCAGATCGGATTCGTTGCCCCGGGGCACCTTTTGGATTCTGGGTTCTGTATTTTGAGGCTTGAGTTGGGGATTGTGGGCGAGCTCTGTGCTTTTCCAGGTTGGGTCTCAATCTGAATCCCTGAATCGGATTCTGACTAGCAACAGCTGTGCACACACTCCTCCAACAGAGAATTAGAGCTGGGGCCGGTCTTTTGTACATTTTAAATTTAGCGTTAACTCCGAGGGCTTACGTCTCCATTCTACTTTCTGCCTTGCAGGATTTACCCTCGAAGGAAAGTGAAAAGTCCCATCCGTCCCTTTCAAATGGCGTCTTTAAATTGCTTTCGCGCACACAAAGCCCTTTTCCCAGCCGATGCTGGAAGTAATCGGGAGTCAAGTTGAATGCGCCATAAAGTGGCGAGCAAAAGGGTTTCCCTCCTGGTCTGGGACTGAGAGACTGAAAGGTGATTTCGTACTTCTGCAATAGTTTACTGTGAAATTCAATGCGAAATGACTAAAATATCGCATGTCACCTTGCACCTTTATAAAAATACTCCAAAAGCTGAACTGTGTTTGGGCTTTAAGCTAACCCGTAAACCCTTCAGAACCAAAACCAGCACCAGCAACAAGCAAGCATAGAGCGATTTCAAAGGCACGCAATACACTTCAGCAATGGTAGGGAAGTGTGAGAGTGTCGAGTATGTTAATGGCCAGAATGCAATACATGTGACTTTTCCCCTAATCGAAGTTGAAGGCTGGAGAAGGGAAGGGAGGAAGGGTCCAAAGGAAAAGCCGCCCCGAAGCGCAGCCAATAAGTCCGTCGACAATGTGGGCAATTTCGAAATTTATCACAACATAGAGGCCCGGCTGAAAAGGGGATGCACTGGAACGGGACCTTTGCGGGGTTGTTTCCGCATTGCCTGCGCCGCAGGACTCTCGCAGGACAAGCGTGGAGAATGCCCCGGGACTGTGTTGAGAAATGCCGGCCCAAATAACAATTTCGGTGGAGAAATTAATTTTTATTTTATGGCCCTCGCTTTGTTTGTTGTTTGCCTGCGTTTGTTTACAGAAATGTGAAATAATTGCCAACGGGCGCCGCACGGCAGTTGAAGCGGCACCAACATAAATACACATATCAGAGATCGGGATTAGATCCAGAACCAGGAACGGTGCGGAACGGGACGCGTGCGGTTAACGAATTTCCCAGCAAATGGCGCCTGCGGCGCTTATTGCGGTTGCATTTCCTTCGGGGCGTGGGATGGGAATCGCAGCGAAAAGTCAGAATCCAGATAATTTACTGAGTGAGAGTGGGAATGGGATGCTCCGCGGCAGGATAATTTCAGTTTTGGCACTTGACTCCCTGACAAATAAGCCGGAAACAGAATTATTCGGGCAGCCATCAAGAGCCGGAAATGCAGATGAAATCGCAGGAAATAAAACCAGCTCAATTGCCAAACGAGGATAAGTACATTGAAGCGTAAACGAGATTCCAAAAGCGGCAGGAAGACTGCGTTATCTATAGCTCAATATTTGTGCCGCCACTGTGCCACAAGGACCTCATCTCACTCAATTCAACTTTTCGACTCAACTGAATAACGAAGTAAAAACACAACAAGGGAGGCGATGAACGAAGCCAAGGCGTAATAGAGAAAGAAATAGAATAATAATAAAATAACAAAATAATACTCGCACTCGCAACCCCATGTCTACCGAAATGGCAGTCTGCAGTATGTGCGACGCGCACGTCGTCCTGCGACTCCGAAAAATAGAAGCCGCGATTCACGTTTTGGCGAGCACGAGGATGAGGATGAGGAGCAAGGGACGTGTAATGCTGTAAGCAGGGCCAGACACCAAAACCAAACCAGACCAGTCCAGACCTGAGCCAAACCACCCCTCTCTGGTGGCAAGGATAGCTGAGCTGAGCAGAGCGGCACAAAGGACAATGCCACAAGAAGAAGCAGCTGCTGCTGCCACATAGTTGCTTGCAGGCATATCTCGCATTTTTCTATTTTCTATACCCTTGCAGAGGGTATTTTTATTTTGGCCAGAAGTTTGCAAACCAGGTAGGGAGACATCCCTAAACAGTATTAATAATCTTGATGAACACAAAAGCGGATTGTTGAATCAAATAGCTGATTTAGCAAAAATTAGAAAAATGAATCATTGGGCGTAACTTAGTTTTTGTTAAAAACAATTATTTAATTTCTGGGAAATATAATTTTAATAAGAGATCTAATTTTTAAAGTTATAAAAATGATTAGGGCATTGCAATCTTCGGCTTCGAAGCTAACCTTCCTTTCTCTCCTTTATTTTGCGTACTTGTCTCGGCGCGTCATCGTCGCCCTCGTCCTCATTCCCGTTCCCGTCCTTTGGCATCCTTGGGCTCATCAGCAACAGAATCTCCTTGGCAGGGCCGAGCTCACGCTCACCCCATTCCAGTGCACTCATCAGGAGCTGGCAGTGGCACTGGAAAAGAAGCCATTGCGAAATCCCAGCGAACGTGATTCATTCACGGAATTCTGCCGGCTTGTTGTGCTGAATCAAGTGTCGGAGTCTGCCTCGGAGTCACCTCGCTCTAGTTTGCCCCCGAAGGAAATCCAGGTGAGTCAACAGCCCCTGACAGAGCATCGTAATGGCAGAGCTGGGATCCAGAAATTAACCTTCATTATTTGATTTCTCTCGTTAGCTTTGCTGAGATGATTAAGGGATTTCAAAGTTTCTGTGAATGCTGTCATTTTTTAGATTAGGAATCAGGAAGCGGGAAGCTCTCAATGAGTTTTGGGTGTTGTTTTAGCAAAAATTCGCTACCTTCAGCCCAATCCCATCCAATTATTGAACATCCATCAATTTAATCCAATCAACCACCTCCCAAGACCAAGCCGCGGAATAGACGCCATAAAAGGAGGCTGCTTTACATACGAGTATAGCAAAATAATCAATGAGCAACTGAGTCATGATCACGAGCTGGTGATGTATGCTGGGATGGCTGGGGGGAAGCCGGTTCAAGGTTTCAATACATTTTCATTTCATATCTTCGATTTGATGACATCACTGACTGGCATCTTGTGTGCAAAAATTTCAATTAAGTGAATTTATGCTGACAGAAGAGCGAGTGGAAAATGTCAGGGGGTTGGGGGTTGAGAGAATATCGGGTATGCAATTTGAAATATTCTAGTTCACGGATACTATATCTGTTGCTAACTAAGCTTGAGAATTCTAAAGGCTATCCAATCACTCCTCTACACCCCTTTTACAACCCTTTGCCAAGGCAACCCCTAACAACTAGAAACTCATCAACACCAGTGGAGTTGACCTCTGCTGCGGAGTACACGACCTCTCATGCCTGGTGTCCATCAAGTCGAATCGATTTTTATTTCGGGAGTGCTTGAAGGTCTTCCCCCACCTACCCACCCAACCACCATCAACCACCTACCAAAAAAGACAAAACAAATGCACAATTCAGTCAGAGCAAATGAATATTCAGACAAAAGAACGCCTTTCGGGACCCATTAGCAGGCGATGAAGGCGATGAAACTTAGTCAACCTACCGCAATCTGGAATCCAGCTGAGCAACATCGCGCTATATGCATATATCTGTATCTGTAACTGGTATATATAGTAGGTTATGTGGGCCATCGCGTGCTCGCTGAAAATTAATTGGGCGGCGAATAAAATTTCATAATCTACACAGCGCTGGCAATGGGAAGTTTATGATGTTCTCCAGGGCTCCTTTTTGGGGCCATAAACTGAGCTGAATGCCGAGGATGACTCATCACTAGAATCCTGCGACCTTCAGCGGGATCCGAGCCCAAAGAGACCCGTTAGCGGGCAACGACATCAGGACGAGGAATTAAGTACCAACTTTTGTTCACATATCCCAACCAGTCCTGCCACGATTATCCCCATCGCAGCCTTTGCAGACAATTGTTTTCCTCCTTTTATCCAGGGCTCCTTGAGCATTTGTTTGTTTTCGTGCGGGTGTCCTTTGCCCTCTGGCCCAGCTGTTTGCGTGCGTCAAATAGTATCGTTCCCACCCGTTCTGGCCCAGCACAGGAGCGAAGGACACAAGGTGGGGTGGTGGGGGTGAAGGCGTCAGCCGAGCAAACGCCAACTTGGCGCCATTTCAATGCCGCCGAGCTTCAATGGGACCTAAACTCGGCTATATTCTCTACTACCATGCACTGTTGACTAGTATGTGTTTGTGGGTGACTGTGGCTGTCAGATGTTTTGAGGACATATTAAATGCCAATGGGTATTTACATACATTAACTGCCACTCCAGCACAGCACATCGCGGCACAGAAATTATAATATCCAATCTTGCTAGAGGAAAACAAATATTTTCAGCGGAAATTCAATTTCGGAATTGTCAAGTTGAACTTTTGGCACATGTTTCTAAATTTGGAAACTTCATAATTTTGTCATCATTGTTCCCTTAATGAGGTGCACGGGAAATAAGTAAGCTGAAGAACTTAATAATGTGGTAATGAGCTGCTTTGAAAATAAATAACCAGAAAAACCTAATATACATGGAAAAAGTAAATATTAGCAAAAGGTGCTGATTGGAAGATGATATCACACTACTAAGTTGACTAAAAATTCTGTCAAATTTGCATTGCCAAAAACAAATAAAATCGATGAGAGGGAATAAGAGAGCAATCGTTGGGAAGACAGCAAAATGTGTGAATAAAACAAGTTTTTATGGCATCAGCAGAGACGAAAGGTTTTGTGTTTTGAATCCCCGGACGACGATGTCGCTCACTTTCAGGGAACAGGCGAAAACAATAAAGCACTTTGGATGATCAGATAAGCAGCGGTAGAGATGAGCAATCAGCTTTTCGCGGCCGCAAGTCTTCAAATTTTATATTCGACCTCGACCCTCGGGGTAAGTACCGAACATTAAATGTGTTTGTCAACACAACAAAACAACTCCAAAAAAACAAATCTACTTAGCACCAGGTTTGCAACTGACTTTAAGGGTCTTTCAGTTTGGTTTGAGCGAACCTCCCCCCTTCTAAACAGAAGCCTAACCGAATTTGCAGGGTATTCAACCCGATTAGCATCGAAAATCGATTCGGTCTGCGCCCTTTCCCCCCCTTTTTTCCAGGGGGTAACACGGAAGCACTTCCAACTCTGCGGAGTCATGAATGCCAACCCATAGGCCTCCCCTGATGTGTGCTTATTAGGTCGAACGTGCCCTGTCACGAGACTCCGACTCCAACTCCGACTGCGGACAGGAAACCTGTCTGTACCATGTTTTCCGGCAGAACCCCCAAAACGGATTCCAGCTCACTTGAGAAGACACTTCTCCGGCTGTTCGATGGTGCAATAAAAGCCTTTGATTATGCTCTCCCCGTATTCCTTTGAGAGCTGCGAGACCTTTGCTCCGAATTTAGGTAGGCAGGAAGGCGGGTTTGTGGGTTTGTTGTCTGCTGCCCGTCTGCTCCTTCATTATTTACAGCCTCCCGGAAAGCGCCCAATACAGGGGAGCTGCAGGGAACACTATCCTATCCTATCTCACCCAATCCCGGGCTGCTGCCTTTGAAGATCTGGAAGTTTAATTTATGGGAGTTTGGTGTACTTTTTTCAACTCACTGGCGCCAGCAATAAAAAGCGGGACGCTTCTGGCTCGGGCTCTGCGGTTCTCAGCATCCATTAAAAATTCATTATCCGGCAGCTCGTCGGGGATTTTCAGGCAGCCATCTCTGGACTGACTTTAAACCAGAGACTTTCCGATTTCAGCTTTCAGCAATAGAAGCACCGAAAGCTGAGACCGAGCCGACCAGAAGGTAATTATTATTATCTGCCAGGCTGACCCAGTTGTTCTTCAAGGGGAATGTATTTACATATACACAATGCGAACTGCAGTTGCCTACCTGAATCAATAATTCCTTTGTGCCGTTCCGTTAGTTTGCAATTTGCAATTTGCAATTTTAGTTTCCAATTCGCAGACACTCGGAGAGGATGAGATGAGATAGATCCTGGAATCGAGAAACCATAAAAACATCAAACAAATGCTCCAGTTCCAAGGATTATAATCGAAAAACGGTTCTCGGTGGCGAATGACAATCTAACGGTTTTGAATTCACTCTAATTTCAGCACATATACACGCATACGTACTCACTCGCACTCACACACACACACAGGCACATGCACAGCGCTGGTCAGTTTGCGAATGACGTCACCGCCAAGGATGCTGCGCGCATCCTGCACTCTAATTATTAATACTCTGTTTCTGAATAGTATTTCCACAATTTTGATTTTGGTTTTCAATTTTCAGCGGAATTTCTTGATTCGCAGAAATCCGCCACCAATTGGCAGTTAATTAAAGCGTCGGAATAGTTAATTAAACTGTTGCCAAACGCTCGATTGATCGGTTCGAAACTCACTTACTGAATTAAATAAGTTTTAACACACTTTGTTCGCTCAACTGCAAAATAACCGGACAAACAAACGAAACCTGCGACTATTCCTTAACAAACATTTTCCGCGAAACTCCGCTTAGCGTCATATGAAAACACACGTCTCGCCGCGTTGGGAAAAATTTCGATTCTGAGAGAGAAACGGTGTTTACTCTTTCTTTTCAATTTGAATTCGGCTGTCTCTCGTGCTCTCTCTCTCTCTCTCGCTGTTAACTAACTAAGCGCCAAACGAATTCACCACTCACCTGTAAAGCCAATGTTAGTTTACTGGACTTCATTCAAACAAGCAGCTTGCTAACATGTTAACTAACAGTAACGGCCAACGACGGTTTGAAAGTGTGGTGAAATTTGACAAATGGCGTAAGAGCTATACATGAGTGAAAAGTATAGTGTTGATCAACATACAAGTTGTTCTTCTTAAAATTATAGTTCAAGTCTTTATTAGGCATTTTCGTAACGTAAGAAAACTGCAACTTTCCGGTAAATAGTGAGCTCTCAAGTATTTCTTAACCAATGTTAATTGCTCTTAACAGTTTTAATCCATTCCCGCTTAGCGAAAAAGTTAACATTAAGCTTATTGCAGTGTGGCCATTCAAGAGACAAAAGCGTTGCCATCCTTTGCGAACTATATTTATGTATTTATACCCTTGCATAGAATATTTAAATTTTGACCAGAAGTTTGGAACGCAGTGATCAGCATCACCATCCGAGTCAATCTAGCCACGTCCGTCTGTCGGTTGCTATGTAAACCATTCTCTCAGTTGTAAAGCTTTCCTGCTAAATCTTTTCACCGACCCTTCTCTCTTTTGCAGATGGTATACAAGTCGGAACGGACGTAATCGGAATACTATATCACATAGCTGCATTTTTAAAGATAACTTATTTTATAACCTATCCTGAAAGTATTTTTTTTTTTTATCGGACCACTATATCTTATAGCTGCCATTGGAACAATGTGCGAAAATGAGTCATTAAGCATAACTCTGGTGTTTGAGGAGACAATTAATTTATTCTTGGAAAATATAGTTTTTGTAGACATTAAGGCCGTTTTAAAAAATTTAGAACCAAAAATCGGGAAACTATATCCTACAGCTGCTATACAAACGATGAAACAGTTTGAAGGCAACTGGTCTGCAAAAGTGTTTTAAGCATCCTTTCTTGTCTTATGCTTGTTGCCAGCATTTGGCGGCTCTTTATTCATTATTACACATTTAATTGTTATTTTTTATGATATTAGTTTTTCATTTGAATTTATAAAAAAAAAAACGTATTCACTTAAACTGACAACCGTTTATTTTACTCTTGAGTGCTGCCACACGTTTTTTAACGGCAGAAAATCGCCAACTCACAGTTCCGTTTTGGAAAAACAGTCCAACGAAAAGCGGATCTGCAAGAAGCACTAACGCGAGCCGGCGCAGCACGAGCGCGGTCACACCGCGGCGTATTTAAGCGGGTGCGGCTACGGTCACTCCAAAAATTATTTCGAAGCGAGAAGACGCGCGTCGGTGCGTCGTGCAGCTCTGTGAGTGTGTGTGTTTGTGTGCCCGCTTGGTGCATGTTTGTGTGAGCTGGAGTGCAGCTGTCGCCTAAAACAAATAAAAACCGCACAATTTGCGCATAAAAAGCCGCTGCGAACGCCAACCGCCAGCACTTTACACAGCCTGGCCACTCGCAAAGCGTCCGGTGCGCTAAATTGACCTCTTGCCGGTGGAGAGCCGAAAACAACGGGAATGCATGTAGAATTATTTTCCTCAACTGTTCGACTCAACGCCCAAAAGTCGCCGGCCTGCTGACGCCGACGCCGGCAGAGGCGGTGACGCCGCAACAACTGCATCAGAATCGGAATCTGCATACCACAGCTACAGAACCCAGAATACAAAATTCGGGGGAATTTCGAATTTCGGTTGAACGTTGAACGTTGAATTTGTACAAACGCTGACGCGGTGAAATGGGAGCATAAAAAACAAACTTTATGTGCGAAATATGCGAAAACTGCGCTCCCAGTGTGTGGTGTGGTGCCTGTGTGTGTGTGTGCGAGCCGTGGCGGTGTGTTGGTGTTGCAGAACAGAAGAGCAAGAGCGAGAGAGAGAGTAGAGAGAAGGATGATGGCCGCTTTTGTACCTGCTTGCTCCGAAATTAGAGTAGCTCTAGAGAGGCTCCGAACCGGAGTCCGAAATGTGTGCTGCACTCTTCGGAAGTGCAAACTGGTTAATGGTTAATTGTGGAACGTCGTCTACGTAACGCTATTTTCCGCTAAATCACCTCTCCTGCCCCTAACCCCTCCTCCTTCTGTCCTCTCCTCCACCACTCCCCCTCTCATCATATTTTCTTCGGTCTCGGCCCGACGTTGGCTTAAGAAAATGTGGCCATATTTTTTCTCCTCTTGCTCTCTCTCTCTGCCTGTCTCTCTATCCGTCTGCGTCTTTCTTTCGCGCTCTCCCTTTTGAAACTCTCGCCGCGTTGCCGTTCTCGCCGTCTCCGCTTTGTGCACACTTCCGAGATAAAGAAAATATAAGAACGCGCGTCTTTTGAGATAAATGCGAAATATTGTATCTTAATGGCTGGAGATTCTTTCGCTCCCAAAAAAATACAAATTAAAAACTGTTCTCATCGATTTTGTGTTCTTGTTTTGTTCCCTTAGAAAAGTGTTAAATAAAACTCAATAACGACGATTACCAAGCAAACAGCAACGAATAAATCAGTAATAAATCGCCGCAAGATATATTGAGTGAGCAAAAAGAGACAGTGAAAACCGCCAAAATGTCGGAAGAAGTCGATCGCAACGATCCCGAGCTCAAGTACCTCTCGGTGGAGCGCAACCAGTACAACGATCCGGCCACACAGGCCGAATGGACACAGAAGCGTCTGGTGTGGGTGCCGCACGAGAACCAGGTGAGTTTTGACACTCCAACTCCGCTTTCTCCCAACCCAAATCAAAACCTGTAGATCCTATCCAGAAAGATCGAAGCGAGTGCCTTCTACCCAACACTATTCCACCCCTGCTGATTCAGTGACTTAACCACGCCCGAACCTCGAAATTACCTGACATAAAACAAATTGATCGCTTTTAATACGTGAGACCGTAGAAGCAACAAGAACTATACAAACAGTCGAACCTCAATATCTTGCCACAGAATATAATGCCAAGAAATGTAGAAAAAGGGTTTCCTTAAAATTTAAAAATCAAACAATGGAATTGCTGTTTAATTGAATTAAATGGTTTCCTTTATTGTCTATAATAGAATAACTAGTTAAGCCTAAAGCTAGGTAGAAAATTACATTGCATTTACATTAGTATCTAAGCAAGGAAACCGCCTTGGAAAACCATGTAATTGTACTTTACAAGATGTCATACATATCGTTAAAAAAAAACAAGTTAAACCTTTTTAACCCTTTATTGTTCAACATAGGGAGTTCCAACTGTAGTCATAATCAATTTGCGCAGTGTTTTGCCCCTAGATTGTTGATTTGGCTGTTATCACCTGGTTCAGTCATCGATCGGGCATGATTCACACCCATCGTTTATGTTGGTTTATTTATAATTTTTAACCGGGGCAACTTCTTTGAATTTTTCATTACCTTCGCTCTGCGGTGATACTAAATTGAGTAAACATCCGACGACTGATTCATCTGTTTCATTTCGTTTCTCCTGCGGTGGCTGAAATGCTGCTGAAATCATCGCATAAGTCGGCCGTTGTAGAGATTTAATGGTTCCGCAGGTCGGCCAAATCGCATCAATTTGCCGCCAAGAGGCTTTGCCCAATACTCCGAATTTGCATGCAGACTGGACTGCCTCTCCTCTGACTCACTGACTCACTCCCAGACCCGGGAGAGAGTGGGGCCCTGCAAAACGAGTTTTTAATCTCTGGAGGTTTACCTACGGACGGTTTGAGTGTGAGTGTGGAGTGGCACCCGATCCGATCGTATCCAAACCGAAACGAAACAAGCTGAGATTGGGCCAAGAAGAGCTCACCGACGCTTTTGGCCCAGAAATTCTCGCCAGCGAAACTTTGGTCGGGTGATAAGCGGTTGCTTTGTTTTGCTAATTTTGTTTGTGCCTTTCTTCTTCGCACCTTTGACGGAGATCAGCTCTTTCAGGTGTCATTCAACTGCATTCCTAAATCTCAAGTCTCGTAACTTTAGGGCTATGAACATAAACAGATAAAATTAGCAGCCGCACTTGTTTCCTACCCCAGGGAGATAATTGCTTTATTTGCCCGAGATAATGCCGGGCATAGAATGGAAGCACTTTGGGTGACTTCACATAATAAAAAGAAACGAAAACAAAGCCAACAACTTCACATTTTTGTGTAATTACGCGATCACTTAAACAGACATTTACTTTACAATGGAATCTCACCAAAAAGTAAATGAAAAACAAAAATAAAGGCCAGCAGCAGAGATAAAGTCAAGAAATAAAACACAAAATAACGAAACGAACGGCACGGCTTGGCTTGGCAAACGCTCGATTGTCATGAGTTGTCTGTCAGACGGAGGGACCGGCTGACTGTCGGACGGACGGGCGGACGAACTGGAAAGGACACATGAGACTGGCGAGAAATGTAAAGAAATTTGCATACAGCACAAACTGTTGCTCCGCTGGAATGCCCCACACAGCTAAAGATACAGATACAGCGACAGCTAGAGCTACGAATTTAACGGGAACGGACCCGGCCAAAAGGGTATTCGCCAATTGTGTCAACACTCTGCTTAGCCAGCTTCATATCGTTTCTTTTCGTTTTCAGCAACTGTTCCAACTTTGCGCAACGCAAGGGAATTCGCTGAATAATGAATGCAACATAGCAGTCTTAGTGCGGCTTGTTTTTGTTGCTATCCGAACAAATCCATCTATTTGCCTTTCGATAAACAAGGAGCCCTTTGTTGGTGGCTAGCTTTCGTTCAATTTGTTTACCGATCGGAGGTGCTTTGCTCAGTCATGTGTTGGGCTTAGGCAAAACCCATGATTCAGTTTTCAATTTAATTTGAGATTATATGAGATTAAATATGAAAAACATTCCCAGGACAAAAATATACAAAATGTAAAATGGTTTTTAAAATTTTAAACTAAATTAAAAGGAGAAAAAGGCAGAGAGAACCTACAGTACGGTTTTTTACCTCTCAGATTTCCAATGACAGGGAGTTATTATCTTCCACATTGCATTCCTTTGCTTCTTCGTCCGATCCACCCTTCAGATACTTTTCATATTGTTAGCCAAATTGAAGGCGGCTTAACCTTCGTCATGCCCAGAAGAGAATCGAATCGATTGAAGAGAACGCCGATCATTAGGGTCCCGGTCCGGACACCCACACACATGCACACGATATCGTTTGTTGATATTTCTGAGCGTATATGTGTGCGCGTTGTTTCTTATATTTTTAACCACCAGAACCACTTTGGACTTTGTTTGTGACCACTCCCACTCCCTGCCCCCTCCCCGATTCTGGCGAAGTTGAGAATGTGTGTGTTTTCTTTTCGGTTACGGCAACGACGACAAACGTAGCCAGCTTTCGACTCTCGTCCGTCCGGTTTACGGTCAACGAACCTGCCATTGTATCTCGTATCACGTATGTGTAATATACATTTCTTACGCCCTCCGGAGAGGGGGAGCACGCTGAGGGACAACACTTATGCATATGCGTGGATCGATTAAGCAAAAGGAATAAAATAAAAGAGTAACAAATTATTACGGCCATCCATCTGAATTCGTATTGGTCGTATCTCATGCATTCATATTTACATTTCGGATCTTTCGGAGCAAAAGCAGCCGAAGCAAGCACAGCCAAAGAGTAAATAATGAGATATAGATGGATATCTGGAATGGGTTTAGTGTTTTTGTTTACTTGCCAGAGCTTTTGGCAAGTTCAAGGCTAGCATTGGCTAACCCAAAATAGTCAACCCCCGATCAGTTCGTGAGCCCACACTTGTCTTACTCCCCATCCCCCTGAATCCAACTTCGACTGCTTCGATTCCCCCGTTCATCATCGACACCGTCAGCTCGCTTTGTTTGTAGGTGTTGTTTTATATTTTCTTTGGTTTTGCCTCACTGATTGCCTGGAATGCTTCGATTCGGATGCCGTCGAGCGAGAATCCGAGACTGATGACCTCATCTGCCCCAACTCTTCTCCTTTGCCTTTCAATGGCTCTTGCTAATTTCTTTGGCTCAATAACTCCAATTCATCTCTTGCAAGGCATTCCACGATCGTGATTCACCGAACAGTTACAGCAGTTTCCGATTTCATATTTTCGGTTTTTGTTGGTATTGCTACTTCTGGTGCTGTCGCAAAAAGTTGTATCTGGTTGGTGTGTCCAAACTGTCAAACGTTTTTATGTGCAAATGTTTTGCCAACTGACAGGGGCTGCCCACAAAACAGACAAATGACATCGAGGGGGCGGCGGGTAAGGCTGAGGCTGTTTCTCTGCTTGTGAAGCTGAAGATCTGGGAGTAGCAGCTGAAATGAGTTTTGGCACAGCGAAAGTCTCTTGCCTCATATATTTTTTTGGTAACAAGGAAACGGCTCCAGATGAATTGTATCTTAAAGAAACATGCACTAATTGAACAGAAGGTCCAATATACTAGTATTAGTTGGCGTTGTAAATAGTTTTCCCAGACGTTTCTTTATAAGGAATTTTTTGTATCAACAACTGTTAATGAGGTCCGTGGCAATTGCCAAACATTTTCCATAGTGCAATTTTTTCGCTTTTAATGGTGTTGATCCTCCGCGTAAATCCGCTTAATTGCTAACCATTTAAATAGGCTCGTTTCACGGTCCGCATCTACGAGAACTCAGTTTTCATATCCGCTCGGGAATAACGACTTCCTAGGCCTGTTTATCGGTGCCGGAGGTACCGGAAAAGCGCTAAGATAACACATAACACACAGGCAGAGGCATACGGAGGTGGGGCTTTTTCGAATCCGATCTGATCGCTGGGGCGTGTGCGTGTTTAACTTAATGGACCCCGGTCTGGGATGCGTTGCAGATGCTTCTTGTGCCTTTCCCCCTTCTGCAGTTTTTGGTTTTAATGCATTTCTAGTTTGCAGCAGGCGGCACTTCACTCTACCCTTTAATGACTGAATTACGGGTTGCCCTCGATTTGATTAATGTCAATGTGCTGCATGCTGCATGCAGCACGCTCCTGCTTACTGCTGTTATTGTTTCACTTGACTTCTAATTGGAGCTGTATGTTGGTGCAGCTTTCCGAAGAAGTTAGCGATGTATTCCTGGGAAGTTCCATGTGTGAATCACAATAAGCACCAGGCCGAGAATAAACTGATTTCATTGCAATAAATTTAATTAGTGACTAAGCTAATCAATAACAGAATTTATTTGTTGTAAGAAACACAAATCTTGTGCAGAGCCTTGAACTTGTTACATAGCGTGTATGGGCTAAAGGGGATGAGGGGCCAGACTGGCGGCAACCAGACAGATAGACAGTGGCATCTGCCTCCCGTTGTTCTTGCAGCTCCCTGGTTATTTTTCCTGGTTTTGTTTTTATTTCGTCTGCCTGGGCCACTTGAATGGGTGCAGTTTCTCACTATGTGAGAGTGAGATTCCGAGCGCTCTTGTTCTGGCGCTTGACTCATGCAGCGCGCATCCAACTGAATCTGAATCTGTGTTGCACTTGTTGTGTTTATCGCCTACCCGCTGAGATAAAACGGAAAGAAAAACAAAAAAGGAAGGCTTGTTTCTGGGAACGATGCTAGGAATACCCTTGCCGACCAATTGCTCGCATATGTCTCTCCACTGGGGGAAAACCTAGAATACCCTCTGCAAGGGTATAAAGTGCACTCAATTCGCGAGTGAGTGTGTTTTGCAAGCTGCTTCCCTTCATGAACCAGATCACCCTAGACATAAGAATTATCCTTTTGTAAACCTTACTAAAAATCTCCTATTTCCATCCCATCCAATTTCAGGGTTTCGTGGCAGCCAGTATTAAAAAGGAGCATGGCGACGAGGTGGAGGTGGAGCTGGCCGAGACGGGCAAGAGGGTGAATATCCTACGCGACGACATACAGAAGATGAATCCGCCAAAGTTCGACAAAGTCGAGGACATGGCCGAGCTGACGTGCCTCAACGAGGCCTCCGTGTTGCACAACATCAAAGACAGATACTACTCTGGCTTGATCTATGTGAGTATCTATGAAATTTCTATCTAGCATTGTATGAGTATCTGGGGGTGTTTGTGTTGGCTCGCTCGAAAGTTTCAGCTGTGCCAGCTGCTGGCAATGTGACGCCGACGACAACCCATAATGATGATGATGATGACTCTAAGTAAACAACTTCCAACCAGCTGTCTTTCTCAGTCCGATACTCAGATATTGTCTTCGGTTTGGTGGAAATATCGAAAAGCGAAACTTTTCGCCTTGTAGATACTTAAAAGCAGCGCAAATATTTGACACCACAACTTGAATCACTCAATCCCTGGGTGCATTCGTCAGAGCTCAAGTAATTTATCGGCACACAACTCTTAAACCCCACAAAGCATATCCGCTGATAATTGTCATGCCAAAAGCGTTCGTTCGAACAAATTTACAATTTGCCAAAAGCAGAAAGTCAGCAAAAGTTAATTTCGGATTCGATGAGAAACGAATTTCATGTGGCGCATTTGAATGCGGAGCCATAAATTGGGAGCTGCCTGGGGTCTTCCTTTTGTTTTGTTTCTTATATAAATCATTAAATTAACGTCTTCAATTGCTATCGATTTACCCGATCACATAACTTACCCGCCACAAAATTTGGGGGAATAAATTCATTAGGCTGATGAGCCCCTTTTCTAATTATTTCCCACAAATATATTGAGTGTTGCCTGAAAAGAGTTTTCCACGCAACATGTTGCCCAGTGAATGTTGACAAACAGCTTGTGTTTGTTTGTTGCTCTCTCTCTGCCTTTTTCTTGATTTGGTTCATTCGCCGCCATGTGGCAGGTTTGCTGCGGCTTCTTCGTTTTTTATTGTTTTACAAAAAATTATGTGCCGCTTTTTTACATATTTTATGAGCTGCTACTTGTCTCTCTCCCTCTCTCTTTTCTCCCCCTGTCTCCCTTTGGAGCGTTTTAATTTAATGATGTGGGCGCGAACTGCTTTAAATTTGTTTACTTTGTTTTCCGTTTTCGGTTGGTTATGCTTCAGCGCACTTAGCATTGTCTTTGCTGTTGTACTTGTTGTTGTTGGCCAATTTTGTGCGCCGGTTTACAATTTACACAATCATGCCACGCACTCTGCTATGCTCTGCTGTGCTGCTCGCTCTTCGCCTTGGCTTCTTGTCCCATTTAATTTGCTTGCCAATTGCTGCTGACGTGCTCAACCCGCTAACTTGTTGCACAGCGAAACACACAGATACAGATACCCACAAAGAGACAGACAGAGAGATACAAATACAGATGCAGAGACAGTGAGCTGTGGGGGCTGCGCTTAACGGCATAATTATTATAATTTGCTGACATTTAATTCGATTTTTAAATTTCATTTAAATTAATTCGCCTGGCAGCTGTCGCTGCCGGTAGCTTGCTTGTAGCTTAATTAATATGCGTCGGCAAGAAGAATGACTGTTACACTGGGGCACGCACACAATCAAATTGTCAACACCTCAGCAACAGCCACAGCAGCAGCAACTGCAAAGCGATAGCAACAAGACCAGCAAACAAATATGGCCAATTTGTTTGACATGGAAATGTTCAGCCAGCCAAAATGGGCGGAAAGGTGTTGTGACCAACGAATCTTGATGCAAATACCCCCAGAAAATGCTAAAAGTGCCAGCCCCTCTTCAGTCTCCCGGTTGGCGATGCCTGATTGCGAGTGTAATTGGGTTTGAAATATTCCACAAAACATTTGCGCCTTCTTTGCTTGTAATTCAGTTGTTTTTGCAATTAATTGATTTATGTCCATCGGGTGACTGGGTGCAATTGCTCAGATGCGGGAATAGCGCAGAATTTGAGTTTGCATTCGGTGCGGTGCCCAATGCCTAATGCCGATGCGTTGGCAGCTAAAAGAATTGCACTTGACAACGGGAAAGCGACAAATGGGATGACGTTGGCGCCTTGGCAGCTGTTTCCCCTCCCTTCCCAGTCTACCCCTGCGGATGAAACTTAATTCCCGTTCAGCCCTAACTATCTTTGAGATACACTAATTGAAAAGGCAAATGGCACATGGCACCAGGCACTAGACAAGCCGAATTGAACCGAACGGCGTCTCGTGCGGCATATTAATTTGGGATTGCTGTGCTGCTCTGTGCTGTAGCACTTAATTCGCGATGCCAGATTTAAATATCGGCTACGAGCGAGTGCAACTGTGCCACATGCAGAGACGGCGCCACATGATGCGTGCACTTTGTGGCAAATAAATTATGTTTCCCGCATATCAGCAGAACAATTTGTTTGCAAATATTGGCACTAATTGTTGGTCACCCAGAAGAGTAGAGCGAGGTGGAGGTGGGGCAAAGTATTCAGAGGTGTCTACGGGCCCGCAATTAGCATAAAAGACGCCGCCTAGGTTGGTTTTGTTGTTTGTGGTTGTTGTTGCCCTTGTTTGCTTTGCCTGTCTTGACTCTGCTTGCAACACGTTCGAAAAGCACAAACTGGTAAGCGCTTTTCACCCAATAAGGCTTGAAAGGCGAGACGAAAAGCGGATAAACTAAATGCTTCGGATGGGGGGCACTTAAGAAGGGAAGAAATATTACACTTAGATAATCCTTAGAGATAATCCTCTGAGAATCATCCGCAATTTCATATGCATAACTTTTTATTCTAACTAATAAGCAAAGCACGACCTGAATTGACACCGCAAATAAATAAAGCGAATAAATCTCGCTGTAAACTCAATTGCCATGCCACCGGTTCAATTTGCATAAATGTCACGATTTACTGACCATATAAGGCTCAAAATCAGAATCAGGACTGCAAGCAATGATCGATGATGGTTCAGCAGGTTTTGAGTGCACAGATCAGGATAATGAGTCAGGCCAGCATAAGCACAGTAGTGAGTCAATCTAAAAACTGAACAAACATCGTCACGACTGACGACCACTTCTAAACTACTGCCAAAAACAGCAGATTGCCAACAGACACCACAGAGCAAAAAGCAATTTCTTATGCCATTTTCGGATGCCTGACACACGCACACACTTGCCTCTTGTGGCTGATTGCCGAACGTGATTTTGTTGGAACTTGGCTTCGGAGCTCTCGGGATTTTGAGTCACTCCCCCTTTCCCTCGATACCTTCGAGAGCTCCGAAAGATTTCCTCAACTATGATTTTTACCTGGTCTTGGTACTTTCCATTTCGATCTGTGTGGGTTGCTGGCTCCGAGATACTTTTGGGGCGCTTGTTAAGTTCGCAGCATTCGCATTTAGTGTTTGGCTGGATATTTAAATGATACAACAAATAGCAAAAGCCGCATACTTAGTGCCCACGCCACAGGCCCAGTTATGTAGGCTGTCGCTCGATAGATACCACCAACGGATTCGGATTCAGATACAGATACAGCAGCGGATACAGATACAGCAACAGCTACAGCTACATGCGTTCGCTGTTTATGGTGGTGGCCAACTTTAAAGCACATGTCTTGTTAGATAGCCATGTGTGAGTGAGTGAGTTTGGGCAACTTTAACTAGGCCACTGAACATCAGACGCCTAGTCGCTTTTTGTGGCACTCAAAACCTCAGAGCACTTGGGATCTCTGCCACACAAAACCAACTACAACACGTACAATATGATCATAAGTAAGAATTTATTTTAAGGGGCTAGCTTAAGCAGGACTTTAAAGGGATAATAGCTAATGTTTCACGATTTACTTTCAGACATATTCCGGTCTCTTCTGCGTTGTGGTCAATCCCTACAAAAAACTGCCCATCTACACCGAAAAGATAATGGAGCGGTACAAGGGCATAAAGCGACACGAAGTGCCTCCGCATGTATTTGCAATAACGGATAGTGCCTACAGGAACATGTTGGGTGGTGAGTATCTCCGACTTCGACTTCTTGATACATCGCTTTCCTTTTCCCCCACTGATATGGCGGAGAAAACTGGAATGCAATAATTTATTTTTATCCGCTGCTGGTACATTATCAGCCCTGTTATTGTTTGCTCTTCTGCGATTTCTGTTCGCTATCGAAAATTCCATTCTCTGCGCATAAACAAGCGAAATTTTAACCCAGCAAAGCTGATAAGATAAACGATGGCCAAGTTTGCTCTCAGACTAAGTTTTTCCACGAATTGCGTGACTGCATATATGCATACCTGGAATCGGAAACTAAAAACCGTTCTTTGAGCTGGGAATTCCACTCTCAGCTGAACAAATGTAGATGTGACTCATCTGCGAAATGTGTTTTTCGCTTCTGTTCCCTGTACAGCAAACACGACAAACACTCTTCTAATCAGTTGGAGAGCTCCATAAACTGGTTTCCTTTTTCAGCTTGCAGTTTTAAATGGGAATTTTTTCCGTTTTCATTTTCGTTTTCGTTGCTGTTGCTTTTTGGTTTGGGCTTCAGTGAGTTTCGATGGTTTGCATGTCCGTTCCAAACGAATCGTCTCGCCGGGAGATGACTCACCTACAGCTACAGCCACAGCTCCAGCCCAAGGCCAGGCAGGCATATCTTATAGATACTCCATGGGTTCCCCGTGTGTGTATGATTGTTTAACTAATATTGCGTATACGTGTCATTACCATATTTGGATCTAAAGGTGAACCCGACGCAGGCTTGGACGCCGGCAGATTTGTGTCTGCTGCCCCATCATCGTCTTTGCTGGCTTTGAGGCTGCCGTTGAAAAGCTTAAACAAATCGTCACCTCACTCGAGCTCTCCATATTTGATGCTTAATAATATTCTGTTTATGCCCAATTGCCTGTCCGATTGTACAATATTTCCTTTGAATGATTTTGTGTGAGAAATGGGAATTGCCGGTGACTTCTCCCCCTCCCCCCATTTGGGAGTGGCAGTTTCTTGATTTATTTAGCTGGCTTTAAATAATCTCTGCCCAACCCCCATCACCTCTGACTCCATTGCCCCGAATCACGCACTGGACTGGACTGGCGACTGGGCACACACCTTTATCTTTCCAAACTTCTTTCGCTGACCGATTGGAATCAGCTAGCTCCGGCCAACTGCAATTTGCATGACATTCCAGTCCATGCCACATCTCGAGCCGTTCATAATGTGCCAATGTCATAAGAGCCGGGCAGTGGTGTGCTGTTCATGATAAAATGACACGCCTTGACTGTGAATATGTTTTATGGTAGTGTAAATACTTTATAAAAATATGCATGCATATTATTGTGAAGCATCGCCATCGGGCAGATGTTTTGCCTTTCTTTGTTTTGCAATTTTGATCAACAGGAATTTATTTTGGGAGTGGAGTGGAGTTGAGTTAAGCGAATTAAATATTATATACTTTACTTGTTGGTTCAAGTAATAAACATATTATGTGCTTACTTATTTTATGAATTGTCTGGAATAGTTTGTTTTTGTTTGTATTAGATTTTCGACTTTGAGTTTCAACAGCTCTTGTTATTTTAGAGATATTTAGTTTAGTTTAGTCTTAATTTAGTTTGCATTGTTTGGTTTATTCGCCTAATTTAGAGACAATTTACAGCTAGCTTAAGCTCAGTTTCAATAAAATCAGTTTAGTTGGATAGAATGCGTAAACGAAATGTTTCTTTCGTTGAGATTTTTTGCCGGCTGTTTGGAAATATTCATCCGAACATGATTTGAATAAATATGAAGATCATTAATTTCATGCTGCTCCATTCCCTATTTTTATTGCTTCGAATGATCGTAAATGCTTATGCAATGTATCCATCCACATATCTATAAAATCGATCTAAGCACACAAAATATGAAAAGGCACAAAAAATCGTCCAAATAATTCCCATAAAATGACGTGTCGAGTTATATATTTCGGCCCATTTATGGTTGGATATTGAATGTAGTATGTATAAATATGCGACCGGCTTTTGCCATAATAACAAATAAGTACGGGGTCGTGATGTGGAAGCTGTGTGTAGCTCCGTCCGTGCCTCAAAATCTAAGGCAATCAAAATGGATATGTCTGAGTCTGTGGTTAGCGCAATGTTGGATCGTATGACGAGGCTATCGATTGGAAGAGGAATGGAGGAGGTGACTGGGCCTGGAGTGCAGCGCAAATCTAGTTCGCTAGATTCTAGATGGGATCATTGGCGCCATATCAATAGCAATAGCACTAGCAACGATCAAAAGCAATTTACTGTTGCTGTTGCGCTGTATCTCTTAGATACGCAGCCCGAAAACCAAAAGTTTTTGTTTTCATTTTCAATTGATGTATGTCTCATTTTTGCCCCTGTCCGTCCCAACCTCGCTGTATCTTTACTTTGTTTTTGCTCGCTTGAATTTGGGTCAACAGAAACTTCAAGCTGAGCTCGGCTCTTTTCTGAAATTAAAATTTCATTTTCGGCTTGGTCAGCCGAATTGCTGCGTTAACGTTAACGTTCACGTTAATGAAGTGTGTCACTCGATGAATGCTTCCCTCTGTATTATTTTCTCATACATTTCTTTCGTTCTCTCCGCAGATCGCGAAGACCAATCGATTTTGTGTACTGGCGAATCGGGTGCTGGAAAAACGGAGAACACCAAGAAGGTCATCCAATTTCTGGCCTATGTGGCAGCCTCCAAGCCCAAGGGCTCCGGTGCGGTAAGTACGACCGAAGCGTTCAAGAATCGATAAAGAAGCAAATGCAAAGCTGTATCTGGGTATGGGCATCCATCGGTTTGGGTGCGAATGGGAGGGTGCGTTGGAGATACTCGCCATCGAGATACAGTTTCAAATGGCTGGTTGTGTTCAAAAAACGCTTATTAAACTCACATTAATGACACGCAAGCCCCACAATTGCCATTGTTTGGTATTGTAATTAATTAGACAAACCAACGTTCGCGGGAGAAGCACGATGCATATTGCTTTTATATTTCTATATGTATTTAAGTCGGCAAATGCTCTTTAATACGCCCTCACTGAGTTGACTTCTTTGTGGGCGTGGGCTTTGGCAATTCAAAATTCAATTTCAATGTGAAATCGTTCTCCCAACGCTTTTGTCTCAAGTTACCAAAACAACTTTGTGAGCTCGAGGTAAAGTAAACATATAGAAAAAGCCAATGATATGCACGATACCAGATTCAATAATGAACCCCATATCCCCAGCACAGAACTAGAAAATAGTTCCACAGCTTGGGAACCCTCCAACCGATGTGATGCTCTCCATATGGCAATGGTTATGGTTGATATTTGGATGGTTGATCACTTGCCAGCCAGATGGCTTATGTATTTCATAGGGGAGGGAGCCTCAAGCCCTGGAGCACACTTCATTAATCAAGAGCCATAAGTTGCTGACAAATTTTGTCATTTACAGCAATAAAATAAACACCATAAAAAAGAACAAGAATTGAAATTGGAAATTGGGTTGCAGAGGGGAAAAGGCAATTGATAAAAAACCAAAAATGAAAATTAAATCGCAAATATTGCGGCATTCAATGGTTTGTTTTTCATGTTCTTCATCATCGAGAAACGCTACTGTTGGGTCTGCCACAGACTCAGCAACATCCATAATTGGGGGAAAAAGCAAACAGTTTTTGTTTTTATATTTGGTCATACAAACTCAATCCTTTTCGGCAAAAACAAGCTGCTCTTGAGCTCCTAACACACTTATTCTGTGTTTTATGCGTTTACAGCCTTATATGATGCTGTGCGATTCGAGTTGAGTTGACTTTTCAGCTGAACGTGATAAGCTGCAAATATGCTCAAGGAGCTTATACATTTAAGAAATACATAGAGGGCTGAAGATTTTATTTTGCAATTATAACAGATAAATAAACATTAGGAACAATTTACAATGTGTTGCTTGATTTGTTCTAATAGCACACTTGTACATCGGAAATGTATAAAAGATAAAAGTATTTAAGGTTGTCAAAACCTCGACTGGAAGAAAAGTCCCAAATCAACATTTTATTTGCCGCCAGTTCTGTTCTGACAAGTGTGAAAATGTTTGTACTGAGTATTAATTGTGATTCCAACTCCCATAAATAGACGCTGATGATAGATGATATATCGCGAAGGTAAACAACGGCGACTCAACTGAATCATCAGAATTGAATCGAGGGAAGGGAATTGGTGTGTTTGATTAGAGAGTACTATCAGCTGAAGATAAGAGAATCTTTAGGAGGAAAAGCTGAATTCGTTACAATATTGCATTTGTTAGGGAAGTTTTTATAGCCTTTTTCCTGTTACAAAGATAATTAATTTAATTTGAAACTGTTTGCTTAATGCTGAGGTGATGAGGCAAATATGATTTTATCCACTGCAGATATATAAATATTTAATTTATTTATTCAATGATCTTTTTTATTTTCATGTTCTACTACACAAATACACAACTACACCTATAAATACACGCACACACACACAATCTGTACATTGGACTTTGGTTGTTGTCTTCACTTCTCAACTTAACTCTTCTGTACATTTTCTATCGTGTATAATATAATATATAATTTGTATAAACTGCAAACGCCACGAATCCAATTGTCCAACAACCAAAAACCCAAACCGAACCAAACCTCAACAACTCCAACAGGTGCCGCATCCTGCCGTGCTCATTGTAAGTATTAAAGGAATCGAGAAGATATATGTTAACCCATTTGTGTTTCGAAATTAACATGAATTTTGTTAACCCCTCCCCCTTCTGTGTTTAATTTCGCCCTTACTTTCTGTTCTCCTTTCTGTTCTACCCCAAAACTATGTTGTTTGCTTTTGCATTTCATCGACTTAAACTATGACCTGAATATTCGCATTAACCCTCTCCAAATGAACTCTCCCCCCTCTTCGTTTGTCTCCCCCATTGTCGATCCACCCAAGCCATCTACTCAATCTCATCTCTCTGCTCTGCTCTGATCTGTACTCTGCTCTGCTCTGCTCCCTATCTGTACTCCATAATGCCAACGAACTTTTAGAGTAGTCACCAAGAGACATTTTCGGTAAAGTATGCTCCACATCAACATCCATCAAGTATCCCAAAACCAAAACCCAAAATAGAACCTACACCATGTATAGTATGTGTACGATGTTTTATTTTGTAGCCTAGCCGATTATTCAGATTTAATTTATTATTTCGAAACTGCTGACGAGAGCTGTGAATCCTCGAGAGTCGCCCTGTGCCCCCACTCCATTTCCCGTAATCCCATTCCTAATTGCAGAACTTCTCGGTGAACACAAACAAGTACATAAAGGTCAAGATCCTGACCCAAACTCAAAGTCATATCTTTGAGGTGGCCAACGGATTGAAGATGCTGGAACTTGATTCCAATACCCCGGAGGTGCTAGAGGTAAACTCCATATGGAGTGGCTGCCCGAGAAGCTTTAGGAGAAGATCGTCCAGTGTTCAGTGTCCTTCGTCCCGTTTTATTTCGTTTCGCTTGGCTTTGGCTTCTTCTGTGCATGTTTTCGTAGACTAATCTTAGAAAACTTCAATGTGTAGATACTTGTGTTGTATCGCTAGTGATGTCACCATACTTGTACTTGTCCCCTGTGTATATACCGCTCTGTTGTGTGTTGTTGCTAACCACTAAACCTTGATCAGATCTCAACATGGACTAATCTTAATCTCTTCTTTTTCCGCTTAGGGTGAGCTGGAGCAACAGCTTCTGCAGGCGAATCCCATCCTGGAGGCCTTTGGCAATGCCAAGACCGTCAAGAACGACAACTCCTCACGTTTCGTAAGTTTCAATTGCCTTTCCTGGAAATTCTGAAGTATTAATTATCACTTGTGAACAGGGAAAGTTCATCCGCATCAACTTCGATGCCTCCGGCTTCATCTCCGGCGCGAATATCGAGACCTACCTGCTGGAGAAGTCGCGTGCCATTCGTCAGGCGAAGGACGAGCGAACATTCCATATCTTCTATCAGCTGCTGGCGGGCGCCTCGCCGGAGCAGCGCGAGAAGTTCATCCTGGACGATATGAAGTCGTATGCATTCCTGTCCAACGGCAGCCTGCCCGTCCCAGGCGTCGACGACTCTGCCGAGTTCCAGGCCACGGTCAAGTCGATGAACATCATGGGCATGACCTCTGAGGACTTCAACTCGATATTCCGCATCGTCAGTGCGGTTCTGCAGTTCGGTAGCATGAAGTTCCGACAGGAGCGGAACAACGACCAGGCCACACTGCCGGATAACACCGTGGCCCAGAAGATTGCACATTTGCTGGGTTTGAGTGTGACTGACATGACCCGGGCCTTCCTCACACCCCGCATCAAGGTGGGCAGGGACTTCGTCACCAAGGCTCAGACCAAGGAGCAGGTGGAGTTTGCCGTCGAGGCCATTGCCAAGGCCTGCTACGAGCGCATGTTCAAGTGGCTGGTGAATCGCATTAATCGCTCCTTGGACCGCACCAAGCGGCAGGGCGCGTCCTTCATCGGCATCCTAGATATGGCCGGTTTTGAAATCTTCGAGCTAAACTCCTTCGAGCAGCTGTGCATCAACTACACCAATGAGAAGCTGCAGCAGCTCTTCAACCACACCATGTTCATTCTGGAGCAGGAGGAGTATCAGCGCGAGGGCATTGAGTGGAAGTTCATCGACTTTGGTCTTGACCTGCAACCCACCATTGATTTGATAGACAAGCCCGGTGGTATTATGGCCCTATTGGACGAGGAGTGCTGGTTCCCGAAGGCAACCGACAAGACTTTCGTGGACAAGCTGGTCTCGGCCCACTCCATGCATCCCAAGTTCATGAAGACGGACTTCCGTGGAGTGGCCGACTTTGCCATTGTGCACTATGCCGGACGGGTGGACTACTCGGCGGCCAAGTGGCTGATGAAGAACATGGACCCGCTCAACGAGAATATCGTGTCCCTGCTACAGGGCTCGCAAGACCCGTTCGTGGTGAACATCTGGAAGGATGCGGAGATCGTCGGCATGGCGCAGCAGGCTCTGACCGACACCCAGTTCGGGGCGCGCACCCGCAAGGGCATGTTCCGCACCGTGTCGCATCTGTACAAGGAGCAGTTGGCCAAGCTTATGGACACGCTGCGCAACACCAACCCGAACTTCGTGCGCTGCATCATACCGAATCACGAGAAGCGGGCCGGCAAGATCGATGCCCCCCTAGTGCTGGACCAGTTGCGGTGCAACGGAGTGCTCGAGGGCATCCGCATTTGCCGGCAGGGCTTCCCCAACCGCATCCCCTTCCAGGAGTTCCGCCAGCGATACGAGCTCCTCACCCCCAACGTCATCCCGAAGGGCTTCATGGACGGCAAGAAGGCCTGCGAGAAGATGATCCAGGCGCTGGAGCTCGACTCGAATTTGTACCGAGTGGGCCAGTCGAAGATCTTCTTCCGCGCCGGAGTTCTCGCCCATCTGGAGGAGGAGCGGGATTTCAAGATTTCGGATCTGATCGTCAACTTCCAGGCCTTCTGCCGGGGCTTCCTTGCAAGGAGAAACTACCAGAAGCGACTGCAGCAGCTGAATGCCATCCGGATCATCCAGAGGAACTGCGCCGCCTACCTCAAGTTGCGCAACTGGCAATGGTGGCGTTTGTACACTAAGGTCAAGCCCCTGTTAGAAGTCACCAAGCAGGAGGAGAAGCTGGTCCAGAAGGAGGACGAGCTAAAGCTGGTGCGGGAGAAACTGGACACGCTCGCAAAGAACACACAGGAGTACGAGCGCAAGTACCAGCAGGCCCTTGTGGAGAAGACCACCCTTGCGGAGCAGCTGCAGGCGGAGATCGAGCTGTGTGCTGAGGCAGAGGAGTCCCGCTCCCGGTTAATGGCCCGCAAACAGGAGCTGGAGGACATGATGCAGGAGCTCGAGACCCGCATCGAGGAGGAGGAAGAGCGCGTCCTGGCCCTGGGGGGAGAGAAAAAGAAGCTGGAGCTGCACATCCAGGACCTGGAGGAGCAGCTAGAGGAAGAGGAGGCCGCCCGTCAGAAGCTGCAGTTGGAGAAGGTGCAACTGGACGGCAAGATCAAGAAGCACGAGGAGGACCTCGCCCTTACCGACGATCAGAACCAGAAGCTGCTCAAGGAGAAGAAGATCCTAGAAGAACGCGCCAACGACCTCTCCCAAACTCTCGCCGAGGAGGAGGAGAAGGCTAAACACCTAGCCAAGCTGAAGGCCAAACACGAGGCCACCATCGCCGAGCTAGAGGAGCGCATGCACAAGGACCAGCAGGTTAGGCAGGAGTCGGACCGCACTAAGCGTAAGATCGAGACGGAGGTGGCCGACCTCAAGGAGCAGTTGAACGAGCGCCGCGTCCAGGTAGACGAGATGCAGGCCCAGTTGGCCAAGCGCGAGGAGGAGCTCACACAGACCCTAATGCGCATCGACGAGGAGTCCGCCACCAAGGCCACCGCCCAAAAGGCGCAGCGCGAACTGGAGTCTCAGCTGGCCGAGATCCAGGAGGACCTCGAGGCCGAGAAGGCCGCCCGCGCCAAGGCTGAGAAGGTTCGTCGCGACCTCAGCGAGGAGCTCGAGGCGCTCAAGAACGAGCTGCTCGACTCCCTGGACACCACAGCCGGTAAGTTATAGTTAATCCAAGATCGTAACTGTCAGTTGATCAACGTACACCTGCCTTCGAAACTGTTTCAAATTAAAAACTAACAATGCTCTCGCCTCGACTTACAGCCCAGCAGGAACTACGCTCCAAACGCGAGCAGGAACTGGCTACGTTGAAAAAGTCTCTGGAGGAGGAGACGGTCAACCACGAGGGCGTCCTCGCTGACATGCGGCACAAACACTCTCAAGAGCTGAATGGCATCAATGACCAGCTGGAGAACCTGCGCAAGGCCAAGGGGGTGCTGGAGAAGGCCAAGGGCACCCTGGAGGCGGAGAACGCGGACCTGGCCACCGAGCTGCGCAGCGTGAACAGCTCCAGGCAGGAGAACGATCGCCGGCGCAAGCAGGCCGAGTCTCAGATCGCTGAATTGCAGGTGAGTTGGAGAATCCTCTTGGAGACTAATTTTGGTATATTTTCAAAATAAATAAAACTGACCACTTCACGAAGCATGCAATAAAAGGATAAGATAATGGATATTTTTACGAGTGCTAGTCTGATCGAAAGATCCTGCATATCTGTACCAGAATTAAAGAACAAATAATAATAATAAATCGTAATTCCCAGGTGAAACTGGCTGAGATTGAACGCGCCCGCTCGGAGCTGCAGGAGAAGTGCACCAAGCTGCAGCAGGAGGCGGAGAACATCACCAACCAGCTGGAGGAGGCCGAGCTAAAGTCCTCCGCTGCTGTCAAGTCAGCCAGCACCATGGAATCCCAACTCACCGAGGCCCAGCAGCTGCTTGAGGAGGAGACCCGCCAGAAACTGGGACTCAGCTCCAAGCTGCGCCAGATCGAGTCCGAGAAGGAGGCCCTGCAGGAGCAGCTGGAGGAGGACGAGGAGGCCAAGCGGAACTTCGAGCGCAAGCTGGCCGAGGTCACCACCCAGATGCAGGAGATCAAGAAGAAGGCGGAGGAGGACGCCGACCTGGCCAAGGAGCTGGAGGAGGGCAAGAAACGCCTGAACAAGGACATCGAGGCCCTGGAGCGACAGGTTAAGGAGCTAATGGCCCAGAACGATCGCCTGGACAAAAGCAAAAAGAAGATTCAGTCCGAGCTTGAGGATGCCACCATTGAGCTGGAGGCGCAACGCACGAAGGTGGGTCTTGAACTCGGAAATGGGCTCAATAAAATGAGGGACTGTAACCAGGCCGTTCCCTTCACAAGGACTTTTTATTTTTAAATATCGATACATTTTTTCTAATACCTGTTTAATTTCCTGCTAGGTGCTCGAACTGGAGAAGAAGCAGAAGAACTTTGACAAGATCCTCGCCGAGGAGAAAGCCATATCAGAGCAGATTGCCCAGGAACGCGACACCGCGGAGCGGGAGGCGCGCGAAAAGGAGACAAAGGTGCTGTCGGTGTCCCGCGAGCTGGATGAGGCTTTCGACAAGATCGAAGACCTTGAGAACAAGCGCAAGCAGCTACAGAACGAGCTGGACGACCTGGCCAACTCGCAGGGCACTGCGGACAAGAACGTGCACGAGCTGGAGAAGGCCAAGCGAGCGCTGGAGTCACAGCTGGCCGAGCTGAAGGCCCAGAACGAGGAGCTCGAGGACGACCTGCAGCTGACGGAGGACGCCAAGCTCAGACTGGAGGTCAACATGCAGGCCCTGCGCTCCCAGTTCGAGCGGGATTTGCAGGCCAAGGAGGAGGGTGCGGAGGAGAAGAGACGGGGACTGGTCAAACAGCTGCGCGATCTCGAGGCCGAGCTGGATGAGGAGCGCAAGCAGCGCACGGCTGCTGTGGCGTCCAAGAAGAAGCTGGAGGGCGACTTGAAGGAGATCGAGACCACGATGGAGATGCACAACAAGGTGAAGGAGGACGCTCTGAAGCACGCCAAGAAGCTGCAAGCACAAGTCAAGGACGCGCTGCGCGACGCCGAAGAGGCCAAGGCCGCCAAGGAGGAGCTACAGGCGCTAAGCAAGGAGGCCGAGCGCAAGGTGAAGGCTCTCGAGGCGGAGGTTATGCAGCTAACCGAGGACCTGGCAAGCTCGGAGCGGGCTCGTCGTGCTGCTGAAACGGAGCGGGATGAGCTGGCCGAGGAGATCGCCAACAATGCCAACAAGGGCTCCCTGATGATCGACGAGAAGCGCCGCCTCGAAGCCCGCATTGCTACTTTGGAAGAGGAGCTGGAGGAAGAGCAGTCCAACTCGGAGCTTCTGCTGGACCGCAGCAGGAAGGCACAGCTCCAAATCGAGCAGCTCACAACCGAGCTGGCCAACGAGAAGGGCAACTCGCAAAAGAACGAGAACGCGCGCGCCATGCTCGAGCGCCAAAACAAGGAGCTGAAGGCCAAGCTGGCCGAGATCGAGACAGCTCAGCGCACCAAGGTGAAGGCGACGATTGCCACTCTGGAGGCAAAAATCAGCAACTTGGAGGAGCAGCTGGAGAACGAGGGCAAGGAGCGACTGCTACAGCAAAAGGCCAACCGCAAGATGGACAAGAAAATCAAGGAGCTCACGATGAACATCGAGGATGAGCGAAGGCACGTGGACCAGCACAAGGAGCAGATGGATAAGGTGGGTTTTTGGCCAGATTAAGTATTCCGTCGAGATTGTTATAACCCTTTTTGCTTGCATTTGCAGCTGAATAGCCGCATCAAGCTGCTGAAGCGCAACCTGGACGAGACCGAGGAGGAGCTGCAGAAGGAGAAAACGCAGAAGCGCAAGTACCAGCGCGAGTGCGAGGACATGATTGAATCGCAGGAGGCCATGAACCGTGAGATCAACTCACTCAAAACGAAACTACGGTAAGGGTCTTTCGATTGATTGGATTTGATCTGGATTATTCGGAGGCGATTCCCTGGGCTGTCTCTTTATTGTTTGAAATTTGTCTTTGGTTCAGCTCCATTCAAGTGGCCGAGACCGAGAAGGCCAAAGCCTACTCGCCCAAAAAGGATGCCGCACTGATTATGAATTGTGAGGGTCTGCATTAGGTTTCCTTTCGCTTCGATTCGTTTCGTTCTCGTACTCGTAGGCTGTAAGTGCTGCCTGCTGTTGGCCCAGATCCATAGTGAATCCAGTGAATGTCAACCGAACCGAACCCAGCAACCACCCAACCAATCAACCTTCGTCTTCCGCATGTTAGGATCAGAACACACCCTTAAACCTCCTCGAACATAGTATCTAGACTCTCTTCTTTGTTTTATTTTTTGCTCGCCCTGCACTGCACGTTCACCCAGAAACCTGTTACGCATCCAAAGCAAACCCAGAATCTAATCCGATCTCTTTCGATCCTTTCTAGACGCACCGGGGGCATCGGCCTCAGCTCCAGCCGTCTCACGGGCACACCCTCGGCGAAGCGCGGAGGAGGCGGCGGCGGTGGCGGCGGCGACGACAGCTCATCGGTGCAGGATGAATCACTAGATGGCGAGGATTCCGGCAATTGACGCGTTAATTATTAGATGGTGGAGAGTGGAGCTTCTCCACTCTGAAGCGGGAGCGGAAGCGGAGGCAGGAGTCGAAGTCGGAGGCGAAGCAGAATAAACGATTATATTTAATGTTTCTTTTATATAATTTCTCTGTTATTTTTTATATAAACTATTATACATACTTAAATTAAAAATTAAACAAAATCAACATTTTTATAACGACAAAAAGTAAACATAAACAAAACAAAACAATGTTGTAAAACACACTCCCACTTTATACAAACCATAAACACATAAGATACTTCCCATCCCTCGAATGGCAGCGGTTTGAGGCGGCCAACGAAATAAAATTTAAAGCCTATACCACACAAACCAACCGATAAACGTATTAACTTTCGAGCTCCACAAAAACAAACATGCAATCATCGCGGGGAGTTCGCCATCGCTGTTAGCAGGGCACTCCCTCCTTTTCCACGTTTTTTAATCACCTAATATAGAACCCATAGAGTACTCGATGCAATATGTAATGTCATGCATTTAACAACTAAATGGTTTTCAATCGCAACCGATCAGAACCGAAAATCAAATGTTGAACACGCAACTAATATACGAATTTCGTTTTTGTTTAGAACTAAACAATAAAATATTTGCTACATAAAATCGCATTTTCTCTAAGGGGTGCTCCTTTGTATTTAATTATTAATTCAACAATATTTTACTTACTATAAAATCCGGGAGATAATTCCCATAAATATAAATCAATAATGTCAGGTCATAAACAGTTTATTGAACATTTTACATATATACAGCTGATGCCTACGAACTAAAGGTAACTGGCGACTCTAGTAGACTAACTACATAACTATTTTAGGATTAGCGCTGGCAAATTCGAAATCTCAAAGTTCTGAAAACATCCCCCGACCCGCCCCTAATTACTAACTAATGGCACTATTCGATCACGATCCCTCGGATTACGCCGCTCCATGACTGCTCCCCTCTTGGAGTGCGACCTGCACCGGGACAGGCACTGGGACTGGCATGTTCATGTGATGCACCACGACAATGCCGCCTCCATTGAGGGCCTCCAGCTCAGCGGAGGACTTGCTCTCCTGGAGCTGCTCCTCCCTTCGGCTGTTCAGGTAATAGACTCCGGCCACAATCAGGCTGAACGAGGTCACCGAGATGAGCAGTGTTCCATACTTGAGGGCCAGCTGGATGGCGTCCAGCCCAAAGGTGCTTACATACAACATGTGGAGCACTTCCTCGGAGAAGTCGCCCGAGGTGACCTCGATCCACATCAGCGGCAGGATGGTGGCGTTCCTTATGCGGTCTCCTTGTTCTGGGAGGAGGGGGCGATTGATAAACTTAAGGATTCCAAACTTAGGGTGTAGTACTCACTTCTCAAAAGGGGCGTCTTGTCCAGCATGATGTTGATCTGGACGCGAGAGGCCCCGCTGATGGGGAAGCCGAATCGCGGGTGGATATCGGCGTACGTCTGGTGGAGATCCGCGTTCGGATTGAGGCCCTCGAACTGGTCATACAGCACCGGATCCCCTGTGAAGAAGTGCGGGAACGAGGGGAAGATGGGCGCATCTCCGTAGCACTTAGTTGCGTTGATCACCCCGCTGGGCATGCAGAGTTCCGTGTTCTTACAGTAGCACTGGTTGGCCGGGTTCGCAGAGGGATGTGCAAACACATCCATGGGCGTGCGGTAGCGCAGCACGTCGATGTCGTTGTAGATGGTCACCTCCTTCTCAAAGTTCAGGGGTACCTTGCGGCACAGAACCTGCAGGAAGACGTTGACGGTGCCCCGACTCCGCAGGACATTCGGCGAGAACATCGATGGTTCTGAGCCGTCGATGCGGTTGCACTCGTCACCCTCCCAGAAGTCCAGCTGGGGCATCCCATTAAACTGGGTGATGATGCTGAACTTGTTGATGTCGTCCTCGCCGGTGTTCAGCTGCACCGAGTCCACACTGGTTCCATTTCGCTAAGAAAGATAGGGAGATATAGGATAATAATATATTTTTATAAAATTGTGTTAATTCCACACAGATCATATACTCGTACATATATAGAGATAATTTAAAATGACCCACAAAAGTATGCAATGTATAATGTCTCTGCCCTGAAGAATCAACCGACTGCAGCACTCACCGTCATTAGGAGACCAAAGCGACGCTGGCCCATCCCCATGGACTTCAGCTTGATGATCTTGTCCTCGTAGCCCCAGAGGAAATCAAAGGCGGAGAGATTCTTAAATAGCGGCTCCTGGAACTGATTAATGGCGAAGCCGGCAAGCAGTCGGTCCAAGGGCGGCATCTTCTTCACCTTGCCGGCGGCACTGATGAGTGGCACATTGGGCACCATGAGCATGTCATGCTCCCCCATGGACGACTTCTCCGGCAGGAACTTGTAGGATTTGCGATCCTGAACAGGAATGGGACAACTTAATTAAATCCTTACTTTATCCGCACTTGATTAAAATGTTTACCCTGAAGGAGACCGTAAAGTTCTTGTTGAAGGAGACCTCGTCCTTGACCGTGTGCTCTTGGTAGGTGAGTGGGCCCATGTCCCGCACCTGTATCTTGTCAGCCCTTCCAGCTAGGTAGTCCTCGATATTGGGGTAGTGGAAAATATGAGCCTTCAGCAAGGTATCGTACTTGGGATCGGGGTTGAGCCAGCTCTTGGCTGTGTCCGAGCTCTCGGCCAGTATCAGGTTCTGTGAGTCGGCAGAGGTCATGATTAACAATAATTATATAATCTCATAGGATGCAATCTCACCTCCAGCATCGTGTTGTTGTAGTACTCTGTGAACCACATCACGAAGAATCCCGTCACGCTGATCACAAACAGCAGAAACATCACCCCCAGCACTGCAGAGGTCCCAGGAGATTAGTCGAGAATCCAAGAATATGCTAGGGTGGCCTACTTACTTATCAGGGTTCCGATATCTTTGGACGTTGGCTCGCGGTTTTGCGACTGATTGCGCAGGCCCAAGACCTCCAGGATCATTTGGACCACGGTTGGCTTTTCCGACCCGCTTGCCATGTTGTATCCAGCGAAGGCGCCCCCTCCAATCCCATTCCTCTGTGAGTTAAGTGTGTTGGATTTGGATCTGGTGGACGATGGCATATTGTAGAGATCAAAGTCTGGGGCGGAAGGAGTCTTCGTAAGATCATTGTCAGGAGCTGTGGACAAGGCCTTGGGGTTGGGATCACCGGCACGTGGCATTGCGAGCTTGGGGGTTGGCAATCTGACTTTGGCGCGAGCTGAAATATGTAACTGTCGTTATGCTGGCTTCTTATCAGGCAGCTCCTACTTGTTATGTTATTGAGCTGGACTTGTAAACGCGATTCGCGGACTTATGCAAGCAGCTTAGCTTGGTTCTATAACCGATTCTTCATTCACATTCACTTTGCACTGACCTAACGTTATCTTTCGGATTGCCAACACGTGGCCTAACAAAGGGATGGGTTTGGCACGATTGAGGCCTTATCAGAGATCTTTCAATGAAAGAAAATGTCGAGTTCATTGAACACATAAGTGTTCTCCTGCTTGACTTCGAACTAGCACTTTTATATTAGAACCCCTGCTAATTTCATCGATTAATAGTTTGAATAAAACCTTTAATGGGGACTTAAAATGAAATGATTCAATTAATAAGTCGTAAATCCTTTTGATTGCCAGAGATCTTAGAACCCCTGCTAATTTCATCGATTAATAGTTCGAATAATACCTTTAATGGGGACTTAAAATGAAATGCTTCAATTAATTAGTCGTAAATCCTTTTGATTGCCAGAGATCTCCCGCACGGACGGATTCTTAACCATGCGATTACAGATGCCTCCACGAACTAATCGGGCTTGTATGCCGAGAGCCTTCGCAAGCTCCGGAGCAGCTGCTTCTGCCCGGGCTGGAATCAAAGTTCAGCCGCATATACTCCGCTGTTATCAGCAGCTCCTAGGAATATACATATACGGACAGTATTTACTTACTAGGCATTAATTCATAAATTAATGGCAACAGCAAGTCCGAGCTTATGTACTAAGCGAATAGAGTTGAGCTTTGGCAACATGGGGTAAGTTCTGATTGTCAGAATGACTCTGATTCGCTAAATGGAAAATCGGGTCAACGGCTTTCGATAAGGCGCAACCTGAAATTTTCCAATAATAGGCGAACGAACTTGGGATCGGATCGATCGGGATTGGATCCGATAACGGATTGAAGGGTGTCAACAATGTGACTTGACCACAATGCGAGCTAAGTTGCGCTTTATTTACAGCAACCAGCAAGGTACGACTCTATATTGTAATTCCCTGTATCTTATCAAAAGATGTCATTAAGATATTATAAATACCTCGAACAAGCTCTAATTACGTGTTTGAAAATTTTCAAATATATATTGTTGTGCGACGCAAATTGTTGGCGGTAAACACAAATATATTACACACATGTAGGTTGGGCGATAATTGCAATAGAGAATAATCACTCAGAACTTTTACGTTATTAAAAAAAATAGTTTTTTAGGAGTTTGTTTTTTGATGCTAATTGAAATCTACTAAAGTATCTTTATCTCAAAGGAGGTACTTTATAGACATTTAACATTGCACTTGACACTTACGCTTGTGAGCTCTCGGTTGTTGTTGTTGTTTTTGGTGCTAGACGATTCGTGACTGCTGTCCTCTTCCCTCTTCCCTCTTCCCTCCTATCCGCCTCCGCCCCTTTCTGCGCTCTCGCGAATTAGTTGCAGAAAAGTGCCATTGACTGATAACGATATGCGGGTGCGGACAGCTGGGGAAGATTGTGACGGCTCCCTCTCTCCGTGAGAGTTGTGAGCGAGGTGATCGCGGAGAGAGCAGTAGAGCGCGATCAGCATGCACTTGAAATGAGCTTTGCCAGCTGTTTTTCGGTTTTTCAGTGAGAAGCGCAACAAATGGAAACGGAACCGCACTCACTCACACACACAGTAACGGGACAGATTGCACCCACACTCCGGCACTCTCTTATCGCTTTCGCTCTCTCTCTCTCTCTCTCTCTCACACTCACTGTCTCTCTGGCGCTGTTTGCTACTCTGCTTTGCACTTTCGAGACTGCCAAACATTTGGCGTCTTAATTAACAATTTCGTCTTGTTTACGCTGAATGCACACCAATCGTGTTAAGTGCTGTAGTTAATTTATTTACGGCTGATTAGCTGGTTGGGACTGGATGCTGGATGGCGTATGCTGGATGCGTGGCTTTGTATCTATGCATCTATGCTGCGACACGCTTGTTTTGTATCTGCGCCGTTGTAAAGTTCTTGTCCCTCTCCGGTTCCCTCTCTCGCTCTCCCTCCGCTCGCTTCTTTCTCTGTTGTTCTGTGTTCTTTGTTCGCCTGCTTCTTTGTTTTCTCGCTGTTCTCTTTTGTCCGTTCGATCGTCGGGCTGTCGTTTTTGTTATGTTTTTGTTTTTGTTTCTCTCGATTTCATCAACTGGAGCTGAGGTTGGAGCTGCAGCTGGAGCCGCAGCTTTAGCTACAAGCTGGTTTTCCTCAACTTCCTCCTCCGCCTCCTTCCTCCTTAGGCGTCAGCTGTAGCTGTATCTGTATCTGTAGCTGTGGTGTGGTTTAGTTTTCCAAGCAACTCCGACTAACAGCAGCAATTAAATACGGTTACGGGTACGGGTGGTTTTGCGGAATTTGTTTATCTGGCCACCGGTTGATCCACTTCCCCCAAGTGGCTGGACTGGCGATTAGGCTAGATTGCGGCGAATTGCTGCCCACGCATTATCTGGCAGGGCAACCTATTGAACCGATTAGATTTCCGCGGCCGATCCTCGCGTGGATTAGACTGAACCTGGAGCTGGAGCTGGCACTGGTTCTAGTATCCCTGGGACTGAAATGGTTCTCCGCTGACGCTGCGGTGCGTACTGCCCACCAAACAAGTTATTACTACGACGCTCCGACTCACACGGAATCAGAATCAGTCAGAGTCAGTTCAGTTCTAGCAGTTCTTTCCTCATTCTCCGCTGCCACCGTCGCTGCTTCAGCTGACGTCGCTGCCGGCAACGCTGCCCGGGCAGCTGATAAGCGGGTCGGTCAGTAGCTACATCTACGATTGCTGATTACCGCTGGCGCCGACTGCGCTGCCCCGAATCGGGATCTCTTGTTTACTACGTAGCAGCTTTGTGCGTGTCGGAGACAAAGTGCAAATTTAATCGTCGCCAAAACAAAGAGCGAAGATACAGATACAGATGCAGCCCCAGCCTCCAGCTGCTCGATCCGCTCCCTGGACTTGTTATTATCCAGTTAGATGGGAGGGGAGAGCGAGATGACACCCAGAAACTGGCTCTACGACGGAGGGGGATCCAGAGCCAGCTCCATTGTGGCCACCACAAAAAAGATTCAGGGGAACGAGTGGAATGGAACAACGTGTGGGATGAGATGGGTTGCAGCAGTAGCAGTGACAGTTTTCTATAGTGCAACGATCACCTCAGATGCTGGCCAAGAACATATACGAATATATAGTCTATTTATAGGTATGTGCGCAGCACCGCCTATTTAAGGTAAAGCCAAAACAATTTAATTAGCACTCGAGTGCTTTTGAGGCAGTTTAAAAGGTTTGCCCCTTGTAGAACTCGCACAACTGCATTTGGGTTTACCCAAGCAATTAACTTTTCGCTCAGTGCACCGATTGCTGTTCAAGGTGCCAGCCACTTCTCTTTCTGCCTCGGCCTTCTGTTCTGCTTCTGTGTTCGTTTAGCAATGCGTGGATACACCAGATGAGGATATGTATATTTAGACTGGCTTATCGTCAGGCACTCGGAATTCTTAAGCCCGCAGAATGCGCAATGAAAATACCCCAGCGTGAGTGGAGTCGAGTTATTGAACCCACGGCAGGCCTCGATTGTGTGCTCAGCATTTATCAGTTTAGTCAAGAGTTTGCCATTAATATTCCCTGCCGCCAGCCGGCATCCGCCCTCTGCCTCAGCCTGTATCATCTTGTTTTGCATCTGCCCGGCTGATAGCCCCCTGAACTTTTTGTTTTCCTATGAAGCGCATGACGCGGATGGGTCTCAATCTGTTCTTGCTAGTTGATAGCCTTTCAATAACTGGCACATTTTACTTACCAGTGCCCTCCCATTTCTAGTGTCGGTGTTCCGCTTAAAATGAAAGCCTAAGTTGCCCAAAGTCAGTTTTCGAATTACTGAACTTTGTTCCTGGTCTTGTGTAAGACCTTGTAAGGCACCCCCATCAAGTCTAAATGCGCCTCCCTGAAAGTCGCTGTCAACCGGTACTTACTAAATAGTACTATCTGCTAGTACCCACTTCCTTGATGAATGTTTATACTGATATCAACCTGGTTGCCGGGTTGTCAAGTGCCAAAAATAGTTCCTACACGCCCACACCAGCAGAATAAAATTTAACTCTGAAATCAAATAGTCCCGAAAGAGCCTCAGCAAATCTGTGTCCGAGGGACCCTCCATGGAAATATGAATAAAGACTTGCTCTTCGCCATTTTGCTTAGTAAGTAAAATCATCTTGATGAAGATTGACTTTGACACGAAGTTTTTTAAAAGAGAGGGAAAACAATTGATGACACGACACAGCACTTAAATTAACATATGCGTACCGTGTTGTTGTTGTTGTGTCTGTTGTGTTATTGTTATTATTTATTGCATCATTTGCAGCAACAAATGCGCCATTTCGTACGACAGTTTACATAAACAGAAAGGTCGCATGCAACCTGGTTAGCCTTATTGGCATGCAAAGTCGCCGTGGAGTCGAGCATCGGATACGGGTCGTAATATATACTATACGCTTCATGTTTGTGTGGTTGGACTTGGGTAGGAATGTCGAACACATTGGGGCAATAATGTCTTGGTTAGCCTTCTAGATAGCGCTGAACTTGCTGGGTTGTGGGCCTAGAATTCGAAATAGGGTTTTGTGTGGGGTTTCAAAAGTGTTTCCACAAATAATAAACTATTATTCATATCTAATAATAAAGCTAACCCTGACTCATTTGGGAAAGATTCTTCACCATTAATTATCTGACTTTATTCTAACTAATATCTGCATTATTCATTGAAGTTGACCAATATATCATCTGGGTAAAATCCTCTCTTCCTGGGCAAATATAAATGTATCTGTGCGGGCAATTTATTTAATCACGTTTTCCACTGATAGTTGTGTTGATTTCCCCTCGAAGTCTGATTGGTTATGCAAATGCAACTAGTTTGTGGCGCGTGTTATTTCCACAGCCGAGATCGCACATTTCCCAAAGCCAAAGCCAGTTTATGCTCAAGTACGGTCTTGAGCAATATTCCGATTCTGGGCAGGCGGCAAACAAAACCTTGCGAAATGCAACAAATAAGAAGGCAGCAAACTCCATCCATGCCATAGCATCGGCCATAACAATAATTTGCGTTCGTTAATCCAGCGATCGTTGGAGCTGTCAACTTTGCAAGCATTCTTTGACTTCAACCTGTTGAGCTGGGTTGGGCAATAGTTGCATGAGTCACTTGCAACAACAGCAAGAGCAACAACAACGAGGAGCATGGAACACCATCCACAGATATCATAACCGCCAGAGTGCACCAGTGTTGGTGTGGCAATCAATGGGGATTTTGGTGTGTGCAGCATAAAATAAAATACAAAAGAAAAAAGGAAAATAAAACGGAACGCGCAACGCAACGAAACGAAAGACTTCAATGCAAGGCAACAAACTTGTTTTTATCAGCCCAGCCCAGCCCAGCACAGAGCAAAGCCACAGGCACAGCCGAAACCAAACGCTGGCCAAAAGCATAAGCGTGGCCCGATCTGACCGATCCCTCCGATCCATAGCGATCCAACCGATCCAACCGATCCGCCGGGCAGTAGCCAGAGCTTTTATCGCTGCACTCGGCGATCGGCATGCGAAAAGCTCACTCTCGCTTTTCCCGCTTGGAAACTACCTGGCAACACCTACCTGTTTATCTGGTTTTCGAGTTTCGCTTGTCGCAACGCGAAGCCGAGCTTCTTGAAGCTTTCGCCGCCTAAACATCTTACGTTGGGGGGCCACTCGAAGACGGCTGCTTCAGTTACTCGGCGGCACTGCGAGCGTTCAAGTCGTTGACGGTTTTCGCCGGTTAAGTGCAGCTAAGATCAGTTCAGTTTAAGTTAACTTCAGTTCAGTTAACTTTAGTTTAATTCAGTTCAGCGATCCCCGTCCACAGGGGCCAAGAATCTAGCTTGCAGCTCGGATCGCAAGTCCGTGTAACCGGCAGTGTGAGTGTGAGTGGGCCTGTTGCCTTAACAGTTTGGAAATGCAGGCAGCCTGTCCAACGTCGACTTGCCACAAGATACAAGCCACAGATACTGGTGCAACAAGTGTGTGGTGTGTGTGGCATTCCTTGGCATCGCCTGCAGTAAAAGCCCGCTTGTGGTTTCTGCACCGTTCGATCGATTGATCGGTGGCGAACCTTTTGGCCAGGTCTCTCCGCTTCCAGCTCCCAGCTCCCAGCGAAGCCAAGCAGAGTTAAGCAAGACCTTGCCCAGTCAGCCAAAATGAAACCACTTCGACAGCGACTTCGACTGACTCGCTTAGCGGCGCTATAAGAGCGGAAAATCATTGAATTATGCTTGGGGGTTTTCGATTCGGCTAGGCTTTGTTTTTGTTTTTGTCTGAGTCTGACTTTGAGGCTGAGGCTGAGACTGGGTTTTGGCTTCTTTAGCAAAACGCTAAATGCTGCCTGCCAAAAGCGCATTGGGGTACGGGCACGGGTACGGATACGTGCATAGTTTTATGATTACTTGTGTGGAAAAAGTGAAATTTCGCTCTGCACTCCACTCGAGCAGCTCGGAGCTCGGAGTGGAGCTGGCTGCCTGCCACGAAGCAGCGGCTCAAAACGAAATCAAATAAAAGTTAAACAGAAAACACAGCACACATTTACAAAACATAAAAAACCGAATCCGAAATTAAGCGTGCGCAGGCAGAAACCTTAGATAAATAAATAAATACATAAATAAATAAACAGGGGGCCTGAAAGCTCCCTGACCACATAACTATGTATGACGATTATGTGAAGGTTGCAGCAGCAGACGGCCAGGGTAAAAGCTCGAATCATCTCCATCATCTTCATTATGCTGAATGTGTGGTGCCCAGTTGATCATAAAATTGAGGTGACAATTGCCTGGCTTTGTCTTTGTCTTGGTCTTCGTCTCGACTGTTGACACATTTCACTGCGAAAGCAAGAGCAAACAAGCACTACATCCCCTGCCTGCCACTTGCCACCTGTAAACCCGTGTAATTGCCAGCCCAACTGACCTACTGAAAGACCAAGATGAGCCACTTCACTCCAGTCCCTCCAGCCTGTCCTCTCCCCCCTGCTCCTCGAATCCGCACATGTTTGTCACGCCATTGGCGACAACATCAACATGCTTAAGGCCGAATTTAAAATCCATTTCGTTTCGTATTATCAAATGCAGCCACGACAAAGCCAGGTGAATTTGTCAGCGACTCGTCTACTTTTTGGGCCGGTCAGTGTCACAGTCGCTATAATCGACTATACGGATGAAAAAAGATTCAGGCACCGAAGCCTTAGATACTCTGAATAGTGCACTGAAGTGAAGTTCGTTATGTTGCAGATTTCCAAAAATGTCTCTTTTTGAAAAATATTATGTTCTGGTTACTCTCATGACACTGCTTCCTTAACATCCATTTCAAGGTTTCCCCTCATAATAGGCCGCGGAGTAAACTGAATGTCCGATTGTTTATAAATGCTGCTGTAATTAACCTGGGAATGGAAAGACGACCTTTCGACTGTTAAATAATTAACCCAGGAGATGATAATACTCTCTGTTGCTGCTCGGGTATTCCGGCGACAGTAGCAGCCAGAGCTGCAAAAATGGGGTCAGGGTAATTGCTTACACTAAATAGCTACTACCGCTTGTATTTATTTGTGCAACACTTAAGCCCAGTGAAATTATGAGACGGCTCCATCCCCAGCAGCTTCACAGCTTTAGCTTTATCTTCGGCTTCAGCTTCAGCTGATGCCGATCGAACAGCGGATGTCTTCGCTGTGATTCCGCTTTCAGTTCAATTCATACAAAAACGTGTGTTTAGAAAGTAAATTTCTTTGGAAGCTCGGATTCTGGCCAGGCCACATGGAGCTGGGGGTATTGGGGGGTACTGGGAATCGGAGCTGGCCAATTCGCGTTAACCGCAAAGCAGGCAGCGGCAACAGTAACTGCTAATTGAACAAGTGAAACCAAAATAAAATAAAACTATTACATCAGCTATCGCATTTCATTGGAATGCCGAAAACCGAAAACCGCTGTTGTCTGCAGCCAGGCCAGGCCACATGTTTTCGTTAATGGTATAAACTAGACATTGTTATGATTATGAAATTGCTCCGGTCTAGGGTTTCCTCTTCCTCGGATATGCGTGCTTTGGGGGGATCAAAAGCAAACACCTTGCGTTGAGTCACCAATCCCATCTGCAATGGCTGTTTAAACATTTGTGCCTGAGTGCCTTTGAATTGGTGGCTACTAAGTAAAGTGCTGGCTAAAAACACACCGATGGGCCGTGAACAGCCCACCAGAACCCAATTAGCAGGCAAACGAACGTTTGAAAAAATATGGCAGCCGAATCCGAAATTGAAATCATTGATTGTTGATCGGTTGCAAAGCTGCTGTCACCGAAAATTCATTTGAGGTGAAATAATTATGGGTTAATTAGTATTCAATGGGCATCGGCCGCAGCGACGCCAACAATGGTGGATCCAAAGCGAAACGCAAAGCACAAGTACAAATATTTGAGCCCAGCTTGAGTTCGCCTGAGTCGGAGAAGTTCGACCTTGTGGGTTCCGAAAGCGCACTAAACTCGGCAAATAACAAACTTCGTAGATACATGCGAGCGTAGCGTGTGTGCGTGTGTGTGTGTTGATAGGCAAGAGCGATCTCAAAGTACAAAGTTTAATGCGTTTGGCTGAATCGGTGGAGAAATCATAAAACCAGCTGCTGGCCATTTCCGCCTGGCTCCAAGAATCGCAGTCTGCTATTCTGTGCGCTGTGGAGTTGTCCAAAGTGTGAACGTGTCTCCAGCCGGAGTTAATCTCATCCGCAGTGCGATAAAGAACAGTTTGTATGCACTAAAGAGCGATTGACGCATCTGGATTCGAAAGTAATTAAAGTGTTTCTAAGGCTTGAGGCCGTGTGAGGCCTGCAAATGGGTTTCTGGCTTACTGGTTGGCCATTAGCCGAATCCATTCCGCTTTGTTTTATATCCATTCATTTATGAATACGAATATAAATATGAATAATAGTGCCTCTGCCTGGAATTGTCAATAATAAAAACGTGTCTGTTTACGTTCACGCACGAGTCCGATGATAAAAGCTACATGTGTATCTGTATCTCGAAAGCGAGTATCTGTAGCCCTGGCCTCGGTCAAGGTCCCTAGTTCGCATACCGAGCCGAGATTCAGTTTCAGCTTCAACTTCAGGTTTAGAGCCTGGCGGCCCATTAAAGACAGCTTAATTGCTCAGAGCTCAGCGAAGCTCCAAGGTCCGCCTGTCCCTGCCAGGAAGGGCATGCTCAAGTCGAGCAATTAGCCGAGCACAAAAGATCCGGCAAAACGAGTTGTGCTGACGCGAAGGTTCTGGAGACAGTCCCCCAGTCGCGGATTGGTTTTTGTCGCTTTGTGCTTGGTGCGCTGTGATAAATCAGCTTTTTAACCGAAAAACGCGACAAGCCAAGCGATGTGAAGTCAAAAAACAGCCCAAGGCTACCACGCCCCAAAACGTGTCTGGGGTCTAGGGGCGGGCGCATCTCTCCGGGGCTTAAACATAGTTGGAAGTATAATACTAGAGAAAGAATAAGTTGAGGGTGATCATGAAGCGATGAAGCGATGGCCGCTGCCAATGCCAAACAGAACGCTCTGATACTGAGTGATTATACTCCCATCGTTTGTTAATTATACGAGTAGATCACTGATCGGAGTACACGGTTTAACCGGTATGGCGGCTTATCCGACTTGGCAGGCTGTCTAGTTCCCCGTGAAAACAACCCGATTCGCTTGATACTTAATTTATTTTGCTTTTTTAGTTAACAACTGCAAGGCGGTCTACTCTCGACACAACAGCAACCCCAACCCCGAATAGATCACCATGAACGGACCCAAACACAAGCTGTGCACCAAACTCTCCAGCACCTATCTGCGAAAGTGGTGTAAGTATGAGATACGAGATACTAGTATAAGGTTAATCTTGCAGAATGCTGCTCTCGGGGGACTCGGGGCACTCGGGGCAATTCATTCCATTCCATATTAATTCCCAGTCGTAATTAGCATCTGTTTGCATAACGACATTCTTCCCACCAAAAGCATTTCCATATTTCCGCCTTGATTAGTGTAATAAACCCATCAAACAATTTATGCACAAGTACGGAACTGAGTCGAATCAGATATAGATAGTGTTCATACCCACAACTCCACGTGTTTTTGTTTTTACTCCGAAGATCTGTGCGACTGGTTAGACTGGTATTCGTGTGGACTGGTAAATAATGCTATAGATTCTAGAAACTGGATGTGGGGTTCTTCCTATTTCCCAACCTTTCCCCTCCTATCACTCACTCCGGATATCTTTCTTTTGCGTTGTACTTTCCTGAGCACAGAGTTTATCGTTGTGTAAGGTTGCTGTTCTAAGGAGACTTTCCAGTTCTATAATTAATTATTTAATTATTCAATCACAACTAATTGGGGGCATTTATCGAGTATTAGCTTGTTGGATAACCACATATGTTACAACTAAAGGTCAAAGGGTCGTCCCATTCGATAAGTTTAGTCACCAATCCCCAGACAATAAATATTTATGTCAGCTGAATCTCGATTGCAATCCCAGTGAAGTGGCAAGACAAATATTAGCCGTAAACGCAGTACTTTCCACGTTCCCCCATTCAACCAGATGAGTCACCTATCCAGTAATTTATGCACTTTGTGATCAATTGCTAAACAATTCGAGTTGCTTTTCCAGGGATTACGATCGTCATTGCAGCAACTCTGATAATCGGAGGCATTGTAGTGGCCTGTGAATTCTCCGTGCTGATCAATGCCGTTGTGGATCGGATGGTGGCCCTGCGCCCGGGAGCCAAGACCTTCGGCTGGTGGGCCAAGCCCCCAGTGGAGCCTAGAATCAGCCTGTACATCTACAACGTAACGAATGCCGACGACTTCCTCAGCAACGGCTCCAAGGCCATTGTCGACGAGGTGGGGCCCTATGTGTACAGGTAAGTGATCTCCCCTGAAACCAATATGGGCTGCAATCTGATTGAGCCGATCCGCATCTGAATCCAAACTCTAGCGAGACCTGGGAAAAGGTAAACATCGTCTCGAATGACAATGGCACCCTGAGCTACAATCTCCGCAAGATCTACACCTTCCGCGAAGACCTCTCCGTGGGCCCCGAAGACGATGTGGTAATTGTACCCAACATTCCCATGCTGAGTGCCACCTCCCAGAGCAAGCATGCGGCGAGGTGAGTTTTCTGCACCTGCACCACAAACAATGCCGCAATGCAACCCACTAACTGACCTTGGCTTCCCTCCCCAGATTCCTCCGCTTGGCCATGGCCAGCATCATGGACATCCTCAAGATCAAGCCCTTCGTTCAGGTCTCAGTGGGTCAGCTTTTGTGGGGCTACGAGGACCCTTTGCTCAAGCTGGCCAAGGACGTGGTGCCCAAAGAGCAGAAGCTACCGTACGAGGAGTTCGGCCTGCTGTACGGCAAGAATGGAACTTCTTCGGATCGCATCACCGTGAACACTGGTGTGGATGACATCGAGAAATACGGCATCATCGACAAGTTCAACGGACGCACCCACCTGCCCCACTGGACCACCGACTCGTGCAACCGACTTGACGGAACCGATGGATCCATCTTCCCTCCCCACATCAACCAAGATCGCGTGCTTTATGTCTACGACAAGGATCTGTGCCGCCTGCTGCCCCTGGTCTTCGAGAAGGAGGTGGAGACTTCCAACGAGGTGCCCGGCTACCGCTTCACTCCTCCCGAGTGGGTCTTCGCCGACGTGGACACCCATCCGGATAACATGTGCTTCTGCCCCGCCGGCAAGCCCTCGTGCTCACCCAACGGACTCTTTAACGTCTCGCTCTGCCAATACGGTAAGTGATATATTCCCTTGGCAACTTAATAAATCTAAAACACTCCTGAATCCCGTACAGATTCCCCGATCATGCTAAGCTTCCCCCATTTCTACCTGGCCGACGACAGCCTACGGACGCAAGTGGAGGGCATCTCACCGCCGCAGAAGGAGAAGCATCAGTTTTTCTTCGACGTCCAGCCCGTACGACCTAGTAACCACTTTCCAATTATTTAACTAACAAGATCCTTTCACCCAGAAAATGGGAACCACCCTGCGAGTGCGCGCCCGCATCCAGATCAACCTGGCCGTCAGTCAGGTGTTTGACATCAAGCAAGTGGCCAACTTCCCGGACATCATCTTCCCAATCCTCTGGTTCGAGGAGGGCATCGACATGCTGCCTGACGAGGTCACCGACCTGATGCGCTTCGCCGAGCAGGTGCCTCCGAAGATCCGCCTGGGACTGATCGTGGGTATGATTGCCCTCGGAGTGATCCTGCTGCTGCTCTCTACGTTCTGCTTGATCCGCAACTCTCACCGGCAGAGCACCCTGCACCTGGAGGGCTCCAACTACCTGGCCACCGCCCAGGTGGACATGAACAAGAAGCAGAACAAGGATCCCCAGCCCGCCAGATACTAGATACTAAATCGCTCTAGTCGCGAGGTCTTTGGGTGTTTAGAGTTAGAGTAAGCCTTAGCTGGGAGCGGGGCTAGCCCGCCCCTTTCCCAATCCCGATCCCAAACAAAATCCCATTACCTTTACCACGACCAATCCCATCCCCCACATCCTGGGGGATCCTGGGGCGTCTCTGTAGTCTAGAACAAATGGAGCTGGGAGACTTGTATGTATTTTGTATGTGTATCTGTATCTGTATCTATTGTATTGTATGTAGGTTATCGTTATAAGTATCGTTATGAAAATTTTGATGTGTAGTCTTATGAAACAGTCGTGATCGCTTAAGGCTCAAAGCTCGACTTAGACTTCGATTTGTTATACCAAAACAGAAGCCGGTCCCACTCGCTTTCTATTACCCTTATTGAAACCCTGTTGAAATTCGATGTCAAGACAGTAGTCACAAAAGTCACAAAACCCGAAACGTTTCTCAAATAAAATAAAAAGTTCCGTCCTCCATACAAATGTGCTTCATTAGACCAAGACCAAATACTGGACGGGCTCCGTATAGGAAACGGCAATCCTATAAATACATAATTCTATCCATCGAATGTACAATTTATATGCATTAATGTGTACAATAAATTACGATATTATTTTAATTAGACATTGTCAAAAATCTGCCCGGAACCATAAAGTTTATAGCTTTATGACCCATAACGGGGATAATTGGTTTCCAGGCCTTCTTTATCCTCTAATTTATTTCCAGAGGAATCACAGCAGATCGGTGTTTGACCATTTCTTTCAATTCTTTTCAGTTTTTACAAAATCGGGCGTATTGTTGCCATTAATAATGTCATTGGTTTTTAATTATATTAACATTTCGAATACCTGCAATTATATTCATTCTTGTAAGTTATGGGAATGAAAGCAAAAGTTTAGGTCGCATTTCTACAAATCAGTGTCTCTTATCTCACCTAAGTTTAGAAAGCCCCATACACAGAAACATTTATGGCACATAAATATGCGAATGCTAATCTCGACTAACATTCCATGAAAAATTCAATTTTAATATTAGGTCCAATGCATTTTATAGCTTGGAGTGTGAATCTCTAATCAGCGAGGACTGACGACCAAGAATAATGATTTGGAATTCTGCGAACTAGGGTGTTTCTCAAAGATCCCAAAAGTATGCCACATAAATCCAACCATTTTAATCATTTCCGAGATTCCGAGACATTTAGCAGGTCAAAGCATAAAAAAAGTATAGTGTCAAAGGCAATTAAAAAAAACATAATACTAAACAAATAGAATTGAGCAATAAATATTAAAATTTTATGTACGTAATTTTAATAATGGCCCCGATTTGAAGTTCGAACTATGGCTGCAGTAAATCCCGCCTCCAGACCGGATCCTGCAGCATAGCCATTAAGATGTCTGCTGCAATCAGTGATTCTGGACAAGATCCGTCAGACCTGCTGAAGCCAGACTTTAATGGCCAGTCATTTGTTCGCTGCACGTTCCATTGCCCGCGGACTGATAAGCTCCAGTCTGGGGTCGTCTGAGCCTGATAACGGAACCTCTGCGGACCCAGGCCAGATTGGGGATCCAATGCAGGGCATCCACACCTGTGGGCTATCAAGGCTAGTCCATTGGACCCCCAATGGAAATCTTGAAGTGTGGGAATGTGAGCAGGGCAACTGGTCAAAGAGGGAGGAGACAGACAGACAGGCAGATCCAGACCCCGCTCCTCCCTCCCCCACTGTGCAGCATTAATTTCGATGGCGTTTTGCGGAATTTCTATGCTGGAGCCAGAAACCCGTCGTTATCGGTGCTATTCCTCTGAGAGGTCTAAGGAAGCCATAGACGCCGAATCTAAATCAGAGACGTGAGCCGAGACTTAGCTGATAGCCTTCCTGCTATTTGATTTTATAAACTTTGTTTTCATCCCGTCGCACCCAGCAAGGCGAGGGCTAGTGATAAGCGATTGTGGGGCATTTGCCGAAAGCTGAAAGCGCTGGATTTCGACTCAAACGGATCGCATGTTCTTTGCCGATCGGACGTAAATCAGTCCGAGTAATCCCGTTTCCGTCCAGAACCCAGAACTCCACTCAAAATGAGTCCTGTGCAGTGGGTGAAGATTGTGTCCTGCATGCTCCTGGGGGCCTTCAGTGTCTACTTGTTTGTGATGTCGTGTGGAGTGGACTACCGCATCTTGGTGGCCAGGGAGCATGTTAAATTCCGGCAAGAGATGCCCACCATGGACAGCTGGATAAACTCGCCGTTCGGCAAGCTGAAGAACTATGTCTTTAACATCACCAATGCCGCCGAGTTCAAGAGTGGGCGCGACAAGCGACTGAAGGTGCAGGAGATCGGTCCCATCACCTATCGCATCGTGGGCTACAACGACATTCTGGAGAGGAATGCGACGAATGTGAGGTACGCCAAGCACCGCTATCATGTGGTGGAGTTCCTGCCCGAGGAGAGCATTGCTCCGGATGTTCTCAACTGGACCATCACCTCCACGAACAACGTTCTGTTGGGCTCGGCTGCGAAGCTCAAGTACGATGCTCCTCTAACGGCCTTCGGCTTTGATTCCATCTTCGTGCTCGAGGACGAGTTTGTCACCAACTCTATATACTGGTTCCTCTGGGAGTACACACGCCCCCTGCTCAAAGGACTCTCCCGGATTTCCAGTTTATCCGCTAACGTTGCAGTGCTGCACAATGTGAGTGGTTTAGTTCTTCATTCTCATTTCCGAAGTCCCAGCTAAGCTCGCGCTCCGTTTCAGGCTCTCAAGGACAAAGATGAGGTCTACTCCGTTAAGATTGGACCAGAGCACGGCCTGGAGAACTTCTTCCGCATCGACACCCTCAACGGCGCAGAGATCATCCAGGAGCAGATGTCGCAGACCCGTCGTTATTCTGACTCGGAGTGTCCCTTCAATGTTAGCGGAGCTTTGGACAACTCCCTCTACCCGCCCTTCGTGCAGCCGGACACTCCCCTGCAGGTAGTTGCTGTGGAGTCCTGCCGGGTTCTCCCCCTAACCTACAATGGAACAAAGCGGTTTGGCGGGCTGGACACCTATCGGTACACTCTGCTACCGGAGCACCAGAAGCCTCCAAAATGTCTGGACACCAGCTACGGGTACAAACTGTACGACGGCATGTTCGACGTCTCCAAGTGTGTGATAAGTAAGGCTACTCCATGGAAACTTGCTGGCCTTCCTGAAATTTACTAAAACTTCCTCCTCCCGAAGATGGTGCCCCCTCTGCTTTCTCCATGCCGCACTTTTTCGGAAGCGGCTACAACTGGAGCCAGCACTATGAAGGATACACGCCCAATGTGGAGGACCACCAGGCCTATATCCTCCTAGAGCCCGTGACGGGCATTCCTGTATCGGAGAAGTACCGCTTCCAGTCGAACATCCCCATTCCGGATCTCACACACTTCAGCACGCGCCTGAAGCGGTACAGTCACATGATGCTGCCCAGTTTCTGGTACGAATTTGTAAGTGTCCCAGCTCCTGATCCCTATCCAGAAGATTTGAAATTTAATTCCAATAACCCCTCCAGGATATGGGAGAGCTGCCTGGCTTCGTGCTCACCCTCATGTGGATCAACATCAATGTGGTGCCCCACATGCAACCTGTCTGCATGACGCTTTTCATCCTTGTGGCCGTGTGGAGCGCTCTGAAGGCCATTCGGGTGGCTTGTGGCGACCTTGGATACGCAGAGCTCTACCACAAGATCTGCGGCGACAGGTCGAGCAACATGTTGCTGGAGACAAAGTTCCAGCCCACCAATCCCGCCAAGTCACAAGCCGGACAGCTCAGCGATCTGGCTGTCAAGTAGTCTGGGTGCTGCCTGTCTGGGTGGGTCATGTGTTCCGTGTATATTCATATGTTACTTTTCTGTATACCATAGACTTAGACTTAGAGAGGTGCCACTGCTGATGCACTATCAGCCAGTTACACAATATACGATTAAGTTGAAAATTGAATTTGCCTCATTTCACCTTATCTGTCAGTTCAACCTAGCTAGTCGAAGCAATCCTCCATCTCCACCTCTCAGCGCACAGCCCCCTCCTTTCCTCTCCAGTCCGCCTCCGAAATCCCCTCCATCCGATTTGAGGTTTGAGGTCGCGGCTTTCTGTTTGATTTGCCTCGCTTTTTGCTTTTTGTGCCGCGCAGCACAGTCCAGTGACAATGAAAACTTGGGCACGTACCGGCCGAAGATTTATTTTGCGTTTTATTCAATCTGGCGTTTAATTTTTATTGTTAGTATTTCTTCAACTCTGTGTTTGCGGTTTGTTTACTTTTGCTTCGCCTTGTTGGCGTCTCTTTCCTGAACCTGAACCTTTGCACATGCCTCATGATCTTTCCCTCCCGCCTCGGCTCCGGCTGATGCTCGGATTCAAGGTAAGCAACCCTTTGTCGCCTTTGCCAGGGAGTTTTTTTCCTTCCCAACTCGCTTGCATTTGCATAAATCGATACCCAGGCACCCAGGCACTTGTTCACGATGCGAGATCCGAGATGCGGTTAGTGCTCGCTCGGGGCTAAGGATGCCCCAATTTAAATGTTAATCACCGAGTGACCGAACGAACAAGTTGTTTGTATAATTGGCACGAGAGTTATGTCACTGGTGACTGGTGTGGAGTCAGGCGGGTGATTTATTGACCTCCGGCCACCTCCGAGATGATCCCAAAAACCTAGTCGGGCCGACGGAGCGTCTGCTATCCGTAGAATCGCCGGCGTCAGAGGCTGAGTCGTAAAAGCGCGAACGCTCGCTCATAATTATACCAGGGTATAAAGTGTATTTTTGGTTTTATGGCCAATTACTGCTGCCCCAGCAGAGCTAGAAGTATTAGCTTGAACTGGGAGTCCATTAGCTCTCATCCAAGATGGCTAAAACCACATGTCACGGATGAGATGGCTAAAAGGCTTGCACACTTCTGCGATCTAGTGGGGTGGGGTTGCTTATTTTCGGGGTAAATCCCAATTACTCAGCCCGACTAGTCGGAATCGATCAGGTTGCACCGATACCGATCCAACACCGATACAGAAACAGAAACCATATTAAACCCACTTGAAAAAGCTTTCGAAATGTGGTCAAGTCTAGACTGGTGCGTGCGATTCATGAGGCGAAAGATAATTAAAAGGGAAATGGAAATGCATAAAAGTGATTACCACACAGCAACAACACTAACAATGGCAATAGCAATACCAATAGCAATAGCAACAAAATGCGCTCGTTAAGTCCAGAAAGACTCGGAAACCAAACTCCGAGCTGGCCCGAATGGCAAAATCAACATGTAAATTTCAATTTTCACGTACGTCAATGCTTTTCCTACGAATTTCGTACGCGAACAAATAAACAGTCGGTCGGACTTGACTTGAGATAAATCTGTGATAAAACTCCCATTTCCACTCCACCCTTTGATCCGCTGGCCCGAGTCCGAGTCCGACTCTCGGACTCTTGGCCTGCCCAAATTCAGCTGAAAAAACTTAAGTCTGTCATCGAAAATCCGGTTCGGTTTGTCAGCTTTGAGTCTACACTGTGCCGTCGCATCGACGTAAAGCTTTCCAGAGAGCCCGAATTGTGCTCAGTGTAGGAGACGCCAAAGCTCCTGGTATAAAAGTCAGACAAACAGGCTAACAGCTCGCAATCCAAACTGTGCAGCCGTACGTAGCACAACATATCAGCGAACTCAGCCAGGACCACTCTACTCTGCCCAGTCGATCCCAAAAGAAGTGAGTAGACCCAAACTTGGTCTCCAATCTGAACCGCAGGAAACGAGGAAACCCGAGCGCAAACGGGCTGATTGCGTAAATCCCAGCCAAGTGGCTGCACGGATTTGATTTGAATAATAGTGTGCTCAAAGAAGTCGAAAGCGGCTAAGGCGGATAAGGCTACGTGGTCGTGAAATTGTGAAATCTTCGTTGTAAAACATGGAAGCCAGCAAAACGGCAATTAGTATGCATATGCGATATATATGCCAAGGGCCATTAATAATGCATGACAAGAAAAAGGGGAGCGATGCGATCAGATGATTCCCCCAAAGACTAAGCGACGCCTTCTAATTAGATTGAAGATACCATTCGTTCTCGGAAATGGGCGCATTTGTTGGCTGCCCAAACAAAGCAGATTCGTTTGTGTTTACTAGCTCTCGCTTGTCGCTTGTCTTTCCAGCTCCGAAACTCCGCGAAGATGAAAGCTTCGATGGCCATTGTGTTGTGCGTGGTTGCCGGTCTGACCGCCGCCGCTCCCGAGAAGCAGTACACCAACAAGTTTGACACCGTGAACGTGGACGACGTACTGGGCAACGACCGGGTGCTGAACAACTACCTCAAGTGCCTGATGGAGAAGGGCCCCTGCACGCCCGAGGGTCGCGAGCTGAAACGCCTGCTCCCGGACGCCCTCCAGTCCGACTGCTCCAAGTGCACCGCCGTCCAGCGCCGCAACTCCGAGAAGGTGATCAACTACCTGCGCACACACCGCGCTGGAGAGTGGAAGCTCTTGCTCGACAAGTACGACTCCAAGGGTCTCTACAGGGCCAAGCACGATGCGGCGCTCAAGAAGCAGCACTAAACTCTCCATGCGACTCCGCACACCGCACTCATTCCACATGAATTTAATTTAAATCCACAGAGATCCACAGTAAAATTAAAGTTTTTTTATACCTAAATGCGGCAAACGAAACTTTTATTTCAACGGGGGTGGAACTACGGCTAACTAGGAGGCTAGGCTAGGAGGCGGATTCTGCTAGGAGCAGCTGTTATTTGGACTCGTTGATCAAGTCAATGGCCCGGAAGTGGTTGGCCACATTGATCGTCCAGTCCGATTGCTGCCCGGCGGTGAACTCCTTCACGAATCGGTAGTTGCAGATGAACACCTTGTCCTGGTACTCGGGCAGAGTTCTAAAAAGAAGATACATAAAGATGTTGCTGCTTCAAATGCAGACCAATTGGTCTAAAAGAATATAGTGTTCAGCTTATTTAGAGGTTTATCAAATTGGCTTTCATTATTAAAAGAATATTTCCAAGGATTAATTAGATATTTTTGACAACAACTGTGTAGTGCTAAATGTAGAATTAATTTTATGACAGCATTGGGATTTAGTAATCCGATTTTGGTGAGATTCTACGGAGTCAATACATTATCTCACAAAATAACAGTTTAATTACTTTTCTGTCAACTTATCCTATGTGATGTAGTGCCTGAGCAAAGTTACAGCCCGAAAGCTTTATAACTGAGTGACTGGTTGCGTAGTAATAGCAGCTGATCAATAAAGTAAATTCTTTATGGAGTTAATGATTTATCCTTTTATGAGAAGTTATGGGCAAGACTAGAAAACCCGCTGCAAGGCTAGATAAGTGATCTCCCAACTTACCCCATGTTCCAGGGAATTTCCTCGCCCCGCTCTCGCATCTCGGAGAGACCCCGCATTACGTGGAAGACCATGGTGATTTCTACGAAGCGCTTCTGCAGCTTGTCGTTAGCCTCGTCAAACATGATGCCCACCTGGTAGGGAAAGCTGAGGTAGATATCGCTCTCCTTGATCTCCAGCTGCCTTCGCTGCGTCATCGAGAGCTTTTGTATCACGGGTCGCAGCTCCGCGATGGCATCCTGGGAGACCAAAGTGTCCAACGAGTCCAGGTCCCCGCCCATCAGTCTTGAGGAAACCACCTAAGGGAGAATCGTTAAATAGGGATTCGATTAGCACGGGGACTTACTCACCTGGAGTGCCTGCTTCGCACCGTATATAAAGTCCTTGAGCTGGAACTCGCTATCGAAGTAGGGGCGGATTATAAACTGGATGGTAATCCAGTTCTTAAGGGAGTTGAGCGCCGAGGGCCAGATGATCTCGGGGAAGTCCATGAGGCGGGGCAAGCGGTTGGCACTCTGCCTGGACTGCTCCGGATCCTGCTTTTGCTTTTCCTCCTGCGGCAGGGAGGCAAAGGCGCGTCTGACCGGCTGAGACAGGTTCGAGAATTGACAGCAAGGTTCCTGTTTCCTGGAGGCCACAACCGGCGTTCTTGTGTGGATGCGCAGGAGAGGCGCCCGGGCCATGCCCAAGCAGCGCTTTAATGTGTGCTGCATGGCGAGAATTATACTTTTGGCAGTTGCAGTTGATGTTAGAGCTATTTTTTGTTTATATTCTAATCCACTCAAAAACTGGTGCGATCAAAAAATTACGTTTGTTATTGCACAGGTTCAGGCCAGTGTTGGACAGCACGGCATTTTGTCATAACAGTCAGCTGTTTTTCAGCTATCGATATATCGATGGTGTTAATTTCCAGGATATGCATTGAAACCATAAATATTATAAAGGTATCGCATGTTATGTTGTTGTGTGAATTTTCAACCCTCAATACTGTAACTGTTTTACTCTCGGCAACCTTTTATCTGTTGAGTTTTTTTTTCCCCTAATTAAACTTAATCCAAGTAAAAAGGATTGATCAGTGCTTGCAATTTAAATTCCAGTGTTGAGTTAGTCCCAATGCCACACCTCTGAGCTGCTGTCAGCGAGCAGCTTATCGATATATCGATAGCGACCACCACCTCTAAAAAAAATGGTGCCAACTTCCGGCTGTCAAATTTTTCTTTCTTTCCCAGCCACGACGAGCAAGGGTCGACAGCATGAGGTACATTTGGTTTAGTAAATATGCGCGAAATGCCGTTTTCGTTGTGTTTTAATGTGTGCAAAGTGTGGGGCAGCCGTAGGGCAATACCCCCGCATTCGGCAAACCCCGGTGCAATTCAGTTTTTGCCAAGAATTGTGAAATAACCTAACGTGCGCCGCACTCACACATGCACAGAGGCATTCCCACATACAGATCGAAGCACGCTGGATCCGATTTCTAATAAATATGTGTTTTCCTGTCTTGCAGTTCTCTAAAGCTCCAAAAGAGGCTCGCAGCCTCCGTACTGCGATGCGGCAAGAAAAAGGTCTGGTTGGACCCCAACGAAATCAACGAGATCGCCAACACAAACTCGCGTAAGTGAAAGCCAGGCCTGGACTGGCCAAGGGAGCAGGTGAATTGAGTCGGTAACCTGATCTCTGCAATCTTCTCCACAGGCCAGAACATTCGCAAGCTGATCAAGGATGGTCTGATCATCAAGAAGCCCGTCGTGGTCCACTCCCGGTACCGCGTGCGCAAGAACACCGAGGCCCGTCGCAAGGGCCGCCACTGCGGCTTTGGTAAGCGCAAGGGTACGGCCAACGCTCGTATGCCCACCAAGCTTGTGTGGATGCAGCGCCAGCGCGTGCTGCGCCGCCTGCTGAAGAAGTACCGCGACAGCAAGAAGATTGACCGGCACCTGTACCACGACCTGTACATGAAGTGCAAGGGTAATGTGTTCAAGAACAAGCGCGTCCTGATGGAGTACATCCACAAGAAGAAGGCCGAGAAGCAGCGCAGCAAGATGCTCGCCGACCAGGCCGAGGCCCGCCGCACGAAGGTGCGCGAGGCTCGGAAGCGCCGTGAGGAGCGCATCGCCACCAAGAAGCAGGAGCTCATCGCCCTGCACGCCAAGGAGGACGAGCTCGCTGCCAAGGCGGCCGCCACCGCGGCTCACTAAGCATGGCAGTCCGGACCCGCTAGCCGGGGCCGGGGTCACCCTATTGATAGTAATTGTTTATCAACTGAATAAAAACAAAACCTTAGTTTGGCCGAAATAATTTTGTACAAACGTGAAAAACGATCGCTTGTTTATGGTCTGTGCGCAGGTCCAGTGGCAAGTTTTTGAAGGCCAGGGAACCACTATGGATTAAGAGTCTCACAGGTTAATTAACTTCAGAATGATTATTTTGTTTATTAAAAATCAAATTGCAAGGTCATCAGAAAGTAGCCCTGCGATGACAATTTAAAATGATGCCAACGTTCGTCTTAGCTGAATTTGGACCTAGCTGAGATATCAAAAATACCTGATACAATCTCGAATTTTAAAATTTCGAAAACGAATAACAGATTCTGTGCAAAGTATTTCAATGAATATTTTTGATAATGAGCATTTAACATAGTTTAGATCCGGGGAATTAAGTGTCTATGAACCTTGAGTTTAAAAATGCCCTGGGATCATATTGTTTATTAATAGTCACATTATAAAACCTTAAATTTAAACTGCAAGCAAAGAATATATTAACCAATAACATATTTTCGTTTTTTTTTATAGATGTGGAAAACAAGAAGAGCAAGGTCAAGGTTGCATGAAGCCTCTCAAGAACATCTTGCTATTGAGCTAGGACTAGAATGGTTTTTTACTATAACATTTTCAATGGAGCCTTTTTCTTTTACCTTTCAGATAAAATACTGTATTGATATCGATAACTTATGATATTGCAATCGAAACCCATTAACAGTCGGAACTCAAAAAATATCTCTTAACGTGTTTTATAGGACTGCCAAGCCACCATTAACCCTTTAATTTGAATCCCAAATAATAAAAGTAAAATTATAAACAGAATACCCTACCGCCCGCTGTGCAATCGATAGTTAGCAACAAATGAAAAAGCAATACACTGCATGTATCCACGAACCGATCTTTCAGTACTACCTCAGCTTTGGGAGCAGAAGTGTGCAGATAGAAATATTTATTAAATATCAATACAATTCAAACATAGAAACATAGACAATTTTAAAATGGATCATAAGAACAGCTTGGGCCCAATTATACATAGGTTCATCCGTAAGTACATTGCCATCCCGAAGCGAGAGATGGATAAGTACGGTAAGCACTTCGAGGCGTTGTACTCGACAGTTTTCGAGGTGCTAAGAGCCCTAAATGAAGATTTAGATATGCTCATCGTGGATTACAGCCTGGAAGGTATGTTCTTGGTGTTTCTCCAGGTAACCAGAGGGTCTGGCCCCTGGACACGCTTAACCTTGCCACTCCCTAACCACCTCCCACATCCACCATGAGTCAGAGAGCCGTCAAGTGCACTGAATGTCGTAAAGATTATGGTCACGTTCGTTAGATTTCGACTGGTATCCCCGCGTTCCTTATCTCCCACCTCGTATCGTCCCGCGTTCCATATCTCCCAAATCGTTTTATATCTCCCGAATCATATACCCCCGCTTCTAGTCTCCGTAACCGTATCCGTATCCACGCGTTCCATATCTCCCAAATCGTATCCGCCCGCGTTCCTTAACCGTATCTGCTTCTCCGCGCCGCGTAGCCGTTCGTAAAATATCGCGTATCCGTTCGTAATTTTTCACGCAGTTCCGTAATAAATCCGCAGGAAGCACGGGAGATAAGTTAAAGGTCGCGAAACCAAATGAGTTCGATCTCGTGTTTAAACTTCAAATTCCGTACTACGAAAGTATAGTCGTGTCGCGCGATCCGCAGATTCCCGGAAACGTTCTACTCGACTTGTCGCGTGTTTTAGAGTTACTCGCCATAGATTCCCGCGAGGATCGAAGGAGAGTTCGGAAGCTGCTCCTGCAACTCGTCGACGGTGGAAACCTCCTCATCGTGGACAAGCTGCGCCACTGGCTGCAGAGCCTCTTCAGTCGCGCCCTCAACCGGATGGAACATAAGTTCGAGGTGGAGGGTTCGATGTCCCAGCTGCGGTACAAGACCTGTGGGCCGGCCCACACCATCTTTGTGGATGGGCAGCTGGAGTACTCCGTGGACTTTGTGCCCGCCATTCGTCTGGAGGCCAGGCAACACGTGTTGCCTTCGGACCCATCAGTTTTCTTTATCTGCTCCGAACTTCCGTACTGGGATGCGATCCCCAAGCCCCTGAAAACCCCGTTTCCCGTCGCGAGTCCCTCGTTCCGATCCTCCTTCTACGACGCGGAGAAGGAGATGCTGAGGGATAAGCATCGGAATTGCCGGGATGCAATCAAGCTGATGAAAAAGTTCCGCGACGTAAAAACCAACCTGAGCCATTTAAAGAGCTACTACATTAAAACATTGTTTCTTTGGAAGATTAGGCACACCAGGAAGTCTTACTGGCAGAAGCCGCTCACAGTCATTTTGATCGATGTAAGTTTTGGGTGTATAGTGGATCTCAGTATTCACTTTTATCTAAACATTCAAATTTAATATGCTTCAATCATTTCATTAAATTCCACTTTTATTTTTTTAAATATTACTATAACCCAATTAACCTAACTAGATGTTTGACGAACTGACGGAATGCCTGAGGCAGGGCAGAATCGCCTTTTTCTGGGATCCCGAGCTCAACATGCTAGATGTTCTCTCGGGGGACCAAGTGACGGAGTTATATCGCTGTGTGAGAGGAATCCTGGAAACGCTTCGCAGGATGGCCGAAACGCTCAGTCCACGCACCTTGATTGTTGTTCACTCAGCTTTTAGTAAGCAGATTGAAATATATGTGCAGAGAGTTATGAAATAGTTTTTTAATTCCGCAGGCCACAAGGAGGAAAGAACCAAGCTTCGTTGCTCCTTGCAAACTGCCAGCCGGAAGCAAAGAACCATTAAACGGCTGAGCTAGGACCTTTTCTCTCCATCCGGAATCCTAATGATCATTAACTTAATTTACATGCCGTTAATAGGTTGCCTTTTAAGAATCAGAAAGTAAAGGGTATAAAAAAGTGCTTTAAAGCTAGATTTATCCTCAAAGGATACAACATAAAAATATCAATGATAGGCATGAATTGAATTTAAAAAAGACTGAAGACCGCGAATAATCAAAATTTATAATTGACACTTAGGTATGCGAAACGTATATTGTGTGCTCGTTGTTTGTCAAACATAATGTTTATTTGATTGATATTTATCCAGATGAATTCTAGATGTAGGCTATTGAATAAAGTGTGGCGGAGAGGGCCTTATATTTGTATTTTCACGCAAGATACAAACCACAGAGCGACTGCCTGGTCGTGAATAGTCAACTTGAAGTTGACGTGTGCACATTATGTGATTAAATCAATACCCCCCTTTCTTCTTCTCGATGCATTTAATGCAATAATTATTTGTATACTATTCATAAGTCAGTTTAGTAATCAATTTAATGTTCATAACTTTAAGAGTAAACAATTAACAAATTGTGTCTTGCATTCATGCAATAAATAAATGCAAGTAGAATATTATCACAGAATACTCGATTAATTTTACTAGGAATTAGTAAAAGAAACGCAAACTTTAGACACTTACTAAAAATTATTTGAATTTTCAACCCGAAAATACAGTTGGCACTTATAGTTTCGGAGTGCGTTCGCAACCCTAAACGAATGACGCGTTAGGACGTACCAGCCAACCGGTTAAGGAAGAGAGCGAAACAGCAGTCAAAGAGAGCCGAAGAGTGGGGTTCGTGGTATTTTGCGGCTAACGCGAGCGGTCCCTCTAAAACCCACGTATATATAGCCACCGCGAAAATCTCCGTAAATTTTCGAGAGCGCGCAACTTTGTTGGCTGCGGTGTCGTCGCATAAGCAAACGCAATTGAAACTCATATTAAAATCGGCAGACAGGCAGCGCGTGCAGACGGACGGACAGACTGTTTAGAATTCCACATACACACTTAATTGGATCGGTCGAATTGACGCTTATCGAGCTCGGTGCGTGAATGCAAATTTCTGGCATAAAACGAACGCGACTTCTTGGAGGCAGCGCACTAGCCAAAGAAATTCCGCCGGGGCACCACCTAACTAACTAGTAACTAACTGCGGCTGATAAACCGAATTGCACCAAACTGCCTGCCACTGCAGCAGAGATTTCGTAATCCCAGCCAGAACAGCAATTCCCAACACCGATCGCGAGTGAAAGTGCGCGAGTATTTGTGCAGCCATATAGAGGAAAAATAAAATTTCTCATATCAATTATAAGCTGCGGTGTCATCGCAAACCCAAATCCAAGTCCGAGCAGAAGCCCGAGCCCAATCCAAACCCACAATGAGCGGATACACAGACCTCACCAAGCTGGAGACTAGTCGGTAAGCACTTGAATCGAATCACTTGAATCTCGGAGCGAAATTCGCGAGTCGCGTCTCGAATCCAGTTCGCTAGTTAAAGCGTTTAAGTTCAATTTGATCAAAATGATGCTAAATTGGAGGGGCACATTTCGCTCCCCTCCCCTTCCCCTGCTCGCCTTTCCTCCATCCTCAGTCCTCTCCGCTCTCGCGCTCTCTTTCTCTCGAACACAATAGCCGCACCCCTCGTGCGTTTTCTCTTTCGTTTGCACCGCACCGAAACATACAGCAACAAAAATACCAGAGATACAAGAAATTTATCGTACGATTTTTCGGTGGACGCAGAAGTTGGGACGGGACAAACAGACGAACAGACGGACGGACGGTCAGACGAACAATTCAAACACGAAAGAAAAAACCAAGCCAGCGCTATGACACAATCGGCTATATATTGTACACCTAAACCCACACACTCACACTGCCTGCTCGTGCGTGTGTTAAATGTTTCGAGTAAACTAATCTTAACTGGCAGGCACAGCAAATCACAGGCCCAGCTCTCGGATGAGCGATAAGGATTTATCTATATCGCACTTCCTCAACCTCCTCCTATTCCCATTCCCATTCCCATGATAGTGAGTGCACTATCGATAATGGCCACATTACTCATCGGTTCCTTCTATGTGTCGCTGCTCGGTCATATGTTTGGGTTACTAAAATCACAGAAAATTCTCTGATTCACGGTTATGGGCTAAGACCTGCTAAGACATGAACTCACACACACTCGCACCCAGACCAGCTCTTTTTTGTGTGTCACCTTTGTTACCGTGGCAGGTGTCGCCTTGAGCAGAAACTTACGACGAAGCCCGCACACCCGATAGCCAAACAAACCAGCCAACAAGCCAACCAGCCAACCAGCCATAGGTAGAATATCAAATTTGCAGGCCAGCTTTAGCTTTGGCTCGGAGCTCGGGGGCGTATCAAACAGTATCGATTATGCTGGGAACTGAAATGGGAACCGATGGAGGTCAGGCGGGGACAGGTACAGGTACAGGTCTCGGACAGAAGCGCGCGGCCAAAGCATAGCAAAGCAAAGCAAGCCAAAACCAAATATTGGTCAATTCGGTTCAAAAAATGTATATATGCTCATATGTATATGCCATTGCCCAACATTGCAAATACGAGAAATACCACAAAGCATAGCCGCAGCAGCAGCCGCCGCAGTGGCAACAACAAACGCACACACACTCACTTTTCATTCATCATGCTCAGCTGAGATTCGGATTCGCATTTGAGATAGATAGATAGATGCGCGGGGGGAGGAGGGGGAGTCGTCTCTTACAGCGTACAGTACACTGGGAAACATCACGCCACACGGCCGCATGCCAAAGAGAAATCGCGAAGAGAGTCGCAAGAGAGAGCACCGGGAGAGAGTTACGGCACTCGCTTGCCACACAAAGCCACACCACCCACCATGCAGCACTCCCTCCCCTTCCACCTGGAAGCCAGCTGCCGCTCAATGAAAATAATCGCCTGATTTCGGCGTTGTATGCGGTGATGTACCGTTTATATTATTTTCTCCCGCCTCTGCCTCTGCCGCTGCTGCTGCTGCTGCCTTTTCTTCTTTTCGCGCATGTCGCGTGACGCTGGCAACTCGCTTAGCCCAATTCTCACAGTTAAAGGGAGTGGAGAGGTGGAGAGGGGGGAGAATTGGAGAGGAGGACAGTTAGGAGTGGTGACGAAGGGGGAGTGGCAGCCATCAGGTGTTCTGGTGAAGCTATTGATGATTGGCTGGCACCAAGTGGCGTGTTTTGCTCAAGCCGGCGTTTTCTTGAGCTCTATGGTAGGGAGAGCCGGAAAGTTGGAAAGAGGAAGAGAGAGGCAAGGCAAGAAATGGAATGGAGAGGATATCCATAGGGAATAAGACTAACGGGTAACCAGAGGGGAGGAGGGGAAGATCAATGGGAAAAAACTGGTGACAATTTGTTGGGTTCTCGGCAAAAGGTCAATGGCGAACCAAAGCAATGAATGAGGTGGGTCCGGGTCTGGCGCGTGTCCAACATCAACATCCGAGCGTCGCCTGATTAGAACGAGCCACCTATGCAAATAAGCCAGGGCCGTGTTGAGGGGGTGGGGGCGGGATTTGGAAGCGAATTTAATTGAAAATAAATTGAGGCGGCGGACGATTAAGCTTTCGGAATTGCATGAGACAGCAATCAAGGCATTCTATTATGCTCCGCCTCGAGCGAGGCACTTGATAAGATGGTAATTGCTTTTGCATTCCATGATTGGAATTCAACGCAATTAGCTTAATTAGTCACCCGAGAGAGTGGGAATTGTAATGGGAATCACTTTGCTTGCACTTGCCTTCCACAACGCCTGACCGTGGCGTGCCTTGGTGCCTGTGGCCAGAGGAATAAACCTTGACACCCGCTGGCAAGCAGGCGTTCGTTCTAGTTGTAGAATCTAGAATATAGATCTGGTGTGGGCTGGGTGTGGGGCGATGTCGGTCAACGGCGCACGCAGCCCTCGCGTGAACACCTCCACCCCCGCTGCTTACACTTCAGCCGTCGATATCTAGATTGTCTAGGTTTGTTCTCAGTGGGAAGAGGGAGGAGGGAGGGAGGCCAGCCGTAGGGTAGAGGTCTTTAAATGGCGCAGTCACTAAAACTAAATATATCAGTACGCTCGCTGCTCGGCGCTTGGTGCTCGCTCTGTCAACTAGCTCCACGATCACGCCGGCCCGCACTGGCTAGCTGAGGCAATCTCCCCCTTCCACCTCCTCCACCTCTTGCAGTGGGACCCCGTCTGGAAGCCGTCTGGGGGCGATAAGCCGTCTCTTGCCCGGCCCAGACTTCGGACTAGCTCCAGATAGCAGCTGCACCAGATCGGGCGAGCGCTTTCGCCCCGGGGGGTTAATGGCTGTCACTTGGGCCGTGTTTACGAGACTTGACCGGGGGAAGTTACGCGATCTCGTCGTGAAATTGGCGTTAATGAGACCGGCAAGGATTGTATAACCATTACTTTGGAAACGCTTCCCCCCACCCGAAACCTTCTGTCGTTGCTCCCAACACGTGGCGGGTTAAATTGGCTTTATGAGCCCAAAATAGAAATCTTTCTGGCGGTTTGGGCTTTGTTTTAAGAGCCACACGAGCACTGTCAGGTATAAAAAGACCAAAAAAAAAATTAAAAATACAATAGCCACCAGGTTTTCTTTTTATACAAATTGAATTTGCGACAAAAACAAATAGCTACGCTGATTTGCATAGAAACCAATTCATATCTATCATACGCCACGTTGGCCAGCGGCGCACCCAGATCGAAGAAGTGGCGGAAGTCTGAGCACGGCAGACTTAACGACGCTTGAGAATGGCCAGCGTCTGGTCTGAGCTGGTCTGGCGAGATGTGATGTGGCATGCTCCCCCTAATCACGGTCCCTATTGTCCCAAACTGGTTTCCCTGCACACACGCTCTACTGGTTAGTTTGCTCATCTTTGGTTTGTTCTGTTTTTGTGCTTTTTTCAGGAACTGCCTGCGCCGCATCGCCCGTCACGATGAGCAGCAGTTCTCCAAAGACAGCATCGTCAACGTGATGGAGAAGTTTGTGAAGACTGTCAGCATTATGGACGACACCATACTGGTGCCATGCAGGCTCATGGATCGACAGGTATGTGTAACAAAGGACCCCCTACCTCATGATCCTCATCCCCGACAGCTCCACCAAAGTAATCCCCACTCACGGCCACTATCACTTTGCTTTGTTCTCCCGCAGATCGGCGACAGCACAGACATCATACCAGCCTCCGGCAAGGACACAACCGCCCAGCAGCTTACACAGAGCTCCAGCATCCAGGGAAAGCGAGGAGCGGCGCATTCGAAGAACGTGCACGATTTCCTTAGCGCCTCCGAGCTGTTCAACCTCTACAACATGCTGAACGCCCTCAAGAAAGACCTGCTCTGGACCGCCAACCAGGAGGACGAGGCTGAGCTGCAGCAGCAGCAGGAGCAGATGAGCGCCAGCGCCAGCTCCAATTCCACTTCGAACTGCAATCCCAGCGAGAGCAAGACTGACTCCAGCACAGCTGCGACAGCTTCGAGTGCCGTCAAGGGCCATGTGCGACGCACCTCCACCGCCTCGATGATGTCCACAAACTCGGTGAGCAACATGAGCGACTCTGACTCAGACATCTCGCAGGAGAACGATTCGGGTTTGGAGTCGGACGGAAACAAGAGCGACCATGCCCAGAGCACCGACGGCAGCGACATCGTGGACGTGGCCAAGTCGAAGCAGGCCGCAGGGGACAAGGCCACGGAGTTGGCGCAGCGCTGCCGGAGGCACTTGAACGGCCTGCACCAGTGCCTGGAACAAATGACAGAGGCGGCCAACTACCTGACCGCCAGATACCAAAGTGATATTGGGCCCGTCTAGGAAGCCCAACTCAAAGCCTTCTCGTCCTCGTCTCCTGCTCCCAAGACCTAACCCCCACCCCAAATCCCCCGATTTCCTGACTCCCTCTTCGAGCTGGGTGGGGCCACATATGATAGTCGCGGGCGGGTTTACTCTCATTAGTATCAAGTGAATCAAGTGTGAGGGCTTTCTTTAACTATATCTGTATCTCTAACTGTAACCGTAACTGTAACTGTATCTATATCTATATATATATGATTACGTATATGTAACTCTCGGGGGTGCTAAGTGTGGCATATGAGCATAGGAGCATATGAGCATGTGAGGAGCGTATGTGTGCATGGGGATTGTGTAAATGAGAGTTGACCGGGGATGAAGAAAGCAACTGGTAGGTAGTTAGTTATAGTGGTTAGTAGTGGATTAAGCAGCCTAAAGCCTAAAGCAACAAATCAACAATGTTCTTTTGTAAAAATTGTAGCCTCTTCGTTTTATCTCTCTTATGGGTTTAAGGGGAATCTAAATGAATCACAGAATCCACCCCCCAGGAGGAAGCCACTGCACCCAAGTCAAAAGTGTTACCCGTTGTGCAGAAGGAACTCCTCCTGACCCCCACCCCCATCCCCCTCATTTCTCTAAATTAGATTTCGTTTATATATATTGGATTAAAGCTATGGGAACTGCGAGAAACAACACTAAGCAACAATGTTCAACAAGTACAAGAAATCTAATTTCTAACTAATTTACGAATACGAACACAAGCGGAGTGGGAGTGCTAAAGGGTTGGAGCTGGATCCGGGATCGGGGATCCTGGGTCGAGGATCAAGGATCACCTTCCACTCCGCTTCTAGCCTGTATGCAAGTTTATATATTCCACAATTGTTACTGTAATTGTTTAAGCCAACTATTTGTGCCGTTATGTTCGTTTGATTTTTTACTCCAAACCCGATCAGCAGCAATCGGCGATGCCGGATGGAATTTGCACATCCAGATGCAGTTCCAGTTCCCTAGGAAATCCCCGATTGCGGCTGAACGAAGGTGGAGGCCACAAAAACAAACTGTGAATTACTAACGTTAATAGCGCTTGTGCGAGAGCTGAAAGAGAATTATTTATACACAATAAATAAATTTTACTTAGAAAACATATATACCACCTGCTTCTTGTTATTCTGGCCTTTGGGCTGCGATCGGTCTTGGGACTTGGCAACTTGGAAACTTGGCAACGATAAAGAAAGTGCCAACGGAGCTATAATTTGAGTTGTGGCTCGTGTGATGGGTACAAAGGCCAGTCGATCGCTCTGTCGGTTGAAAGGTGGCAGTGGCCATTGTAAACGAGCTATATAGATTACAGTGGGCCCTGGATAACTGCACTCGGCTATTGAGTAAAATTGCAAGCTGGGTGGTTCCCTCAAGCGCTATCTTTTTATGAGTTTGCCCTTTGGTGTAAAATAACATTCGGTATTTACCGGAAACTCGAACTCACAAATAAAATTGTTAAAAAGTCTTCAATCTAATCTAGGCGCACGCATCTTAGATAATTAATTATATTCCCGAACCCACAAAACGGAACTCTCCCTAATCAAATCATTGACGCGTTTGAATAAATAACGTGTGCAGAATGTTTATATCTGGATACGTCAAATAAATAATATTATTATGTGAAAGCGTCAACAAGTTCTACTCGTCTATCTATCAATCCGCACTTTCTCTGGTAATCTGCCAATCACCAATATCCGAAAAATTTTAGGCACGTCTTCAATCTAATCAGATAATTAATAATATCCTCGAACCTAATAAACGGGAACTCTCCCTAATGAATTCTCAAAATATAAGTCTTACGTCAAATATATACACTTATCAAAAGACGTCATCTGTCTTTTCTACTTTCTCTGCAAGTCCGATCCCTAAATCTAATCTTATTTCCTGGCATATTAATATAATGCGGACGCGTGCCGCATCTCAAGAGTCACTGGTATTATTCCTCTGCCGATTTTGATTAGAAACAAAAAAGAAGTTCAGGCAAAACTTTTCCTCATCAATCGATCGGGGTTGCCGGTGAGGCAACCTTATCAACGGCAAACATTATGTGCTCAAAACGGGAATGCCGAAATTACCAAATAATTCCCCAAACGGACGACTCAAGGCCCGTGTCCACGAAGAACTATCGATCATGCAGCTGACTCATGGTCATATCTATCTTTTCGCTCAAGTTCAGGGAGGGGAAGGCTTTTGAGGGAACCTATGCCCGGAATCTATATAATGTAGATGTAGCTATATAAAAACTTTCAGCAGGTGCGCAACTATTTTTATGCGACGTAATTCGGGATTTAATCTCTGCCTGATTATGCTTCTGTGAATCAACCGAATGTCAGGCCATTCTGGTAAGTATGTATCTGGGCCAAGTTAATTGTGTTTTCCGCTACCTTAGCCACTTGAGCGGCTAGTTAGTGCTTATTGCTGGTGTTTCTATTTTGGCAATGGTCTTGGACGTGGCCTTATCAGCAAGATGGCAAGAATAGCGAGCACTCTAATGGCTGTGGAAGCCATGAACTTGTTTCGTGCTTATCGGCAGACACCACTTGAGCGGTTTCCAGGGACATCTTTCCTCACCCCTCCAGAGCTCTTTGCTGCTCTGGAGCTAAGTGGGATTCTGGGGGACTTCTCTGGGTTCCGCTCTCGACCCGGCCAGGCCAGGCAATTAGCGCCCTGCTAAGGCTTCCGCATCGGAGGGGGGTCCAGAGGGGGGCACCTCAAATCATTTGCAAACTGCGCCAGTCTCGGCTTCAGTTTCGATTTCTTTGCCAACGTTTGTTTTGGCCCGGCTGCTGCGAGCCGAAACTTGTTTGCTTGTTCTAGCCCAGCTCGATTCGCCTTTTCGGCTTCCGCTTGTTGTTGGCTGGCTGCCTTTGCTGCCTTAACCCCCCAATAGACGGAAGTGCCATAACTCAGCGAAGATCGATACTTGGCTAAGACCAAGTTGCGTTGTTTCATTTCCGTTTGTTGACCCCACCCGTTTGGGCCTCAACTGGACCTTGGAGAAGATTCTCCTTAGGTCCGGTCCCCGTCTCGTTTTCTGTCTCTGTCTCTGTCTCCCAGAATTAGCATATATCGCTCCAACCCGCCGACAAAAGAAAGTCGTACTCGGCATGAGTCAGCAGTTTGCTGGGTTTGTAACTGGTCAAGCATTTCGGTACTGTCCAAGGTCCAAGGTCCAAGCTCTAAGCCCCAGCTCCGATCTCCAAGGTCCGCTGCGGTTCTTCAGCATTGAGCTGCAACATCTTTTAGCAGAACCAGCAGCAGCAGAGGCAGCAGTAGATGATGCAAAGTCGGAATCAAATTTTATCACGTGCCGCTGCCGCAATCCGAAAATAACTTGGCATGCAAATCGAAACGAGAAATTAATTAATAACGGCACACGGCATCCAAGCGAGATTAGCATGAGAGGTCCGAAAATATCGAGAAACACTTCCGTTTGACCCCAGCGCCAAAGATCGGAGGCGGAAGCAGAGGCTGGATAGGCTAATAGCTCATACCCGTTAGGGCCCACTAACCGACTGCTTCCTGCTTCCATTCTCGGCCGTTCTCGATATGGCCAGGTTTCTGTCTTCTGGGTTCTGGGGGACCAAATGGGGCGGAGAATTCCGCATTATGCTGACGCGGGAGTGCGTCACGTCATATCTACGGAATAATTAGAGCCCCGCCTGCTCGGCCCCAATCCCCAATCCGCGATAGATGAATAAACAGCTCTCTGCGATACATCACGATCACATCGCGCTGAGCCGAGCTGAGCCCTCACCCGCGAGGGGGAGCGGTCCGGGAGGAGGTCTGAGTTGGCGGCCAGCACTGTGAAGTCGGTTCATGGCTAGCCAGTGGTACAAAGTCCAAAAACTCGAAATTCCACACTCACACGGCGAAACCCTCAGTCAGAAACCCTCAGTCAGTTACAGACAGCGCTAAATCACGCAACTAAAGATATTCATTCACGAACATTCTGCGAAGGTGGGCCCCGCCGATCTCCCAAAGCTGAAGTTGAAGCTGGAGCCGGGATGCACCAATCACTGAAAGCGCTAAGACCGCGCGGATTGGGAGTAAACGCTAATGGAGCGCACTCGAAATTAATTAGCTTGGCCCACTCGTCGGGTAGAGAAAGGGGAACTCGCACTTGAGCACCCGCAGGTGGGCCAAGTTCAGAGAGCTGGGGCTGTGACGTAAAGCAGAGGCACTCGATCTTGAAGGTGCTACAGGGAACAGGTTCAGATGGAGCAGAGGCTGAAGCAGAAGCTGGAGATGGGAAAGGAGAATTCTACTCGCTGTCAGCATGATCTGGCGGAAGAGTTAATGTTTACTTGGGCAGAGCAACTACCGTTGGGGGATCGTCATTTTAATCAGACAACTGTGACCTGTTTTGGCAGACAAAGGGTTTCAATTCTGAGCTAGTTAAGCCCCTCTACCTCTCCATCTCCATCTCTATATTTGATGCTGCGGCTCAGAACCGGACTATCAGCTACGCAGCAGAACGAGCCAATTTTTGCAAACTGCCGCATGACGGAGCTCTTTCCTTTGTCAACACGCTTTTGCGACTTCCCAGCCCAACAACTTGCCCCTTCCCCAAACTCTATCCCCTCCCTGAAACGAGGCGTCAATTGATTCGGTATTGCGCACATTTGCCCAATCCCACATTGCGAAATATCCGAAGAAGTGGCTGACGCAACATTGAGAACCGGCCAAAGGGAACGCCTCGCAGCCTCGGGGCCTCCAAACCATATGCATTTGGTTCAAAGTTGGTTTCTGCGGCCGAGAAATCACTCATACGCCTAGTATGTACATGCGGTCTGTAATTACATGCTTACAAGAAGAGGAGGCACAGGCAAAAGCTTAGAGTTGGCACTCGGCACATACACACGCTCGGTGGAGAGTCATTGGACTAGTTTCATAACTGCCAAAACAACAGCGTGCCTCCCCCTCCCTCTCCCTCCACCTCCCCCTCGCACCTGTCCCTCACCTGTTTAGCGATCGGCGCAAGCGCAGCAGCAGCTCGGCTTTTGGCTTCGGGTTCGGGTTCGGACCCAAGCTCGAGTTCGGACTCGGGCTCAGGTGAATCTGAATGCCACACACCTGGGGATGACCTTCATGGCTAAAAACAGCGACGGCGACGGCGACTGAGACTGCGGCAGCGGCGCAACGCAAGCCGAGTCGAGTCAACACTAAAGTAACATTTTATGGCTAAAAAGCAAGAGCGCTAACAACAACAAGAATCTCAATAATAATAACAATAATCGACAAAGACGTTAAAAAGCAACAACAAGCACAACAGACAACAAGACGGCTAACAAAAACGACAATAACCTCTCTGCCCCCTCCACCCAACGTATCTGGCCTTTGCCCAAAAGTTCCAGCGTCGGAGCTTTTGGCGGGCTAACATATCGAGATCGAGATCGAAAGCTGAAATGCAGCCTCAGACTGCTCACTTCGAGGGGCAGGGCATCGCGTCGCATTTAGCAATACCCTTCCGGGGAATTCCCATGATCATTTTAGGTCTTGTCTACAATTTAAATCATGTGAAAAAGATATTCTTTTAAGAATAAATAAACAAACAAATAGTAGTTTTACCTTTTTGGTTAAATTGCGGAGATCTGCAAAACAAAATTTGCGAATATCTGTTTAGGTTTTGTGACGCAATCTCTCGTCAGGTTCATTTATGATTAGAGCCAATACCCCATATTTTCATGCTTTAAATTCAGGTTCTAAGTAAAAAAACCCTCTAAGAAAGGATCAGTGAAAATAACTTATTTCCCTTGACTAATAATTACAAGATAGACTTTTTATTAAAGATTTAAATAATTTTATTGAATTGTATAATTTTTCTAGTTTCTACCTTCTGCACACCTTCTGTTTAAATCTGCTCGATGTGGGACCGGCCCCTGTCTTCTCCAGTGCATCTCCGTCTCCTGACAGGGTGGAGCTGAAACCAGTTTGGCCATTTAGGGCGCCTCTCCTGGAGCCGAAGTTGGTCGTGCCTCCTTCACTGGGCCAAGCCAAACCAAGCCATGTTTTGCCCACTTAATGTGGAATTGATGCTTTAAGCGTGGTCCGGTCAATTGGTATTCCGATGGGACAGTTCCTCAGCTCAGCTCAGTTCGATTCGCTCGCTTTGCCTCGCCCGCTCCCTGTTCCCATTTGCATAATTAGCAGCGACGGTGGCCGGGACGCAGACTGCTAATTTTCCATTGTTGATGATTTTCTGGGGATTTTTAGAACACTGCGGGTTTATTTTTACAGCCAGACATAATAATGAACGAGATGACAAGAAACGAGGCTTGGATGGCTGGAAATTCCACCATGACTGGCCTGTCGATCATCGATCGGAGGTTGAGGGGCAATTAAGATAGTAGACTGTTGAAAATATTGGTCCTTTATTGACGTGTCTTACAGTACATGGATTCAATAATTGTGTTTGGGATGGGGAATGGGGGATGGGATAATAAGTCCACATCAACAATGCGTATCACTCGTTCCGCGCGTGGTACGGGGATTCACATCCGCTTTAGTGGGAACTACGCTCCCAGTCCCAGTTCCTGTCCCAGTCCAAGTTAGCGAGTCCGCTGCAGTCTTGTAAATTGTCGTATCAAAAAGCTCGTTGGATTGTCTTAAGGTCGCTTCAAATTGAAAAACCAATTGAATATTTTCCATCTAGGGCGCATAAATTAATTACCATCCGAACTGAGGAGCTTGAGTGAATTAGGCGTGGATTGTGATGGAACTACGCATTAGCCGCAATTTAAAGTTCAATACATCGAGTTCGATTTGGATTCGATTTCTGATTCCGCTTGCGGTCGTTGCGCGTAGCTTGGCGTCCGATGTTCAAGTGTCGCGCTGGGTGAAACTAATTAAGTAAATTTAACACGGCATACCAGGCCACTACCCCTTGGCAACTCTCCCTTTGCGGCACTAATGCTCCAGCTAGTACGTAAGCAAAACGAAATGTAATTGCAATTTCAATTTCAATGGTAAACGTAAAGTACGCAAAGCTACGAAGGCACACACAAGTGTGAAACAATAAACCACAAATATAACTGTTTAGCTATAAGTATAAATTACTACCATACCATATATATATGAATACTTACCACTATCGTGTCGGTCGCCTCTGATTTACGCTCTTGTATAATTTTGGTCTGGGGTTTTCATTAAGTTTATTATCACGTTACAGTATTGACTTAGATTATGTTTATGCTTGTGTAGGTTCTATATAGCGTCTATATGCATATTAATTGGGAACACAACACAATACAATACATAATTCAGAATTCTTAATTCGCGATTACGCGAGTCGATTAATTCAAATTACAACCAATTAACCCCGAATTGGAAATCATGATAATCTTGCCAATACAACACATTTAAAATTCATTTAGCCGATTTCATCTTCGTCTAGGTACGTAACTAAGGAAACAGAACGATGGAACAATGTTTTCGCTTTTGCATTAAACTACAAACAATTTGGCTAAACAATTTTTGGCTTGGATGGATAATAATGGATAATGGATCACTTAAAGGTCTACTACTTCCGAATACTTTAATAATGTTGATTAAGTGAGAGGTTCTACCAAGTCTAGCAATAAGTTGAGTTCTCTAAATATAGGCGTAGTTCGTGTGGGATATGCATCGAAAAGAGAGGAATTCCGACTCCGGATCCGGCTCCACAAACCCTTTTTAAGTAACTAAGGAGTATTACGAGTTATTGACTTGTGTAGTTCAATATAGAGTCTAAGATCAACGTATTCAAGCTAGGGTTGGATAGTACGAGTTGGTTAGATAGTTACTTTGGGGAAATGCCAGCACTTGGTGTTTGAAACACCTCCACAGCTGGAAAATTCATTTAAATTACAACCAATATTAAACAGAAGATTTTAAAACGGAAAACACAAACTAAGAAGTTGCGAATATTTCACTCTAAGTAATAAATCTGATATAAAATAAATGAGATAATAATAAATGTTTCTGAGTTCCACTAGAACTCCAACATATTACAAAAAAAACAAGTAAAATTCTGGCTAATATCTACGTTTGATATAAAAACTCCATCAAAAACAATTTGCCATCTACATTCTACGGTTATTCGGTATTAACTTTCTGCACCAGTCCAAAGTTTCCAGTACTATATCGTTCGTGTAAATAATCGTCTTCTCTTATCTGTAGAAAGTTATTGCGCTCAGTTTCAATCTCTAGTCTGAGGGATTCGGTTGGACTTGTTAGCTTAGACTTAGATTATGCGTGATGAATAGATGTTGTGATGATCTTAGCCCTACTAGTCAGTTCGCTCGATTCTTGATCTATTCACCATTCAGGCCACTTAGCTGATGGCTCTGGTTCTCCAAACTTCGCTTCAGATCGACGATGGTATTGAGAATGAGCTGCTGCTTCCGGTTACTTCCTAGTGTGTGCCCTTTATCCTCGTCCCCGGTCACGTCTTGCATTGAGCTCTTGGCCGAAACGGATGCCGAGAGCTTGAGCTGTGAACGCTCATTGGACTTGTTGCGACTGCTTGTATCTATATAGGTTATTTCGTTAAACATAAATCGAAGGTAAAACCCAGTTTACCTACCCAACTCCAAGTCAAAGTTCTTCTTGATGCGCTCGAAGGAGGAGCTTCCCTTGTAGACCTTGCGCTTCAGCGGCTCGCTGTGTGGGCAATAGAAGTTGTTGTTAATCTGGGACTCGGCCTGCATTTGGCTCTGGGTCATAGTCTGCACCGTTGGCTGCTGTGGGGGCAAGTAGTTGTGGTTGCCAACATCCTCCACGGAAATGCATTCCATCTCCGAGTCGCTGCCGTTGAAGCTGATCACCGTGGTGGTGGTGGTTGAACTCACCATCATGGTGCGTCGTTTACCCCTGGGACTCTCGTGGAGGCGCCTCCCGTTCAGCTGCAGCTGCAGCTGTGGCGAGAGCGGAGCAGTCGGAGTCTGGCTGCTCATCTTGCGGGGAGGCAGCTCTGGTGGAGCATTCTGATTCATAAAGTTGGTCAGGTGCGTCTTGCGGGGACTGCAGCGACCCAGCTTGGGACTGTTGGGCGGCGAAGCGGTCGAGGAGGTCTCAAACTTCAACATCTCTATGCGTTTGTTAATAGCCGCAGCCAGCTCGTGCTCCAGAGGAGGAGTGTTCTGGAGTTGGGGCTGCTTCTTGGAGTCCACCTCACTATTCTTTAGCATTTCCACGCGCTTGTTGGCCAACGGATTGAGTCGCCTCGGACTAGCAACGGGTGTGTCCCTGGGAATGCTATAATGGATTGATTATTCGATATTGTTTCCCTAGGAATTCAACCACTTCCCACCTCTGCAGACTGTTCTTCATGGACTCCAACAGGGACTCTGCCTCCATAATGAGCTGCTTGTACTTAATATCCGCCTCCAAGTCGGCTTTTAGCAGAGCCTTCTCGCTCTCTGCGATGGTGAGCGAGTTCTTCTCATTCATGCTGCCAAATATCAGTGAATTTGAGCGATTCGACAGGGGGGAAGTCTTGTAGATCCTGGGTATAAATGGATGACTTAAATGGAACATTTCCAAGAGCTACCATCAACCTACCTCTCATTGGGACCCATTAGATTACGGCGCAAGCAGACGGGCGTTCCTCCCACACTTCGTGTTCCGCGAGGCTCGCGAAGAGGTGAGACGGAGGGTTTCTCGCGGTTCTCGCAGCTCTTCTTGCGAGTTTTGAGGAACCGCTTGCGCCTCCTCTGCTGGGAGCCATCTGGCGCCTCCTGGCCACTCTTGCGTCGGGAGCGGGTCGAGGACTTGCGCTTTATCATGGGACTTATGGGCTGATTGGAGTAGTAGTGACAGCTGCCCAGATTACGGATTACATCCGGGCGATCGAGCACCACCTCCTGCATGGAGGATGTGTCTATGAAGTCAATGTCCAAGAGCTCGTCCGTGTCGCACTCATCTCCCGCATCCTGTCCGGTGTCCAGCTCTGAGGCGCAACAATCCGTGGGATCCGAGTCGCTGCTAAAAAGGAATAGGTTTCAGAAGTGAGCAAGCCACTCAAGTTTACCTTTTGACTTCAGCCCACCTGAGTATGTCAGTCTCCTTCTCGTAGATGTAGCTCTCGTCAAACTTCCCAATCATCTCATTGAGGGTGGCCTCGTCGTCGCTAAGCACGAAGGAGGTGGTTGTGGCGCCTCCGCCATTTGCCACCGGAGCTGATGTGGTTGTCGTCTCCACTTGCTCCAAGTGCCGCCGCTTGATGGTGTGCGGGGCATGCAAATTTTCCACTTCAGTCGACGTCGAAGAGCCCTCGGACTCGTAAGCAACAAATCCCCCATTACCAGGTGCGACCCCACCCTTGTTCGGAGTACCCCTGCAGTTGGGGGTGGCTGTGTTCTCTGTTGTTGTTTTCGCAGCCGGAACTTCCAGCTCATTGCCCGACTTAATGCCCGATGAGGTGGTGGAGGTGGTGCTGGTGGCATCCATCTCCATGCGAACGGGGCCAGGACCAGCCAGGGCTGGTAAGTGCTCGGCTGTGTTGTACCAAGGGTTCGTCCGGATGCGACAGCGCTGCCTGGGCGAGGGAGCTACAAAAAGTGGAAAATGAAAACCGAAAAATAACGTTGAATACAGTACATAGATAATAAAAAACCATCACATATTATTGGGGCTCATTTCAAAATGCCCTACTATAACTATCTCTAATATATTGCTGGCATGTTACCAACAATAGGCTTTACGAATACACTATACCCTTTTCCGATTTCCCCTACGGTAAAGGGTATAAAAAGGGAGTTGAAGCATTAAATGGGTTCATTGCTCAACTGCTGACTTCTGTACTCACATTCAAACAGCTTGGGCTGTGGCCATGATTGATCCAATCCATGATTGGCACTCGCGAAGTTGCTCTTGGGGAGCGGGTCCATGGGCGACATCTCCTCGATGCAGTTCAGCCCGAACTTGTAGCGCTGTGCCTCAATGGCCAGCGAGTTGACGCTCTTGGGGAAGTAGTGTGTTCCGGAGCGCATGTTGATATAGTACTCCGGGGGATTGTAGTTGCTGGCAGCGCACGGCGAGGTTCCATCTGTGGAGTAGCCCGTGGAATAGGCGCTCTCCGGCGAGGGCAAGCTGTGGGGCCGGGGACCGGGCAAAAAGTTGTTGCGCTGCACGCCCCGAGGAGTCCGCATACGCGAATGGGGTGGAATCAGAGGCGTGACCGTCAAGTTGTCCAGAGACTCTCCAAGCTGGACTGGAGCCAGTTTGGAGGGCAGTAGACGCCCATATCGCACATGGTTGTTACTCTTCCTGGGCTCCTCCTCGTATACCAGACGCACAGCACTCAGGTTCTCCGACTGCGGACGCTGGATTGGGTCTGGGTGGGGACCCGGAGGGCGAAGCAGGAGAGCACCTACCTCCTCGTACTCCACCTCCTCCTCGGGCGGAATGTGGTAGTCCCCATTCGAGTGTTCGGCCCTAAAAGTGGCCTGCTTGCCGGAAGAGGGCTCCTTGGAGCCCGTGGACCAGGACAGTGACGAAATCGAAGAGGAGGAGCAGTTTACCCTTATGGGAGACTTGTCCGCGCAGGAGTTATCCTTGCTGTTGGGCACGCTCAAGTGGTGTGACTGGAGCTGGGAGCGCGGCTGAGGAGGCTGATAGTGTGGGGCATAGAGAAGGTTATCGGACTTGGGGGAGGTGATGACGTACGTGTCCTCGTCTGGGGATTGCCAGCCATAGCGACGACCGGGTGGCTAAGAAAAACGTTGCACTTAATGCATGCTAAGTTTAAAGATGCTAATTTCCCACTTACATGGCACTGGATAGGGGAGACTTCCCTTCTCCGTACTGGGCTAGCGATGCTGTGACTCCCACTGCTGGTCAGCACGGGACTGGTGAGGTTGCTTCCTTGAGGGGGCAGCGTTCCGGACTTTTTTCCGTTGGAGGAGTTGCCCGCCTCTGCGGCCGCCTGTTTGTGCTTGTTACCCTTCTTGCGGGGCCGCACGATGTGCGTTTCCATCCAGGAGCGCAGCTTGGAGCCAAACATGGTGATAATATGTAGACTGTATCCTTTATCCTGTATTCTGAAGCCTTAACCAAATTGGACGGATTCTAGTTGCTGGGGTAGCTGAAAAGAGGGGAGAGTCCATTAAAGTTATGTAGCTGGCAAATGCAATCCCGCTGCACAATGGTGCCCAAACGGTCTCCTGGGACCACTTTGGCTGATAAGGAAATCCATTTATGACAACACAAAAGCCGAACAGCCTTTCGGTAGGGTCACATTTTCTATAGTTTGCCTTCTTGTGGGGACGGGGAAAGAGGGCTTTGTGCTAGTATTTCATGCGAAATTACCTTATTCGCAAATGCCCCATAATATCCTTGCGCCTCCTTTTATTGCGGCCCACTCACACACACACAAGAGATGAAAGGCCAACAACGGTGAACGGGAAATCTATACGCGCGCACAGACACTGAACCCACACATACACTCAATCACATGCATGCATGCAGAGGAGTCTGTGTTTGTTTGTTTTTTGTTGACAGTTATTTTTTGCGTTGCGAGTGCCGTCGCACCCAACTTTGGGCTGTAGTTGTTGGGGGTTGTTTGCAAGCCGAGTTGCTCGCCGACGCTCCTCGTCAAGGACTCCGCACCCACTCCCACTGCCCCGGCACCCCCTTTCCTGGAACTCAAGCTGTGCGGTAACGGCAACTGTGTCAGTGTGAGTGGGTGAAAATGCGTGTGTGTGGGGGCTGTCTGTGTGCGGAGTCCTCGGTTGTAAATCCCACGTAACTGTAAATTTTTATGGTAAGCTATTTGAGCATTTTCCCGTATTCCATTTCGTTCTCCCTTCGATTCAAATGCTTTACGATATTTTGTCACTTTGCGTTATTGTTATAGTTGATTGGCTAAACTCGTTTTTCAATTCTACGGAGGATGCGACAATCGTTTTCATGCAAATTATTCGAAAACTCCCTCTCGGCAAATAAAAGTTAAGAAGCACGGTAGAAGGCGTTCTAAGGAAAAACTGAAAAATCCCGTTGTTTTCCGATTTACACTACAAATTCTGCGGTTTATAAACTTTTTGATTTTCTATGGCCTGCGTGTGTTGGTATGTGGTGCAGACTTGTATTTGGTGGTAGCGAGAAAAGCGTGCGGAAAAGTTGTGCGGAATGCGCGGACTCGCAAAAACACGTCCGTTGCCGCCGAAGGAGAAAAAGCTAATGACGGAATGCGCACTAGACCGTTGCAACTTTGAAAACTGCGCCGATTAAAGACTCCTTTAGTAGGAATTATTAGGAATAATTAGAAGGACTTGCTACGTGAATTTTCCAGTTCAAATGATAAATTTCATTTATTTCCGCCTAAAAGTAAACAGTTTGTTCGTTATTATACATTTTGTGCTTCAAAGCTGTACAACACTGAACACAGGTAACGCAATGGTGAGCATCAGCTGATTTGGAGAATGCTTTCCAGCACTGCTTAACAAAATTCCTGGTTAAGTAAAAACATGCGCTGCTACTACGAAGAGCTGGGGCTCCAGCGGGACGCTAACGATGGCGACATTAAGAGCGCCTACCGCAAGATGGCCCTGCGATGGCATCCAGACAAGAACCCGGACCGCCTGGCCGAGGCCAAGGAGCAGTTCCAGCTGATACAGCAGGCCTACGAGGTGCTCTCCGATCCGCAGGAGCGGTCCTGGTACGACAACCACCGGGAGCAGATCCTGCGCGGCAAGAACTCCGAGTACGCGGAGAACTGTCTGGACGTGTTCCAGTTTTTTACCAGCTCCTGCTACCGGGGTTATGGCGATGATGAGAAGGGCTTCTTCAGCGTCTACCGGGAGGTGTTTGTGAAGATTGCCCTCGAGGACATGGAGTTCATGGACTCGGATGATCTCTTAGGCCTGGCACCCGAGTTTGGCACTTCGGAGAGCAGCTACGACGAGGTGGTGGGTCCGTTTTACGCCTTCTGGCAAGCCTACAGCACCAAGAAGACCTACGAGTGGCTCTGTCCATACGATGTACGCGAGATCAAGGAGCGTTTCATCCTGCGGAAGGTGGAGAAGGAGATGAAGAAGATTGTCCAGGCAGCCCGTAAGGATAGAAACGAGGAGGTAGGCTCAGAATAATTACAAGGCAGCTTGTTGTACCCTCTGTATTTTGTAACTTATTCCGTAAATTTTTTGTTTCGCAGGTTCGCAATCTGGTCAACTTTGTGCGGAAGCGGGATCGCCGAGTGCAGGCCTACCGACGCGTACTGGAGGATCGGGCAGAAGCCAATCGACTAAAGCAGGAGGAAAAACGCAGGGAGCAGTTGCGAAAGCGACAAGCAGATATCGCAGCTGCCAGAGAGAGCCAAGCCTTCAACGAGGGCTACGAGGAGCAGCTGAAGCAGTTGGAACAGCAGTACGGTACCGATTCTGATGAGTACACGGATGAAGAGGATGACGAGGATGAGGGGAAAGATTCGGAAGCTGATCCGGATGCGGACGATGCCCAGTTTGAGCTAGAATTTGTTGACGATCTCTACTGCGTGGCCTGCAACAAGACTTTCAAGAACGCCAAGGCGCGCGCCAATCACGAGGAGAGCAAAAAGCACCGTGAGAATGTGGAGCGCCTAAGGCTGGAAATGGAGGCCGAGGAGGAGGCTTTCAACGATCTCTCCCCCCAAGACAGTGTCGATGGAGTCGAGGTATCCATTGACGAACTTCAGATTGCTGATGAAATATTATCCGACGAGGAGGAGATGCCAAGTGAAGAAGAATCTGCTCAAAACAAGGGCAGAAAAAAAAACAAAAAGTCCAAAAAAGCCGCGGCCAAGCAGGTGCCTAAGGAGGAGGAGGCAAGCGATGGTCCCGATGAGCACATAGACCTTAAAGTCACAAAGAGCGACTCGGAGGACGAGGACTGGAGCAAGGGCAAGAAGTCATCCAAGAAGAGCAAGAGCAAAAAGACCTCTACTGTTAAATCGAAAACCGGAGAATCCGCAGTCTCTGATCCAACTCCCAAGGAGGCGAAAGTAATTCCAACTGCAACTGAAGATCCTGATCCTGATCCCACAATGCCCCAACACACCTGCGTCACCTGCAGGCTCGTCTTCGATTCCAAGAACAAGCTCTTTGCCCACCTAAAGAAGAACAACCACGGGGTTTACATACCCAAGGCCAAGCCGGATGTGGAAGGCAAGCCCCCCGCAAAGGGCAAGGGCAAACGCAACAAGTAGTTCGGTACGGTAGACTTGTTAGAGGTTTATTTATGCTAATGTTAAAGTTAATTCGAAAATGAAGTTAAGTATGCTCGCTCTCAGCTCTAAGATTCTCTGTGTGATTGGGGGTTATGGAATGCAGACCAGCTTGTTGCCTGCTTCAACGCTGCGGCGGACGCGGGACCGCATGTTGGATGACTCCGCCTTCAGGCTTATTCCTGCGGCGACGAATGTGAGGAGTACGCCGATGACGCCGCAGTAGAATGATATTCCTGTGGGAATTAAAACAAAGGAGAGTTACTGTCGAGCTTGCCCGTTATATTCCCTGCTATTAATTTACAACAGCTGTTGGTAAAGACTCAACAAAAATTTGATGTGCCTTAAACTTCAATTTTTATGGTCCGATCGCTCCCAATTTAAATTTAATTGGAATTTCTGATATGAGTCTACTAAATCATTATTATTTACCATTACGCCTGATCCCTTTAAAGGGACTTCTTCTCTATGATACAAAAATAAGAACAGGAATTAATTACCTATGCTGCACTCGGCGGGGTAAAAGGGTTCCGAATCCTGGCCACAGAGACGCTGGACGCGATCCGCCCGCCAGCCTAGGGGATGCAGGAAGAGGGCCAGCATCACGCTTATTCCTTGAAGAAAGTTGTTAGAGGAGAGCTGGACCAGGTTCCGAGGACTTACCTGCCACTACCTGGGCGCAGGCCGTGAGATTGTGGATACTCTTGCCAAATGCCGCCTGCCTGCAGCAGGAGAGCAAAGTCAGCAGCACCGTGACGGAGAGCAGGGCAAAGCCGAGGGACGCGAAGAACATAGCCGCCTTCCACTCCCCAGGGTAGACAATACTGTCCGTGGCCAGTCCGTCCAGATCGAAGCGACCGCAGTGGAAGCCCTTCTCTTGCATCATCTTGCAGCGCGTGTAGATGCCGACGGAGGAGTGCCTGGAGCGGGAGTTCGCTCCAGGAAGGGCTGGGCCAATCAACCACTTGGGTGTGACCAAGGCTACTGCGAATAGCATGTCCGCCACCAGGGAGCAGAGGAACCACAGCAAACTGGCACTGGTGATGATAACGTAGCACATCTTGCTTATAGATCGGATCTAGCTCAATTCTAGTTTGCAATTTGCTCTCAACGCGTCAGCACTTGCCGAATATATAATAGACTCTAAGCGTTCAGTTTTGTCCGAACACGCACTTCCACTGCGGACATCCCACTCCGACGCTCCCACGCCCAAAAGCGTCACCCACCACCACTGGGGCTGGAACTTCCTCCCAGCTGACCGACCGCCCGAAATGGAATTGTTTATTTTATGCTTTCGCCGTTCGCCGTTTGCTGTCTGTTTTATGTTATTCACCCCACCACACACACACTCGCACTCACACGCACGTGGGGAAGGGGTAGGAGGGGTAGCGGGAACAGCGGAAAGACTAAGAAGAGCGGGAACAGCGGGAGTGGAAATAGCGCCCAGTCCGCGACTCAAGTACTCAGTTTATAGTTGCAATCGCAGCGGTGGGAGGGGGAGGGAAATGGCGAAAGCGCAAGAGAAAGAGCAAGCGCAAGAACTCTGCTGCGACGGCTTTTCTTTTTCGCCAAGCCCTCAGATTCGGCAACTCTGCGACCAGACCACACTTGGTGTTCTGAATCAGATTCAGATCCCGATTCCAGATGCCGACTCCGAAACTGAAACTGAGCCTGTGTCTGGACTTCCGTTCACGCAGGCGTCGCAGTTTCCAGTGCCGTTTCCCCACTGCGTCATCGCTCGCCGACGACGAGTGACTGAATGAATGGGGCGCATTGAAGCCAGCTGCAGTTCCAGACGCGTCGTAAGAGCCAGGCCCCAATCGCAGCACTCAGAGAAATTGCATAGTTGTTTTGAGTTTGGCTAGTTTAATAATCAATTTAATTAACCATCCTATTAAAACACACTATTGTAATACAAGGCAATTTATATGATATATCACAAATGGAAGATCGTGCATTGTTAATATAATGAACAAAATAAATGAAATGAAACACACAGTTCTCCTTAAATTTGAAAGTAGGTAGCATTTCAACTTTTTCCAGTGTGCGCATGCAGATGTGGGCGCCGACGCCGCAACATCGAGAGCAGAGCGCGGAAATCCAGACATTCCAGAATCGCCGCCGAATTGCTCTCTCGCAGCCAGCGCTCACACACACTCTTCCACTCTTCGCTCACACAGTTGAGTTGCAAGCGATCGGCAACACCCCATCCCCGCCCCCACTCCCTCTCCCTCTCCCTTACCACACGATCCCCCAACTAAGTAATGTGGGGTCTGTTCAATCGGTCGATGCAAATGCTGTGCTGTAATTCCGATAGATATGAACGATCTCCGGTCGAGCGTTATCAGCTGGAGGCCATTGCGTCATCCGTACTTTGTTTGCCCACCGATCATACAGATCGTGACGGATGCGTAATAAGATCAGCACACAAATTGCGCAGGCCTCGGAAGTCACTTTCACTCTCGCTTTCATGCCCGGAACGGATCCGAGGAGATCACTTGCAAATGTCTACGATGCCGAACTGGACGCTACTCCTGCTGCTCCTCCTTGTGCCTCCTCCCTTGGAGGGTCACTACTACTACGACTATGGTTACTGGGAGATCAACGAGCCGCCCCCGCTCTGCTCCGACTACGAGATGCTTGTGGTGAACACCCACCAGTGCGTCCGGCGCTGCAACATCGTCTGCCGGGATGAAGTCTGCTTCGAGGACGGACCCTGTCCTTGCGCAGACCAGTACATGGGGGCCAATCCGGATGGGGTGGTCTGCGCTGCTGAATGCCTGTCTGATTGCCAGGCGGCTGGAGGCTACTGCGCGGCTCCTGATCTCTGTGTGTGCCGCAAAGGCAAGCACTATTACTTTGATGCCATGGCCAGGAAGTGCCGACCCAGAGCAGCCCGACTCCTGGACCCCTGCCTCGGGTGAGTTGGATCTCTTTTTGAATGATAAATTAGAGATATATCTGTCGTTATCCCCAGGCGATGCACTCACGGCAGATGCTCCTCCGACGGTCAGTGCATCTGCGCTCAGGGCTATGAGATGCGGAACACCCTGCACCTTGGGCAGCAGTGTGAGCCCATCTGTGATCAGTAAGTAGTTGGGACTCTCTTTAGCAAATCCATTACTTAACTCCTAAATCCCCGCCAGCAATTGTGGACCCCTGGCCTATTGTTTTGCCCCCAACCTGTGCGCCTGCCGGCACAAGCACCTGCACTATGGTCGCACAGGAACCTGCACCAGGGACTATTGACCTTGAATGGTCTGGGGCGAACCGGGAGTGTTTTAGGGCCCGGTTGCGCATTGCCGTCATTGCTAATTCTAATAATAGGTTTTAAAAATATTTAAATTGGTAAATAAATTATATTTAAACTAGTTAATAGATGATTAAAGAAATTAAAAGTTAAAAAAATTTCAAAAAACACCCGAAATAAAACAGTGCTGAATTGGATTTTGGTTACGTTATTTATTTAAAATGCGTTTTCAACCGTAATAAGTAAATACTTTTCAATATTCGACCACCTTGAGCCTCCGCAAACCGATATGCCGCACCTTTATAGGGGATATATTCGGAGAGAGAGAGCACCCTGAAGATTTTGAGAGGCATTTGAGCTAAATAGAGCTTGCCAACTGGATTTGTTGTTGCCGCTCCCACCACGCCAAATTACAATGCGATTTTGTTATTGTTTATAACCGATCGGACACATGGAAGGCCCGTCGCTAAACATTTGAATTAATTATTCACTATACACATGTATATCAGATCGCTGCTAAGATCGGCGAGCACCAAGAGCGAAGCTACGAAAGTTAAACATGCGTACGTGTTCTCCAGAGGCGTAGCCCCTGAAACTACACTCCTCTGAGGGGTCTTGAAAAGGGAGCTTGAGTAAATAACGGTATTTGCTCACCAAAACCCCCCCTCCCCTTTTCTGATCTCAGCTGCTCCTTTGTCAGATAAGAGAGAAACTTTAAAATATTTGAGTTTGTTATGTTTCCAAAAACTGGGGTATTTCTACTAAAATACGTCTGTCTGCAGGGTATTGTTCAGATAAAGACTAAAGCAAAGAAATGACGCCGAAGTCGACGCCGGCGTCGGCGTAAGCGTCGATTTTTGTTTGCGCGTGTGGCGTGTTTTTGTTTTTCTTGTTGTTGTTCCACCGGGGGCGGGCCTCTTGTTGTTGGCGACATCGCACAGTGAGACGATGCCTTGAATATTACTGTCTTGCCAGTTCACACTGTATACGATAACTAAGTAAATCAGGATAGTTTAAGTTTAACCCTGTTTTTTCAATGTCGAAATTAATAAAAGATAAAAAATGTCGATGTCCTCTTTGTTAGGTTTATTTAAGCGAAACAGAAACCCAGAATCTTCCTCAAAATTAAAACAAATATTACTTTATTAGTTATAGTTATGAAGATACAAGTTAAGTCCATACCCGAAGCACAGTTCCAGGGAGCAGAGGCAACAACAACACCATCAGGCAGCGGCAGCAGCAGCAACAGAGGCAGAGACAGCGGCAGAGACAGCGGCAGAGACTCGTGTTCCGATTGTTCTCCATCGCCTTTTAGTTGGAGTTTTGCTGTCCAACGGCGTGGTTCGATTTCCTTTGGAGCTCCTCCGTGTAAAGTCCTGTGCGTGCCCGTTCTCTTTTGCTAACTGCAGCAATTTGCAATTTTAATTACCTGCCAAGCAGTTCAACCAGCGAGAAAACAAGAAACAGAAAAATGGGCCAAGCCAAGGTATGTGAATATATAAAAAGGAAAGGAGAGCATAAGCAGAGGGAACAGTATAATGTAATGTAGTATTCATGCGCATCCTTTTTGTCCTTCGGTCTTGGCAAGTTGGCAGGCCCACACGCGCGGTAGCGTGGGAAAATACGGATTAATTATTTCACAAGAAGGAATAGGAAGAGTGATATGAATGGAGGAGATATATGTATTTTATTCGTTTTTATAGAATATGTACATATGCTCGCCTCTGTTCTGTGTTATGTAAGCAACTGTCAGCCAAAATGCGGCGTTGCATTGCAGGCAGTAGTTTCTATTTTGCAATGGCATTGATTGGAGGCCGCCCAACGGGGTTGCGTGTGTTCTCCATTTGCTGCAATGATTAGACCGACCGATTTAAGCAATTATTTATGCATTAATCGAGCAAACACACTCACCCTATAGGGTATATATACTTATAACTGATGGAGGCGTACCTGCTGCGCAGTTTGCGAGGCACGCACTCAGCCCCAAAAAACCATTTATTAGCAACAATATCCGTTCAGGCCATAATAAAAGTAAGTGTGAATGCATCAAACCGGTTGGGAAGCGGCACAAATTTTATAAATAAATGCCGAGCGTCTACAATCTCGCTGGAGAGCAGGAGAAGACGGCGTGTGTCGCCTTATCAATAAGCTAGCAGGGGGGCTTTGCAGTGGAAAAAACTCAGATTGGAGATAGGCCGGACAAATTGATTGATATTAATAGATCAGGGAGAAGATAGCACCTGTTTAAACACGATATGGGATCACCAACCTAACCCCACTTCCTCTCTCTCCCCGTTGGCCACACCCACATCGCAGAAAGCCGCCTCCTCTTTGAGCAAACTGTTCGTATATGGAGCCCTCAAGTACGGCCAGCCAGGCAACTCGATTCTGGCCAGTACCGGGAACGGACACGCCAAGTTCTGGTGCAAGGCCACCACCACCCAGAAGCTGCCCCTTGTGATCGCAACCCGCTACAACATTCCCTTTCTGCTGAACAAGCCCGGTCTAGGGTATTACGTAACCGGGGAGATCTACGAGGTGGACGACCGTATGCTCAACTCCCTGGACAAGCTGGAGGACTGCGAGGATGTAATGGCACGCGAGAAGCAAGACATGAACATCGGCGTGGGCGAGGGGTAAGCATCTCATCATCACAACATCTCCCGAACAAAAGCTGACCTCATTCTAATCAAACGTTTATTTTAGAACCGTTCCCTGCTGGATATACCTGCTGCAGAAGTACCCGGAGAAGCTGCTCAACCTGCCGTATCTGTCCAGCTACGAGAACTCCATCACCCATCCCTACATCATGCGCCATCGTCGCACCCACAAGCATCCGGCCCAGGACGATCTCAGTTATGAGGCCACCAACTAAGCCCCCTGTCTAGTAGTAATCGTTCCTTGGATGTGCTCTTGAAAGCTGGTCACTTATTCTTATGTTACCGCTAGTTGCATTTGTAGAGTGTACTGATACTGATATATACACCGATATATATACGCATTATTTAGGTTTTAGCCAATAGTTTGTAATTTCATAGTTTTCGACGAAGCAAATACAAATAAATCGAAGCAATTCAACATAAAAAGCCGTTGGTCGAGTTTCCCTCTCTAGATGGTCGTATCGACATAAATAGAACGACCGGGTACTTTTCTACTTGCGAAACGGATCACTCCACTCTGGTTTCTTCCGGTGTACAGCCACGCCGGGTACAGCTAGTTTCAGTTGATAAATATAACATTCACATTATTCATAATTTAGCGAATAAATCCATATTTTCCAACAAAGCAATTGCATTTCATTACTGGTCGAGTTCTTCTCTGAAGCATAGATGGTCATAGTGACATAAATAGAAAAACTGGGTACTTTTCCATTCCACACCGGTTTCTCACTGTGCACCTGTTTCGCGGAGAATGGCAAGCAAGAAGAAGAGCACGCGTGCTGGTTTTGTGTCTGCGCGATCTTCAGGGGAGATTACCGCGCATTGATAAGCGCACATGAGCAGATAATCAGTCAGATCTCCGTCAGAGCTCCGCTTCCGGACTATGCTGAGAATGGCTACGAGGCGGGTCTTCGTGTACGGCACTCTAAAGAAAGGAGAGCCCAACCACCACTGGCTTACCCGGGTGGAGAATGGTCAGGCCAGCTTTCTCGGCAAGGGAACCACTGCCGTGAAGTTTCCCCTGGTGGTGGGCACCCGGTACAACATTCCATTCCTGCTGGCCCGCCCGGGGGAGGGGAACCACATCGAAGGCGAAGTTTACGAGGTGGATGTTTCCATGTTTGCCAAACTAGACCAGCTGGAGGACTACCCCCAATACTACGACCGCGAGGAGCAGGCCATCTTAACAGAAGACAATAAGTATGCTCCGAAAGTGGAGTTGCAATTATCACTCTAGTGAAAATCCCTTCCAGAACCATCCAGTGTTGGTTGTACCTGATACGTAACTTCCCGGAGAAGCTGCTGTCCAATCAAATGCTGAGCTCGTACCACAACACCCCGGAGAAGCCATACAGCGAGAAGTCAGTGCGCACAATCCCAGCCAGAGAAGATCTATCTTACTGAAGTTTCAACCCATCTCTTGCAGTTACTTGGAGAGCTGTCCGGAGGACCTCGCGTTCGATGAGTGAGGAGAAAGAAACAAAGCTTGTAAAAAAGTAACGTTTATAAACGGATTTCAACGCATGGCTATTATTCGTATTCTATTACATTGATTCCATACTTCAGAAATGCAAAACGAACTGAACAATAGTGGTTTGTGGCTTGGGTTCGGGTAAGAGTAGTAGCAGTAGCAGTGGTAAGGAGGTAAGATGAATCGAAAAGCCTAGGTGTGCGGGTGCTGGCTGGCCTGGGTCCCCATCAATGACTTGCTGGAGCTCCGTTTCCGTGTCCAGCAGCAGCAGCAGGAGCAGCAGGTGGAGCGGGTCTGCGACCTAGCTAGCTTCGTCGTCAAGCGACTGGAATCGGTTGGTGGCCGCCACCGGGGCAGTCGTGGTCTCCTGCACACGCTGGTAGCGTCCTCCGTGCCGGACCTCTTCGAAGGCGGGTTCGTTTTTCTTCTTGCGCTGTTCCTCCGGGCGCGCCGCACTCAGCGTGGGGAAGAACTCCGTGTTGGTGATGTCCGGAGCAGCACGCCGTGTGCGTAGACCGCCTCCGCCGCCGATTCCTCCGCTGGACATTCCGCTTCCAGCTTGTTGCTGCAAAATTAGTGATATTATATAAACAAGAAAGGAAGGCTAGCTTCGGGCCCCGAAACTTGGAACACCCTTACAGATCAATTGCTTCTAAACTTTTCTAGCTTCCCTTTTGCTAATGGTCAGATTTTCAAAATCGACTTTAGTCATTTTCAAAAGAATGAGTCAGTCATCTTCAAAAATGTCTGAGTAATGCTGAGTAGTGACCTATTTTTCCTCAGCTACATGTCATGGTAGTCCGATTATTATGAGGTTTTCAGGATCCCTCTAATATTTAAAAAAAACAGAATACTTTTTCTCTGTCCTTCGTACGACAGCGATGGAATATAGTGTATAGCTATGTAATACTTGCAACAGAAAGAAGAGACCCGTTTGTGAAGAAGCAGACGGGCATGACTAGAATGTCTGTGCTGATGATGCAGATCAAGAATATATATATATTACACCTCTTTCACTACGAGGCAAAAATGTAGTATACTTCACTAGTGCTCTACTTACGCTGTAACGTAGCGCGGGGGAAACATAGACCTTGGACGATGACGACTTCTCCACCACCTCCACCGGCACCGGGATTTGCATGACCTCCTCGGCGGGGATCACCTTCTTCCACTGCTTCTTCCCGGTGCTTTTATCGTTGCTACCGTCTGCATTGCCATAGCCGTTGCTTTCCTCCTCGTCGTCGCTGCCGTCCTTTGGGGCGGAGGGGATCCGTTTGGAATCCGAGTCGTGCACAGGTCTACTGCAGGAGGGGAGAGACAGTTGACAGTTAATTGCCGAGTTCGAGGCAGACAAAGGCTTTGATGGGTCGGACTGCACTTAATTGATGGGCACACACACAGTCGCACTCAGGCACACTCTATTGCACAAAACTCACTTGGCGCTCAACTGGCCGATCTTTAGGCCACTGTAGTCCTTGCGCTGCTCCTGTTCGAACTCCTTCCACTCCTCCTCCACGGGCTACGGGCGAGACGAGACAGGACGAAACGTGATTAGTCGCGATGCGATTCCCACCCACACCAAATCCCCCCGAATTTCACCAGACTCACCGCGACGGACTCTGGCACCTTGGTGCTCTCATTTTCGTTTTCGCCTGCCACGCCGCCAGCGACTGCTGGTGGTGGGGCTGGGGCTGGCTCCGGTTTCTTCGGCTTGAGCACCTCGCGCTTGCTGCCATCCTCCAGGTTCTTCACCAGCTCGTCGGCCGTCACGAACTTGGTCTTGTTCTTGGACTTCTTTTTGTCCTTTTTCGCGAAGAAATCGTCCAGTTCGGCCATGTTTGTGCAATTTCTGCAATTTAACCACAAAAAGTTGCTTCGCTGCGGTGCTGAGAATTTTGTAGTGTGGCCAGAGAGGCCAAGGGCACGAATGCCTAAAAGCATTGCTTTTGTGAGAAATAACGAATGTGTGAGAACCCTGTATTTCAGCAATAACATTTTATTCATTTAAATAGCATACAATTGCATTAATATATCATATTTTTACCTTATATAACACACTCGGACAGATAATTTAACTTAATTTGAGAATAACATGTGAGCTCCCTTATGATTGAAATCAATGATCAATTTTAGTTATTAAACAATAATAACGGTTTCTATTTTTTGATAAGATCTTTCTTTAGAGCGACCATTCGCTAGGTCAATTAACAGACTTTTAACAGAATCGTTAGTCCTGCGTTGGCGGTCTTTTTAAACACTGCAATAATAACGGACCTGATTCAAAGACCTGGTTTTTGCACAAATATTGGCAAATATGCATATCATGTGCAAAAATCACAGGAAAGACAAAGCATTGGTCACCCATATTCGCGACATTTGTTGCCCAACAGGGTTATTTGCATAGGAGATTGATAACCAGCCAATTAACTCAAACAAAATGGAAATCACGGCAGCAGCGAACGCAAAGCTGGGCCATTGGCCGTTCGTTGTGTAATGCCAACCAAATTTGAATCCATCCGTATCTCATTTTGCATCTCTAATGATGCGAATATGCATGCCAATATATCTGGAGCCCAGCGGCAGAGTCGGAGACAAGAAACAACGAAACCAATAGCCCCGCCAAATTGCGTAGCTAATTGTCCCCAAAATATGTTGACGTATTTCCAGGGATTTGGATATTACTTGGCTCCGCCTAAGTGCCGAAGATGGGTACTTGTCCACTTGGACACAGAAACAAATATTTAGTTCTGTATTAGATTGCAGATTTATGCTTAGACCCAAGGTTTCCAAGACACTAACCTTGTTTACAGAAAGTTGATAGTGTAAATAAATGAATTCATATCAAAAATATATAAATTTCTACTGAAAAAAAAAACTGATACAAAAACTTACCTTATACTCAAGAAACGAAGTCTTTATAAACTAAACAAACAACAGGATCTTAAAAAAGTAAATATACTTGCAAATATGTAACATAAAAAAATCTTTTAAATATGTTGATTTTTTTTTTTTTTTGGTGCAGTACTTGGGACCTTTGCCATTTTGCAAAGACAAACCCACCTAGATTAGCCAAGCCAATAGATATTTATGTCTGTACCAACACCTACCCCTTTTTTCGCTTCGCTACGGCTTGGATTGGTTTACTTTGCATTGGTTTGGTTTGCCACATCCCAGAGCGAAGCCAGACTCAGAGCCGGAGTCACAGCCAAAGCCCATTCATATTAACAAGCATTTGGCTGGCCGCGATCAGTCTTCTTTCGAGCGTCGCAGCGTGCACATCGAGCTATCTGCCCAGTGTTTGCTCCACTCCACCATTGAAGCTCGAGCTACCTGTAATCTGTCTGTTCCGATCCGAACCGATACGTTCCGAACCGAATCGTTTTTCCGCTGCATTGTCGCCCCAAGTTTCGCATCGAATCGCGTTCGCGAGTGACGACGTGTCTGGTTCAACTAGTGCAAGCGCTTTTTAATTGAGGAGAATCCCAAACACTCGAGGTAATTGAACAGTTAATGCACCATAAATCCGCGGCTGGTGGTCTGCCCCCTTGTTAGCCTCATGCAGATCGGTCGGAGCGATTCTGGGCTTACTTTGGAGACAACTGCCTTGTGATTTCGGCATTGTCTTGTGTTTTTCATGTTTTTTTTTATTACGCAATTAGACTGCAATTCGAGGCATTTACCTGCTCAGCGAAGCATTTAATTGCAGATTTTAGTATAGATTCGTATCGGGCCCATCTTGGGGCTCGCTTATGTCAGGGTCGGGTCGTGAACTGTCCCACCGAGGTTTCGATATTTGAAATTTTCCGCTTCCAGCCCTTTGCATACGTTTGGACTTCGACTCGGTTTCCGATTAAGCCTCAGTTTCAGTTTCAGTTTCAGTTTCACCTTTAGTTTGAGGTTCGTCTTCAGCCTTAGCTTTTAATTTTATGTGTCGGGGCTTCATCTCATTTGTATCAATGCTGGGCCCAATACAAAAGTAATTTACATATTGAGGGGGGTTTTTCTGTTTTTTGGTTTTAATTTTTGTGCGACTTGGCGAGCAAAGGCCAAATGGGCAATGGAATGGAAGAATTGCCAAACATTTAAAATTTGTTCGATTTCATGGTTTAATATCTCAGCCTCAAGTGGCTTTCTTAATGATCCTCCACACGACCTGCTGGCCACTGCTGCGGCTCTTCTTCAGCTTATATCACGCATTCACAGCCTTTGAATCGGGGTCAATCAGTCAATCGATCGGATGCACAGGCTACAAACAACAGGGCTGCAGCTTGGAGTGGAAACTTTTAATGGCCCCCATCATCGTTAGCCAGATCTGGGGTCGCAAAAAATAATACTTCAATTCAGCATTTGTAATATGTAAACAAGAGGAGCCAATCCCGCACACCCGCCCCAGACCCACATTTGCTGAGAAGCTAATTAAAGATTCCAAAATGTTTCTACTTACACATGGCCAACCGGTTTGGCTCTAATGAAAATATGACAAAACCGACCAGGGGTTGGGGGAGAAGCTCGTATCGTAAATTTATAAAAATGTCTTGTCTTGGCATTTTGAATAAGGCCATTTTTGCACAACAACTGCTGCAAATTATCTCGGGGGCGGTGTTAATTTGTAATTAGGAAGTAGAATAAAAGATCTCTTATGCTGGTAATTAAGTTACGAGATTTTGGGATGATTATTTGCGTTTACCAAAAGTTACACTTCGGTTGCTCTTGCTCTTGCTCTGGATCCCCCTCCAGCTTTCTCCTCTCCAAAAATATGGATCAAGTTCGTTGCTTAAGTCTTTCGTTTGCCGCCAGCCAAATGGAGCTGCCTTGTTTTAGGTTCAGTGCCTGTTTCAGTTACAGTCGGTGTTTGTTATGCTTATGACTTCGGGTTTGACAACTTGGCCAGGTCGGCTCTCAAACATTTTGGCCAATGTGTGTATATGGCTTTTCGGCTTTGCGGCTTTTCTGCTTGCATAAGTGTAGGCCAGCTACCCGAGTATCTGGAGCTCTTGAGATTTCACACTTATTCGGTAGACGCGTTTTAATTGGCACTAAAACCGACACTGAGGCTAAGTAACTAGACCCCCTCCAAAGCTGAAGGAGAACCGCAATTTGGACGAACTCTGGCCCCCTCCCCTGCTCGATCTTCGGATTGTAGATCCCCGATCCCCGATCTCCGATCGCAGATCGTAATTGTAGTTCAAGGTGCAAGCGACTGCAGAGTCATGCTTTCCTTGCAGTTTCCATCTTCGCTCCGCTGGAGGAGGTTAACACTTAGCATTCAGCGGGATAAAGATGCACTTATGGATGTTATGGATACGGTTGTGCTTGGGCAGGTGCCGACAGAATATATGGGTAAACAAACACGTCCGCTCGGTCTTGCGTGAAATGTCATTACAGGGCCAGAGTGCAAGGCACAGTCGAGGCTTGAATTGAGACTCGGACTCGGATTCGGATTCGGACTTGGATTCGGATTCGGATTCGCAGATGTGGCCAAGTGGAACGCGGCTGCAATCCAAGCCAGCTACATGCAGATTGGGCAATAGCAGAAACAATCCCCTCCTGGTCGGGGGACCAAAATCATGCTAGACGGGTTCGATGTGCTCGGTTGCATAAGCCCGCAAAGAAATGCGAATCCACAGGCGCAATCGAAAACCCAAATAGAAACCGAAAGTCCAACTACAAACCCGTTTGCTGTTGTTGCAGGTTGCAGGTTGCAGATTTCCAGTTGCAGTCGCTGCTTGCTGCCTGTCTGGATGTGGCAAGAGGGGCACGCGTGGCCAGAATTAGCCCCAGTTTTTCCAGCCGCGCTTGCCCAACTCTCTTGCCAATCGCTAGTTTTTCCTCTGACTGGTTTTCGCTTTCCCGGAATGCTTCTTGCGACACTTCGCCCCATTCCATTCCACTTTGCTGCTGGTTCCCCCTCGAATCCGAATTCAATTATAATTCAATTGGAACTGACCACATCAGTGATCATAAAAATTTAATTACCAGTATTCATCTGTACGAAATATTTGCATGTATATATGTTACATATATCAGGAAATTAACTTTTCTTCGTTAAGTCAATCCAGCAATATTATAGTAATTGCTTTAAAAATAGAAGAACTCCTAAGTCTAATATCAAAAATCATGTTTAGGTTAAATAGTAAATCAATTTATTTCGCCGGGGGGTTTCAATGTTTACATATGTTTGGATTAGATTATTTTTAACTCTGCGTTACGTGCCTAGTTTAATATTTAATGAACATAAATACATAATAGAATACAATTGCAGACAAGATGACGGTGGATCTATCGCCAGTGCAGGAATACTACAAGGACAAGACGATCTTCATCACGGGGGCGTCTGGGTTCATGGGCAAGGTGCTGCTGGAGAAGCTGCTCTACTCCTGCCACTCCCTCAAGGAGGTGATCATCATCTGTCGCCCTAAGAGGGGCAAGACCCCGGAGACGCGTCTGGAGGAGATGTTCAAGCTGCCCATCTTCCAGCGCATCAAGGACGAGCGCCCGCACATGCTCAAGAAGGTGTCCATCTACCAGGGCGACGTGACCTTTGACTGTAAGTAACCAAGGCGCAGTAAGCAAAATGGAATGCTCATTCTTCCTTTATTTTTAGTGCTTGGCCTGAGTGGTGAAAGCCTGAAGCACGTGACTGAGAACACCAACATCGTCTTCCACATGGCGGCTACTCTGAAGCTGGAGGGCAACCTACGAGACGCCATCGACATGAACTTGCTGGGTACCCGGCGCGCCTTGGATGTGGCCAAGCAGATGAAGCAGCTCGAGGCCTTCATCCACCTGTCCACCGCCTTCTGCAACTGCGACCAAGAGGTGATGTACGAGAAGGTGTACGAGTTCCCGCACAAGCCCGAAGACCTGATGCGCCTGGCCGAGTGGATGGACGTAAAGACTTTGGACGCTATAACCCCCGATCTGCTCAAGCCGCACCCGAACACCTACACCTACTCCAAACGCCTGGCCGAGCTCTTGGTGCGGGACCATTACGAGTCCATGCCGGTGATCATCGCCCGTCCCAGCATAGGTAAGTGACCTTTCGAGTGACTTCCCTTGGAGACTCGTCCTCCTTCTTGCCTATCTGTGTGGTGCTTTTCGTATGCGCTTGGCTTGCAGCAGATTCGATTTATTTGAGTCATTACTTGCTTGGTGGGCTCCACTGCTCCATGCTCTATGCCCCATGCTCCATGCTCCATGCTCCAACCCGATTTCCCCGCGAACTGGAGGCTGCACTCGCTTCAGCCTTCTCCCTGACCCCCTCTCTGATGCTATCTAATCCTGCGCCCCTGCTTATCTCGGCTTAAGTCCATGTCTATGCTGCCCTGGGCCATTTGCTTGCTTGGCATTTATTACCTTCGATTTTTTTGGCCACCTGGGGACTTTCGAATGTATCTGCAGAAATGAGTATATACGGTTTGTCCAGTTGGCAGTCAATTAAAGTTGTATATTACCGATGCTTTTTGGCAAACCTGATGGCTTGTCATTTGTAGGAAATAGAGAAACAACCATCGCTCAGAAACCTGTTCCAGGGGCTAGATGCAAATCTCCCAAACACAACTATTTAATTAAAGTCTGGGGGCAGCTTTCAAATGGGGCTAAGTGCGAGTGTTTCTGTGATTTGGGGTAGAGAACAGGGAACAGGGAACAGGGCATCAGGGCATCGACTTCCCAGGGAGGTTCAGCGGAACTCCAATTAATTTAAAGACCCGTTTCGATTTCACGAATGGAAAAGGGCATATGCAATGACTAGGCATTTCCGATGTAACAGCCTATGAGGTTGTCTGATTATAGCTTTCGGTCCGTAGAGGAGGAGCAGATTACCCAAACTAGGCAAATAGCTTACGGGTTCAAGGCAGTGCTGACCCGCTTAGCTCGGCAAATAGCCGATAAGTACTGTCAATACCCGCAGTTGCGTCTTCTTTAGCCCACCAACCATCTGGCAAAGATCCGCGGAGTTCACAGTTTTTAGCAAATGCTGATGAATGGGCGGCAGATGAGATGAGTGATGCGATGGTCAGTGGAGGGTGTGTCCGGGGCTGGGCTGGGCTGCTTTGGTGCTAGTTATAAGCCGCTTATCGCCTCCGCCCTCCGCTAATTAGTCAAGTGTCTTTCGCTTTCCGTGTGTTTTATGACATCGCCTCCGGTTCGGTTCGGTGCGGTGCGGTTCGATCGAGCGCTTGCCTCTTGCCTCCTGCCTTGTGCCACCGGCGTTGTGCCACCGGCGTTGTGCCACCTGCCTTGTGCCACCCGCCTTGTGCCTCCTGCCTTGAGCCACCTGCCTCCAGCCTCAAAAATATGCGATCTGGGCAAACTACAATCTGCAAACAGTTACCACCACCACAACTAAAACAACCACAGCAAACAAAAGCGCTTCAAAAGAAAAAGTCAAATTACATGGCCCGCCATAAAAACATTGCTTAAACAAAAACAAAAACATCAAGTACAACTACAAAAACAACAACCAAAGCACACACGTCGTCGTCATTGACCAAAAAGTTCAATGAGCATGCAATGAAAACAGAAGAAACAAAGCAGCAAATACTAAGCAAATCCAACCAAACACGCTTCCCCCGCTCACGCTGCTCCGTCTCCGGCTTGGCCTGCACTCCGCCTTCGCCATTGCCTCCACTCCGCTCCAGGGAATCTTCCCGGATTCCGGACCCCCCTCTGAACCCGTCTCCCGTCCGGCAGTGTCGCCGTCGGCATACGAGCCCGTTCCCGGGTGGGTGGACAACCTGAACGGACCCACGGGTTTGATGGTGGGCGCCGGGAAGGGTGTGATCCGCTCCATGCTGATCGACCAGCGCCACCTGTCCGAGGTCATTCCGGTGGACTACGCCATAAATGGGCTGTGCGTGATCCCCTACCAGTTTGCCCAGCTGGCGGAGAGGCCTACAGAGGTGCCGGTGTACAACATCACCTGCGCCGACCACCGCAAGATGCAGTGGGGCGAGGTGATTGAGATGAGCAAGGAGATCGGCTACCGCTACCCCATGGAGGCGGGCCTTTGGTACCCGGACGGATGCATCACCACCAACAAGCTGCACCACAACATCAACGTGGTGCTATTCCACTGGCTGCCCGCCTACGTCATCGACTTCATCCTGCTGCTGCTCGGCCAGAAGCGCTTGTAAGTTGGGTTGGGGGGCCAGCTCCGGAGAGAGAGAGACTGACCGTTTCTTCTCCAGCATGATCCGTGTCCAGAACCGCGTCTCTGTGGGACTCGAGGTGCTGCAGTTCTTCACGATGCGCGCCTGGTTCTTCAAGTCGGAGGCCTACCTCTCGCTCTGGGAAATGCTGAATGAGGCGGACAGGAAAAAGTAGGTACCGTGGAGAACGTTCCTAGAGCAAGGAGGCAACTAACCTCCTCCTCCCATCCTCCTATCATCCACCCCCTCCAAGCTTCAACATGGACATGGACCCCGAGGAGACGGTACCCATGTACATCGAGTCGTGTGTCCAGGGCGGGCGGCAGTACCTGATGAAGGAGTCGCCCGACAGCCTGCCTCGAGCCCGGCTCCAGCTTAAGCTGTAAGCGAGTCCGCCCCCGCACTCGATCCCTGAATCTCGAACCCTTCTCTGAGCCCCCTCCCCCCCTGTTCCTTTCCTTTGCAGAATGTACATCTTGGACCGCGTGTGCAAGACGCTCATCGTGGGCTCGCTGTGCTATTGGAGCTATGGGTTGGTGGCCCGTCTCCTGGGCGTCTAGGGCATCGACCCTGAGCCCCAGACCCAGAGACCCACCCCACACCGAACCCTCCTCTCCTATTTAATTCGCGCGCATTTCACAATCAATCTCCGCTTAGGCTCGCTTCGGATCTGGTTTTCATTTTTACCTTTAAGTGATTATCTATGTTTCATGTGAAATAAACAACAACAAAATACCACCCGTGGTGCAATGTGTGTATCTGTGTCTGTGTCTGTGTCTGTGTACTGTAGCTGTATCTGTAGCTGTGGCTTTTGTGTCTGTGCTTTCAAGTGTCCAAGTGTCGATCCAGTGCTGAGGACCATTCCGACCATCCGACCATTCCGAGACCACACGAACAACACAAACACAACAGGACAGACACTCCCACACAGATCTCCATAACCCCATCAATCCACACTCGTAAACAACCATCCAAACAACCTAATCTACATTTGCACACTCACTCCTGGTTGAAAACCTAACACTAAACATCCCACACCTACTCTCACACACATTAACACTCGTAATACGGCTGCGGTCAGCATCATCCTGGGCTTCGTGGTATGTAGAAAGGCATAGTCTGGAGTGCAGATCCTGCTCTGGTACTAAAAAACAATCTCGCTCCTCCCCCCAGTCTCCCCAGCTGCCTATGAGCCCCTGCCCGGGTGGGTGGACAACCTGAACGGACCCACGGGCCTCATGATCGGATGCGGCAAGGGCGTGATCCGTTCCGTCCTGGTCAACCAGAAGAACAAGGCCGAAGTGATCCCTGTGGACTATGCCATCAACGGGCTCATCGTCATTCCCTACGAGTTCAACAAGCAGGCCAAGCGACCGGCCAACGTCCCAGTGTACAACATCACCAATGCCGACCACCGGAAGATGACCATGGGCACGGTGGTGGAGATGAGCAAGCGGATCAACAAGCAGATCCCCTTCAACGCCGGCCTCTGGTACCCGGATCCCTGCGTGACCACCAACACCCTCTACCACAACTTCAACGTGGCCATGTTCCACTGGCTGCCCGCCTACTTCCTGGACTTCCTTATGCTCCTTTTGGGCCAGAAGAGATTGTGAGTGACTCCACTGTGCGCTATGGCAGGATTGGCATCTAATCTCTTTTGTCCCTCCTCTAGTATGCTGCGGGTGCAGGAGAAGATCTCGACGGGCCTGGGCGTACTCCAGTTCTTCACCATCAATGCCTGGAGCTTCCGATCCGACAACTATGCCTCGCTGTGGAGCAAGCTCAACGAGGAGGACAAGGACATGTAAGCACACATTCATTTGAATATTTAAAATAGTTTACACAAACCTTACCAATCGAATTCCAATTCAGTTTCAACATGGACATGAACCCCAAAAACTGCGAGGAGGAGTACATGGTCGAGTGCGCCATGGGAGCCCGCAGGTTCATACTGAAGGAAAAGGATGAGGACCTGCCCAAGGCCCGTCTGCACATGAAGATGTAAGTGGTCCCAGCTAGTGGTAATTTTCAAAGCAAACCTAACCACGAACTCCCCACTCCCTTTCCTTTCCAGCCAACATGCCGTGGACATCGTGTGCAAGACCCTCATTGTGGGAATGTTCTTCTACTACGTCCTCAAGTGGACGGGGGTGCTGGCCCTCTTTTGAGTCCGGATTCGCGGACTCGCATTGGTTTGGTGGTCACAGGCATTTACTTAGTCACTTATCTTAGTTGTAGTTACGCATATTCGAGGTTTCGATTCCAAATAAACATGATCCTAGGTTGTTGAATACACACTTATCGCCACCCACGTTGTTTCACTCTGATCTGGTTCCCCCTCGTCCGAGTAGTCCGAGGACTCGATTACCTGATTTTTTCTTGTTCTCCCAGTAACGCCCGCCGTGGTTGAGCCCCTGCCAGGTTGGGTGGACAACATGAACGGCCCGACGGGAGTCCTGATTGGCGCTGGCAAAGGAGTGATCCGCTCGATGATCTGCAACGGCGAGCTCAGGTCCGAAGTTATCCCGGTGGACATTGCCATCAATGGGCTCATTCTGCTGCCCTACCACAACAGTCTGGCGGAGAAGAGGTGAATTCTAGTGACATATTTCCCCTCCATGTTGTGAAATCACACTCGATATTTTCTCCTCAGACCCCTACAGATCCCAGTCTACAATCTGACCGTTGACGATGACAAGAAACGCACTTGGAAGTGGATCATGGACGTGGGTCGCGACTTGGGCAAGAAGGTAGCGGAGTCGATTCCCAGAATCAGGATGGGGTTTCTCAATATTTCTTTAATTGCCTGCAGTATCCCTTTGAAGTGGGATTATGGTATCCCGATGGCAACATGACCTCCAGCAAACTGTACCATACCTTCTGCGTTGTTATGTTCATGTGGTTGCCAGCATACCTCATCGATCTGCTGCTCCTGATCTTCGGGCAACGTCGTTTGTATGATTTTTGGAGATCAAGCTTGGTTTCCCCATGGACTATTTAATTTTTCTCCCTCCTTCCAGCATGATCCGCGTACAAAATAAAATCGCCGTGGGCCTGGAGGTGTTGCAGTTCTTCACCACTCGTAATTGGGACTTCAAATCCACACGATTTGAGCAGATCTACAAGGAAATAGGTGCCACAGATCGTAAGATGTAAGTATACAATTTATTTACCGATTTCCGATCTTCTTATCCACTCTCCCCCGGTAGCTTCAAGATCAACACCAACGATGTGGACGACTATGAGTACATGAAGATCAGTATTCTTGGGGGTCGTCAGTATGTCATGAAGGAGCCTCTGACCTCGTTGCCCAAATCTCGCATACAGTTGAGATTGTAAATAGTTCTCGAAGAGATTATATTACATTTCACTTAAACTTTATGTTCTCCAGCATGTACGTCCTGGATCGCAGTTGCAAAACCCTTTTCCTTGTGGGTCTCCTCTACTGGGTCTCAGCCAAAGTGGGATTAATCGAACTTGTGCGGAACGGATTGCAGTCTGGAAAATAAAATCATATCGAATATTACATTTGCACGTTTCAGACTCTTCATATGTCTATCACATCATCATGTTCATGTGCCTTCCATGGGAATAGTTACTGTTAAGGCAGGACAAATTAATTCAGGTGTTTTGTATACGTAATATTACGAATTTTTTGTAATAGCCACACATAAATAAATGAGCCGCATTTCCATCTAATAGTACAATATTCTAGGCTAAGAGTTCCATGTTCTATGTAATCAGAAATGAAATATTAATTAAATGAAAGTTAAAGCAAATTAAACATGATTTAATTTATTTCACTAAACACGAAATCCTGGTTACACCTTCATAGACATTAAAATTCAAATTTGAACTGAATTGAACTGAGCGCAAAGTCTCCCATTTCGGTGTGTCCGAAAATCCCTCAAATGCCCCACAACTATCGATAGCAAGCTCCCGATAATTGTATATCGACATGTCAGCTCTGTTAATCTTAACAGTCGAACGGAAAGCTGTAAGCTCTCTGCTAATCGCATTTTAAAGATCACTTTCATTCGTTCAGATTTAGTCGCTGGCTGAAGATACTCAAATAAGGTAATGATCGCGGGCGATCGCGCTTTCAAATAATTTCCAAAAAGGATTTTTTGAAGTTGTGGTTTCGAAAAAAATACGTTAGTGGTTCGCTAAACCAATCCAGTGAATCATCTAAATCCATTATGCAAATCAATGTGATGCTGTGACAAAACCGAGCTTAAGATGCTGATGACTCGCGGTGAAATTCGAACTTATTATTAGTTACTCCGAGTGAATCATGTGTAATGCAGATAAAAACAGAATGAGTAAAACCGCAGTTGCAAAGATCAACCCACACAACAACAACCGACAACAACGGCAGTAAAACAAGTTTTAAAACATTTAACGTCAAACCAAGGTTAAAAAACTGCAGAAAACGGCGCCCACGGCGCATTGGCAAAAAATTGAATAATAAAAAAAACTGCTTTGTTTTAATGACGTCGAGAACAGCTAATAGATTGATTGAGTTGCATTTGATAAATGATTGATTTTGAATTAAAACGCGCACGTGACATCATCAAAGTTTTTTAAAACCATTTTCTAAAGCCCGTGGGCAGCCCGCGAACCTTTTAAGGCAACAAATGCGGTGGCAGGTTCCCCCGAAATGATCGTGTTTTTGGGACCGACGCTCGAAACTCGGTGTACCTAGGGAACACCTAAAAAGCCACATAAATGAAGAGCATTCATGCTGACCAGGCGCTTCTCCTCCTGCCTGCCTGCCGGGCTGTAAATTGAGCGCAATGTTTGCCCAACTGCTGGGTGGGGGACGAGACAGTCCAATCCGAGCTGTCTTTGTCATTTGCATAAAATTAAGGCATCGAGTACTTCCGTCACCCCTTTCCCATCTCCCCTTCCACCGAAAACGCACTACACATGTTCTGAGCTTGAATTTGCATTTTTAACTGGCAATTACAATTAAGTAATCCATCGATTAGGCTATTCGCGGAGTGCTTGCCCCCCTTTCTCTATTCTATATATGATCAGCCTATTCACGACCACATTTCCATAGCACATCGTGAGCGGATTCATTCGCTCGTCGGCTTGGCTCCGCCCATTCAGCTTTTGTTTATTCGTTGGCTTCTTTTTGCAGAGCACAGCGGCGTAGTTCCAGGGGTGTTTAATTTCGATGATCTTCACTCGGCGAAGAATCTCCTGAAGCTGTTGCTTCCACACTGCAATTAATATTCATTCGTTTCCTGGATACTACCCCCTCTACCCGAGCGGGCATGTGTGCCTAATTAAATTATTTGGAACTACTGGATCGTGCGGAGAGCTTCGCCCACTCCCCTCTCGAATCTTTTGTTGTGCGCATGATGTGGGTCAGTCAATTGTTTATGAAGTGCACAGAGGGTACAGACTATACTATATATTTAACAAACAATTGTATATAGAGCATCGCTATATGCGAATGTCAGTGCGAGTAGCCCACTCTGGTAGAGTGTTCGCCTGTATTGTGTGTTGCTAGATAAACATTTCTTGTACATAACTAAATTCTGCTGTGGCTGTAGTTTTTTTATTTTTCGCGGATGCTTCACAAACTCACTTCACCATGAAGTCAGCCCCATCCACAGTCACATCCCAATCCACAGACCCATCTGCTCACGCATCCATCTTAATTATGAAGTTTTTATGATGACAATTTCGGGCCGAGCTCAGGAAAGTTTCGCTTGGGCTATGTACCCACAGAAACCCCAACTCTGCCCTGGCCCTGCCTCTATCACGATCGCAGTCTTTTTTATACTTTTTTTTTGTGGTGCGCAGCTTATTTTAGAACTGGAATTTCTCGCCTTTTCCCTTTGTTTTTCCAGCATTAATTTCAAGTGTAAACACTGCCGATCCGGCAGCGTCTGTTCTTCATTAAATGCTCGAACAAAAGTGCACTAAATAGAGTAAACAATGTGTTCAGTTTGCCAATAAACAGATTTTATGGACAAGTAAATTAGTTTATTATATTTATGGGCCTCGCCCACGCCTTTCCCTTCCTTCCCCTCGAGCATCTCAATGTCACGAAACGCGATCACGATGCCAGAACTTCGGATTTCGCTTGGGTGCCATCACGTACCAAGTAGATAAAACAACTCAAAAGAAGAATAATGTCTGGATATATGTGTTTGCATCCTGAAGTATGTGAAAGTGCCTATACAGCCTCGCGAATCTCCCTCCCGGCTGTGTGTCACATTTGCAGACATTCAGACTTATAATCCCCACTTCCTTTCTATTTCTGTGAAATTCCAAGGCTCTTGCTGGTGACTTGTCCAGCGGATTTCCTTTTCCGAATCAGATTGGGGAGTATACATATTTCTGCTTAATTTCCGATGAGTGCACTTATTTGCTGGCCTTTTTTGCTGTTCCTGTGAAAACCTGATCGACGGGTTTTCTTTCGGCAGCTCACTCCATTCCTGTATTTCACCGGCTCCGGATGCTGCGAGGAACTCGACTTCTGTTGCCACTCACTTTGGAAAACGTTTTCGGTTTGCTGTTTCTGCTAATTACCATTACGCCATTCTGTCAACCGTCAACTAAGACTTTAGCTCTTTGCTGTTGCCAACAATAGTGTGGTTTGTCAATTGGTTTAACAAATACTGCGGTGAGCAGAAAACAAATAGTAGAACATAACAACCCGCAAGTCGAGACCAACAGTAGGCCAATTAGGGAAGATGATTGTGCGATTCTGTTTATCTTATCAGGCCGGGGGTCATTTACAATGCCAATACAATTTGTTTTGATATTCAAACAACATTGGCTTAGCCAATGTGGCCAAAAGCCACAATAGACGAGCTAATGTTTCCTGATTATCGATTCGCGGCCCATTGATAGATAATCAGCAGTGGCGTATTCAAATGAGGTCTGTGATTAGCCGATTTCTCACACATTTCAAGTATCAAGTATCAGAGGAGAGGAGAGGTGAGGTGAGGTGAGGTGAGGAGGAGAAGCCAAGCGAAGATCTCACAGAAGACGCCGCCTTGAAATTTAAGCAAGAAGCCGCCGATAAATTGTGCAATTTCAGCACTCCCATGGACTGATCCGCCCCCCCGAGGGCTTCTTCTGAGGTTCTGAAACGAAGGGTAATCAAAGCGTGAAGCTCAACAAATTGATTGCTAATTGATACTGATGTGTCGATTATTTTATGATTATTCTTTATGATCGTTAAATGCCGATATCCCAGACCAAACCTGATTCGAATTTGTAGATCATTCCGACTGAGGCCAGGGGCTACTCCATGGGTTCAAGTACTTCCTCCCATTCCACTCCACTCCTCTCCGACTTTGTCTTGTCTCGTCTTCGATGGGATTGTTATAATTTAATAACTACATGGGGGAGCAAATTGAGAGCGAAGTTCGTACCACAGAAACCACTTAGAGACGCTTTCTTTAATTGCCCCAAAAAAAACCGGCAGGGCAGCTTTTGGCTCCTCCATCCACATTCCCAGCTGCTGGCCAACTCCATGGGCTGTGTTGTGTGAAAATCATCGTAGCATGAAGCGTTGTCAAATGCCTTTTTCGTCTTTCCACTCGTCCACTCGTCCACTCCCGTGCTATTGTCTTAGCAGCCCAAGGCCAGGCGGAGTGCTCGAGAAGAATCAGAAGTTGGGCGAGCAATGCGGGCTCTTGCATCATTGCCAACTGACCATTACGCATACGCCGCGTGGGGGCTCATTAGCATTAACACTAACTTGGAGATTGCTCATCCGCCCCGTATTCGCTGACTGCTTTCAGACCACACACACAAATGGACTGCGGCTTTCTCGAACTGCAACCCCTGCTCTCCGCAGCCCTGGAAAAGAGGGACCTTCGCCAGTTCACCGAAGCCCTGGACAAGGGGGCACAGGCTGATAGCGTGGACAAGGGCGACCAAGGCACCATTTACGAGAAGGCACTCTCCACAGCTGGCTGCGGGGATTTCATTGCGGCCTGCATAGCCCATGGGAGCAGTGCCAACTATGTGAGTAGTATATTATACCACAGACCACATTATACCCTGCCCCTTGGGCTAAGTTGTGCAACTGTAATACACATTTGATAATGGAAACTAATACTCCTCCTTGTTGAACCACACAGGTCAACAATAAGAACAAGGCTGCGGTTAGCTTTGCCACCGATTCGACGGATCCTGGAAACCTGAAAGTTTTGCTGAACAATAAGGGTGTACAGGTGGACAGTAAGTACGGCAATCTGACGCCGCTCAACTCGCTGGCCAAGAAACTCAAGGCGGAGAACGCATCGGCGGTGTATGAGTGCATGGAGCTGCTCCTCAACTACGGTGCCTCGCCCAACTTGGTGGACCAGGGCGAGTTCACGCCTTTGAACCATGTGCTGAGGAAAAAGATGATCCCCAAGGAGGAGCGGTTGCACCTGGTGCAACTCTTCCTGGCCCATCCGCTGGTGGACATTGATAGATACCGCAACGGCGAGGTGCGCCAGCTGCTGCAGACCCAGTTCCCGGAGCTCCGGCTGCCCGCGCAGCGCGAGACCGGAACAGAGGAGGAGATCGACTGCGAACGGCTTCTTAGCACGCTGCGGAACGGGGACGAGGAGCGGTTTGAGCAGCAGTTCGCCAAATACCAGGAGAACCTCAGTGACAACCAGTTCAACAGCAGGCAGGGGGAGCATCTCTCCCTTCTGGAGGAGAGCGTCAAGCTGGGCAAGCAGCGGGCCCTAGAGGCCATCCTGAGCACCGGAGCCAACATCAACGCAACGGCCGGCAAGGCCAACAACGCCAGCGTCGTCGAGCTGGCCGCGATCTGGGGCAACCATCGGGCCCTGGACAGGCTTCTGAAGCATCCCAGTCTGCAGCTGGCCCCCAACGCCAAGCTGCTGAACAACGTGATAAGTCGGCTGGAGGGGCAGCCGTACGACTTCTGCGACTACAAGCTCTGCTTCAAGCATCTCCTGGAGAGCGATCGGGTCGACATCAACGAGACCGACACTGGTGGAATGGTGCCCCTCGCCTACGCGGTCAAGTACCGCAACACCTGGGCCATCAGGGAGCTGCTGCAGCATGGCGCCTACATCGGGGCCAAGAGCCGCTTCGGGGACCTGCCCATCGAGGACATCGCGCCGGAGGTTCTGGAGGAGCACTTGGACTCCTGCATCACCACCAACGGCAAGAAGGCCGGTGAGCCGGACTACGAGGTGGTGATCAACTACAAGAACCTAGTGCCCCAGGAGGCGAATCCCTCACCGACATCAGCTCTGCCTAATCAGCTGCACGACGAAATGACCTCCATTGCGCACATCGCCAAGTCCAAGGAGCTGCGCCATCTGCTGCAGCACCCGCTGATCTCGAGCTTCCTCTTCCTCAAGTGGCACCGCCTGTCGGTGATCTTCTACCTGAACTTCCTGCTCTACTCGCTCTTCACCATCTCCATCACTACCCACACCCTGCTCAAGTTTCACGAAAGCGATCACACAGCCCTGATCGGGTTGTTTGGACTCCTCTCCTGGCTGGGCATCGGCTACATCATCCTGCGGGAGGCCATCCAGCTGCTGATGTCCCCGGGGCTATACTTCCGTTCCGTGATCAACTGGATGGAGCTGGCCTTGATTGTCCTCTCGATCCTCACAAGCAGCGAAGCCACCTACGACAAGGAGACGCAGCGCGTCCTGGCCGTCTTTACCATCCTGCTGGTTGCGATGGAACTGTGCCTGTTGGTGGGCTCCCTGCCGGTGCTCTCCATCTCGACGCACATGCTCATGCTGCGCGAGGTGTCGAGGAGCTTTGTCAAGATCTTCGGTCTGTACTCGATCTTCGTGGTCACCTTCAGCATGTGCTTCTACATCCTCTTTGGCAAGCCTCCGCTGGACGACCAGACAAAGCCGACTGCGAGTCCGAGTCCCAGTGCGGAGGGAGAGCCAGAAGGGGATGGCGACTTTAACACGTTCAGCAAGCCCATCGAGGCCCTGATCAAGACCATCGTGATGTTGACCGGAGAGTTCGATGCCGGAGACATCAAGTTCACCAGCATCTACACTTACCTGATATTCCTGCTCTTCGTCTTCTTCATGACCATCGTCCTGTTTAACCTGCTGAACGGTCTGGCTGTGAGCGATACCCAGGTGAGTTGCAGTCCCAAAGTTGTTCTGACCATGCTTTCAGACCCAGCTAATCCTCATCCAAATTTTCGATCTGCAGGCCATCAAGGCTCAGGCGGAACTGAACGGAGCCATCTGCCGCACCAACCTGCTGACCCGCTACGAGGAGGTGCTGACTGGTCGCCAAGGTCGGGGCGGATTTATCTTGCGGAGCAGGGGTGCCCGGAGCATTTGCCAGCGCCTGATGAACGTCTATCCGAACTACCTGAGTCTGCGCCAGATCTCCGTGCGGCCAAACGAGGACAACCAAGTGCTCATTCCCATAAGTAACCCGTACGAGCTGAAGACGCTGGATGGCAAGGCGGAGGCCGGCTTCCACAAACTACCCACTAGTGTTCCGGCAGCCCATCTTGAGCATAAGCTACTCGACCCTCCACTCCGCCTGCTGCCCTGCTGCTGCTCAGTGCTGACCGGAAAATGCTCCCGGATCGACGGAAGGACGGTCAAGCTGGCGCTGGCCATCATCGACCGCAAGTCCAGTTCAGAGCAAAGGAGTCTGAGCGAGCAGATGAGCGACAGGCGACTACTGCAGATCGAGCAGAAGCTGGAGCACCTGGTCCAACTGTTACAGGAGCGCAACTGATCTCCGCATTTAATTTATCCCACTGACCAGGGACAGACTCACACTTCGATTAGTCGGAAATTGTTTTTATTAACATACGAATAATGAAATTGAACAAAACCCTTAATAATTGTCAGTAAGTACCATAAGTAGTATATAATGGTTATATAGACAGTAAATATTGTATAAACGAATATCTTTACTGTACCATTTGTACCCGAGTAAATATTTAATTTCAAATTTTCGCTTAGTATTCCTTGGTTGCTTACTTGGTTTCTTTTGATTTGATATGATTCGGTTCAAAATGTGTGTTAGTCGCCACATACGAGTATTATGGTTAATGGTTTCTTAACAGTAATTACTGATTCTCTTCGCCCTCGTCATCTGCATCTGTACCTGTATTATTTGAGTCAGATATCTGAGCTGAGCTAGCTGAGTGTGGTGTGTCTAGTGTGGCGGACCAAATCAACTCGAATTTCACGGACCTAAGGGCTAACGAGGCAATCACTGGCAATGGCAATTCGAGTGGAAATTTATGCAGATTTATATTCGTTATAATCGTGGCCATAATTTGTTAACAATTTTCTGCCTAATTATCGCATCAAATGGTTTCCGACAGCCGCAAAGTAACGAGAAATTAAAAACGCTGCGATTTGATCCGCTGGAGCGATGATTAAGCTAAGCTAGATGCGATATTATAAACTTTAGTTTACCCGATTAAGCCTTAGCTGCTGTAGGACTAGGACTAGGGACTAGGACTAGGACTAGGACCATAAAGGCGGCAAACCAAAATAATTGACTTAGTTCTCAGAGCTGTTCATTTTCAACAATTGCTGGCATAGCCTCCTCCTGCTCCTATTCATCCTGGTTGAAGTGTTCTTATTGCTGATGCTGCTGCTGCTGCTGCTGCGGGTGAATCGTTAACTTTAATCGTTCGCATATATATACTATAATCTCAACAATAAATACGTATATATAAATAAAATCGTGTATTCTGTAAGGCATGCCTAATCAAACCAGCCGTATTGCTAACTATAGGTATATATGTATGCACTTTGTGTATGACCAGCCGCTCCGGGACTGATCTGATCTGATCTCTGATCTCCTGTCTCCTGCTTGCGTCCTGCCATGAGCCTTAAATGCACAGGACTCGGCCTGATCTGTTCTGTTCCTTTCTGTTCGCTTGGTTCGTTTGCAGTTTCATTTCCTGACTTGACTGGGAGCAAAGCGTTTCTACTGCGATTACGAGTATTGATTGATAATATCTAGAGCTAAGTTAGCGTTATTATTAATATTACTTCCACGGTTGCTAGCTGTGTCTAACTGGCCTGCCTCCTGCTGTTAATTTGAGAGACTTGGGTGACGCCTCGATGCGCTCTTCTAATTGAATATGCCTCGTTCGATTTATTGTCGTTATACTCTATGACTAAATTAAACACCGTCCCACATCATTGTTAATCGTTAATCGTAAATATCGCTTCAATCGGTCTGTGTTGAGAATAACTAAAATTAAAGCTTCTTTCATTTTGGTTTCTTGTGCTTTCGTTTTTTTTGTTTTTTGTTTTTTTTTTGGTTTTTGTTTTGTTTGTTGTTTATGTTTGGATGAGGTTCTATTGCTATTTCGTTATCATTATCGCTTTTCGTTTATGTACAATCGAATACGAGTAATAAATATTGTAAATCCTATGTCGTACAATATATAATCCTTGCAACTGTTAGGCAATACATTAAATATCACTTAATTGACGAGTGTTTGGTTTCTGTCTGCTTCTTGTTTGTTTGTTTTTTGTTGGTTTTCTTGTTTCCGCTTTTCCGCATGCCATCTATCTCTGTTAACAATTCTAATTAAAATTATGACCTTAGTTTCTTGGTTTTGTGTAAAAATTGCAGTTAAAATCACAATTAAGTTGTTGTGTGTACGTTCATTTGGTTTTTGTTGGTTTTGTTTTTGTTTTTATTTTGGTTTTTGTTTTTGTTCCTGGAGAAAACGATTAGTTGGTACCATAGAATTTCAATTTGCTATCAATCGCTGTCTGATTGTCTGTTGTTAAGTTGTAAAAGTAGAGTATAGAGTGGAGAACAGCGGAGTGGAGTGCCCTGGATGCTGCCTGTTGCTGAGGGTGTAATAAAATGTAGTATACGAGTATATATTCAATATATTCAACTCCTCCCCTTCCTCATCCTGTTTCTGTTCGATGTGTAAACTTAATGCAATCACAATGGCGACTTAAGAGAGAGAACAACATTTAAAAAGTAACAAAAAAGTAACACAGGGCGCGTTTCTTGGAAACCTGGCCCGACTAACCATTATCAAAGAGTCGTACAAAGAAGTCGAGTGTAAAGTGTAAATCATTTGATAAAATAGAGTTCTCGTGGAAGCTTTTCGGTTATCGTTTTTGTTTCGTATAGGAGACCACAATTGCTTTGCTGGTTGCTTTTGATTTGCTTTTGTTTTATGTATATATTAAATCGGGAGCATACGAGTAGAAAGAAACTAAATTTAGGTCTTTGACTTAGGTAGGACTGCTGATTGATTTCGTTTTGGGTTTGAATAACGATTTCGATTCGATTTGATTCAAGTGCTGGGTGGCTAGATCCCGACTGGGAGTACGTTAATTTTAAATCTGTGTTGTAGGGGGTGTAAGTGTAAGGTGCGAGATCACTTGACATTGTTCTTTGGCTTAAGTTCTTACTGTTTCGGATGTAGAGTTAGGATTAGCATTAGGGGCGGGGACGAAGGCGGGGCCATAAATATTTACAATAATAATCAAATCTACTAATACTTATTCGCTTTGTACTTCGAACAATCGGTAATGGATAATATTCATTCGCTATCATAATCGTATTGGTAATCGGAAATATTTCATTAAATCGTCACTAACTAATGTCATATGTCTGTAGGCTATGTTCGCTAGGTAAATGTATCTATTTATAAGTATCTATTCATAGTAATAGCTCATTAGTTTAAAATACTTCCTTTGGCATATGTACAAAATATTAAAGATGCAATATATACATATACCGCTGTATATGCAGCTCGTTTAGATTCGATTCGATAATTGAGAAAACAAACACTACAGTTATGAGCTAGACCTAACCGCGATAGTTAGTTACACATGTAATGCCAATCTCTATGTATTGTATAGTTCAAAACAACCTTCGAAAAGTTCAAGAAACTAAGAACCGAACACAGTTCCTCATCTTACTCTTACTCATCCTCATCATTATCCTCCTCCTCAATTCTGATTGTGACTATTATAATTATGTCGATTTTTGATTCGAGTACTACAACGGTTTAATGCACGTCTTGTTAACATAGAGTTAATATTGATTTCGTCCTTAGATCGATATTGTATGTATAAATTGCTGGATAGTTCCGTATCTGGATCCGTATATGTATATGTGTATATGTTAATGTTTATGTATCTGGATCTGTATATATATGTATATATATATATATATATATATACCGTATAAAGCGACTAGTATATGTAATTTAGGTAATCGACTATAATAACAAAGAGGCGATCCGATCCGATCCCCCTGCCTAAGCCTATTCCTAAGCCTAAGAAACTACGGCTACGGCTGACACAAATGCACTCAGGAATCGGCATTGGGTTCGCACTCAGACCGAAGCTTGTCAACTCGTCGAGGTGGAGGTGCTCCTGTCGCTCCTGGCACTGCTCCTCACACTACTGCTGCTGCTGCTGCTGACACTCGGGCTCTCCGGGTCCAGTTGCCGGCTGGTGACCGAGGGTCATCTCTGTGTGTCTGGAAGGACCTCCTCTTCCTCGGCCTGCGCAACAGTCGCCTTCCCGTCCACTTCTCCTCCTACGGACCTCTCGGGATTGTAGTCATAGAATACTTGCGAAGTGTCGCCCTGCACATTCACGTCGATCGGCGCATCCACATCTACCCTGGGTGAGGGTGATCCCGAAGGCTCGGTGCTAAAGTCCCCGCGCGGAGGTTCCTTGGGACTGTCCACCATGATCTGCACCGTGGGCACCGGACACGTGTCCATGCTGCTCTCCACTGAGCCCGTGCTGATGCGGATCTGGGGCGGGAGCCTGTTCCCACCATTCCCGTTTCCGCTGCCATTGCATGGGGAGGAGGGGCTGCTCTCGTCCTCCTCCTTGTACTCCTCGCTCTCGCGGTGCACCAGCACATGGACCAATGTGGCGTTGTCTGGACGCAGACCTAGCAAGTGGGGATGCGGATGCGTCTGCTGGTCCGGCGAGGGCCTCGTGACGATTACCTCGGGAGCGGGTGCATCCGCTAGAAGTGCAACAAAACAGGATATTAGGGTTCAGTTCGATGGAGGGATCTCGGACACGGTACACATACAGACAAAAGCGTTCTTGTTAACTCGCAAAGCGCTCTGTGCTGACAAACCTCTTTCTAGGGGCGGTTTCTTGCGAATGAAACTAGAGGCGCGCTTACGTGAGGGAGCCGACCCGCTGTCGGAGGCGGAGGTGGCATCCACTGGAGGGCCACTCCCGGAGGCACAGGCGGAGGTGGCCGTGCCGGAAGCGGAGGTTGAGGTGGTGTTGGTCGTGTGGTTCATAGCGGCTGTCGTGGGTGAAATGCACGCATTAGTGTCGGGCAATCGTGGGGCACACGCACAAGTACAAATACAAATACAAGTAAGAGGTTGTGTGGACAGACAGGTAGATAGGTCAGTTAAGATAGACAGAGATCGAGTGGCGAGAGTAACATAGATGAGTCAAGAACGAAAGCTTATAAGTTGGGATGAGAGATTCCTCGGGTGCAGCATAAGATGGAGAGGGTGCAGCTGTGGGTGGTGACTATATATGTACATAGAGACAGAGTATTTACAAGTGGCTTGAATGGGTGGTGGATCGGTGGCTTGGTGAATGGGTAAGTGGATACGTGGACACTGGATAGTGGATAGTGGTACTGGTAGTGAGTAGGCACTTGTCAATAATTACTTTTTCTATGTACTGAAGGTGAGGTTAAGCTGTCATCGACAGCATCCTGATGACGCAAAAAGAAATTATAAAAGCTTCGGCGACGACTTGCTCTAGGCGCTTCCACAAATATGCTACCGCTAATAATAGTAATAGTTTAGTAGTAGTTGGAATAACAGTAACAATCATAAGCGTAATTTCATTATCTGGTTTGGGATGTAGAATGTCTGGGTACAGGTATAGGTATAGGTATAGGTTTGGGTACGGGTATATAGGTAGGCTTACAGGTCGATACATAGATTCAGATCGAGGATTGTTGCGTTTCAACAATAGCTGCAATTTTTTAGACGAAATTACAAAAGAAAGAATGCAAAGCCTTCGACTCTAAGAAGCTGTACATCATTGTGATTGGTGATGATGAGCTCGAATTGGGGTGGCATTTTAGTCGCTTCGGTTTCAATTCGTCTGATGGATGCTGCTACATTCAAATTATAAAGAGAGTACTTAGCTAAACTAGGGAAACAATCTAGGTAAAAGGGCAGGCAACCAAGAAAAAATCAACTCAAACTGCGCATTCACGTGTCCATCGCAATCAGAAAGTACCAGAGAGTTGGGTGAAGTCGAATGGGGCGATTGGATCGAGGTTTCCGGTTAGGCCGCTACTTACAAATGATCGTATTAATAATTAAAGGTATTACTCAAATGTTTTAAGAGCTGCAATTAGCTGTGGTTCTTGTCTGATATTGTTGGATTGGATAGTTGTCGAATAGTAGACTTTGCTTGCGTTCGCTTAAATGAGCTGAGTTGAGTTGAGAGTCGAGTAGGATGGAGATACTAGATAGGTACATATTTAGTGGTCGACTGATACTGGAGTACTAAATAGTTGAGTCAATACAAATATAGATACTTATGCTAGCTGAATATACAATATGGATGAGTTATAGTCGAGAACAAAAAACTAAGATTGAGTTGATTGCTTGTTGCATTGGTAGTTGAATTGGTAATTGGTTTTGGTAATTTGTAGCTGAATTTGGTTCTGATTGTCTGTGGTTGGATTTTCGGTACGAGTAGCTAGAGCTAGTTGCTAGACTGAAAGCGCTGAAAGGATGGGAGATGGGAGATTGCAGGTTGCCTTTACCTAGGTAGTTCAAGCCACTAGGCTGGGAGCCACTTCTGAGAACGGCAGTGACCATATCTGCGAGCAGGGACTCATAGTTTAGGGAGATACAAGAGGATATGCTAGAAATAGGGCTTAAGTTCAAATACACTGCTGTGGACACACAAAACGTTAAATTTATCGATGTTGTTGCATGTTGCATGTTACATATGTATGCTATGTATGTGGCGAGCATGGGGCATGGAAAGCCTTTCGTTTCGTCTAAAACATTGCATTTCAAATTCGCAAATTCATCGCAGCCATGAAACACAAACATACATGGAATGGCTACGTGTGAGTCGTGTATTCTGGGTGTGTGTTAGGTGTTTCTCTGGTTGGTGTTATGTGGTGGTGGGTGTGAGTGTGGGTGTGGCGCTGGTGAGGGTGGAGCCAGGATAACTACCGTTTGCCCAGCTCGTCGCTCTGCTGCTTGATATCCTTCACCACGTCGTCGGCCCCGGAGACGAGCATCAGCGGGAGGTTCAGCCAGGGCCCGGCCAGCTCGCTTAGATCAGAGCCATCCGAGGCTCGCGAGGATTTGCGCGACGAGGCGCGACTGGAGCAGGCGGTGCCTCGGCGACTGACCTGGGGTGTTGACAAAACTTAGCACAACATTTTTGGGATACAAATAAAAGCCTTTACCTGCAGGTGAAAGAAGTTGAGAGCCGAGAGCTTCGACTGCCATCCGCCCGGGCTGGAGTTCTGTGTGGCACTGTCCCCGGAGTTGGAGCGCTCCTTCTCCCGCTTGTGCCTGTTCAAAAATAAAAGCCACATGGATTAGGAAATTAGAATCGGGATAAAGGCTTTAGAGATGCTAGGCTAGGACAAAGTAGTGGGGCTGATGTGGTGATGGTTTGGTAGTACCGCAAATACTCCTTCCAGCCCGTCTGTATGGTCTTGGCCGCCTTTTCCTGGCGCTTCCAGATCCGCGTCGACGAAACAATTTCCAATTCTTTTCGCGTTGGAAACTGTTTCTTGAACTTGACATCCATTTGTTCCTGCAACTGCTTGAAGTTATCGGTCTCCTCGACATGACCTAGCACGTGCTTCACGAGCGCGTGCAAAATATCGAGACAGTGTATTTTATTGCCCTTCGAGATGGGCAGATTAAATGACACTAGAGCGACATTATTGGGCTTCGAGATGCCCAATGGTGGATCGAGAGAGGCAATAAAATCGGACAGTTGCGAGAAGTGTATAAATTGGGTGGCATGTGGATCATATCTGCAAGTAAATCGATTCGAGAGATGAGCAAATAGGTGGCAAAACCACATCCAAGAAGGCTTCTTTCGGCACCCCAGCACCTACTTGGACCAGCGAATGTAGAACATCTCCAGATCGTCCTCGACGATCCCGATCTCCTCCTCCTGGTGTGCCTGGTTGAAGTTCTCCAGTATGATGGCGATGTACATGTTGATCACGATCATGTAGCTGATGATGATGAAGCTCGTAAAGTAGGTGATGGCCAGTAGGGGATGGCCGCAGTTCCCGTTTGTCTGGCCCGGAATGAAGGGGTCGCAGTCGGGCGGCTGGATCATCAGCGACTCCAGCACGTCGTTCCAACCAGCGGAGGTCATTAGGCGGAAGAGTAGCTGCATGCTGCGTCCGAAGGTCTGGAAGTTGACCATGTCATCGAGGGCGCCCTGGAGCTTCACGTGCCCGAAGAGCGACATTCCCAGAATAGCGTAGATAAAGGTGATCAGTCCCAGCAGGGCCCCAATGTTGAAGAGGGCGGGCAGTGAAACAACCAAGGCGAACAGCAGCTTCCGGATGCCCTTGGCCGCTTTGATCAAACGCAGGATGCGTCCAATCCGAAAGACTCTCACCACGCGCAGCAGCGTCGGACTGATGGGCAGGTCAATCATAATGTCTTCCATCAAAATGCCGAAGATGGAGGCCAGTACCAGCAGGAAGTCGAACACGTTCCAGGGCACCGTGAAGTAGTGATAGCGCAGACCCACAATCTTTACAATGGCCTCTAAAGGATGCAGGGAATCTTCCTGGTTAGATATTCCACAGTGGGAGAAGCTTGATCTGAACACTCACCCAGACCAAAGACCGTGGTAAAGAAGGCGTTGCTGACCTCCAGGATAAAGAAGACCGCGTGCGGCTGGTCGTAGTGCTCGATGCCCATGGTTAGCATGTTGAGAAAAATCAATACAAAGATCGCGATCTCGAACCTAAGCATCACGAAGATAATTTCAGATTAATATATTATTAACATAGACAACCTTCGGTTGATCCGAAGTCCCTGTGCTCCTCATTTCACACAAAAGGATTTATTTACAGGCACTGTGAGGAGGGTCGGGGATTTATAAAAGGGGTTTACTATATCTAAAGCTAGTTAGTTATATACATGCTGGTTCCCCATACGAATTCAGAGGCTGGGTCGGCCGAGGGACAGCTACTCCTCCCATAGATGTAACATGCCCGGAGTGCTGCTCTAACTGCGATATTCCGGAACTGGGAGCATCCGGTACATATCAGTTAGTCAAGATTCATAGTAAAAGGTGCTCTACAGAACTTCACGAAGAATGCATTTTTCGACATTACAGAACAGATTATAGATTACAGGTTACAGGATACAGGTTACAGATATTACAGAACACAGATTACAGAGAATTGAGTGGCATTTTTGGCGGTGTTTGCTTGGGACAAGCACCGGTTCCTTCGGGCCAAAAATGCTGGGATTCAATCACAAGTGTTCAAATGAATTTTATCACCAAATCAGAAACATTCTATAGTTTTGCTGCGGGCCCAACCGTTAGATAGATGTGACTACGCGGTGGCATAACAAAAATCAGATACAGAGATTTAGATTTAGGTACAGATACAGAGAGCTAGACAGAAAATTCAGGACAGAGCAGAGCAGAGCAGGACTAGTAGTAGATACAAACTATAAGTAGAGATACGTAATTTGCTGGTCTTAGATTTCAGGGTTTGTTTACCTTCTCGAATTGGATAAATCATAAAACATAGCTAAAAAATGATTTATAGGTCGCTTAATAACTTTCTGTGGTTTCTTTCGTCCCAATTTTTTCATGGCCGTGTAATAGTGTTTTTGAGATTCGGTGAGAAACATTTCCAACACTCCTCCTTCATACTATAAAAGTGATGAGAACAGAATTTTAACATTTAATTATATATGTACAATCCACACAATTAAGTAACGCACTATTCTATATGCCTTATAATATACACTACACACTATATACAGGATGCCAGGCAAACAGCAACGCAACAGCACGATTAGCTACCACACATAATGGAGGCGATAGAATTAGATAGTGATTGGAATTGGATTGAATCGATGGGTGACATGTTTAGATACAGATGCAAATACTGAATACTGAAGCTGAGGGCTGAGCTGGGCCAATGGACTTACCTTCTTCTTAAGCATGTTGAAGTTATCAATGATAACTCCAATGAACAGATTGAGGGTAAAGAACGATCCGCACACAATAAATATAACAAAATAAATATACGCATATAAATTGGCCTCCCGCTGAGGCTGCAGGTCCACTCCTCGTGCGTCCACCGCGTCCGCCATCACCTCCATCCAGCCCTCGAAGGTGGCCACTTGGAGCAGGGCCAAGTAGCCCATGCCCACATGGTCGAAAGTGATCTTCGAGTTGATCCACGTGTAGTTCTGCTCGATGCAGTCCCACTTGTCGTTTACCTCCTGTGAATGTATGGAGGAGTGTTAGATCAGTCAGTAGGGATACGGAGATTCAATTGGATGGAATCAAATCCAATCCAATCCCGGGGAGAGTACTCACAGTAATCGGCAGCAACTCGCCCATTTCATTGACGCACTTGAAAAATTTACCACCAAAGAACTGAACACCCATTATCGAGAAGATCAACCAAAAAACTAAACAAACCAAAAGGACATTGAAAATTGATGGTATTGCATACATGAGAGCGTTTACTACAATCCGCATTCCTTGCCACCTGGAATAGAAATGGACGATGAATGCTAGTCTTTACGGGATGGCAGTGCCAGTGCTGGGTTATATATACAGATGGATGGATCTCGCCTGCTATCTAGCTTGGGTTAATCTATCGTATGTACAATTAAGAGTATCTACAATTTACAGATTACAGATTATAGAGAGGACTACACAGATTCGAGGGACGAGGAGGGCGAGGCGATGCAATGCGAGTTCTACGAGTACGTATTTCTATTCGAAATCCATAAAGAAGACGGGATTGTACTAAACACTGCACACAGCCAGGATTGCATCGCTCGGTCAGGCCAACTCCTCCTCGAAAAGAGAGACGCAGAAGAAGAGTTCATAGAGTAGTGATAGACAGAGAGGTGGAGTTCCTACGCAGAGAGCTGGCTTCGACGGATGTCTGAGTCTGAGGTTGTGGTGCAGCCTATTTGAGGACAGAAAACTGACAAACTTACCGAGATATGGCTCTTAAAGGACGCAGGGCTCGCAGGGTGCGCAGTGATCGGAGAACCTTTAGGTTCTCGTTCTCCTCAATGAGCAACGAGAAAACCGAGACCTAAAAGGGAACCAGAGATTACAGGAATGCTCTTCGCAGATAGAGATCCCCCGAAAACACTCACAAACACTATGATAAAGTCCAGTATGGTCCAGAAGCTGGTAAAGTACTTGGAGAAGCCCAGCGCCAGCCATTTCAGCACCATCTCCACGACGAAGATCAGGCAGAAGGAGAAGTTGATCCAGTAGAGCACGCGCTTGAGCGTCTTGTTCCTGTCCAGGTTGATGTCCTCGAAGCAGAGCGTGATACTCGACGCAAAGATCAGCACCAGCACGAACCACTCGAAGGCCGGAGTATCGACAACCGTCAAGACAGCCGTCCTCACCCGCGTCCAGTGCTTGGCGCTCTGCGTGTCCATGCAGCTCATGAACCAGGGGCAGCGGAAGTAGAAGCTGGAGAGGATTGGCATTGAAGTTTCAATTATTAACAATTATTTTCATGGTACTCCAGAGAGGATGAATTGATTGTTTATCCTAGGTTTTTATCTAGTTTAGATAGATTAAGAGGGATCACCCCAAGGTGAAGCTATACTCACTGATCGTAGCACTTCTGCGGGAAGCAGTCGTCGGGCACCTTGGGCGGCTTTGCAGCCCCGAAGCTCGGAAAAGTCATGGGATCATTGTAAGCTCCCTGCGAGTTACGCCTCCCACCGACGGTGAGATCGTCTACGTAGGAAACCAAACAATGCCATGGTTTTTCGGTCAGTCGCGAGAACGCCGACGGCTTCTGCGCGACGGTTTCTGGAGCCTCCGACTGGTCGTGGTCAGTCTTCTGGGTCGGGATGTGGGTCAGTCCCCTTGCTGAGCTGGTCTCGGCTCCCACCCCCGAGCTGTGGGACTCGGTGCGCGCGGACTGGAAGGAGGCGGCTTTGTCTAGCTTATTCGGTTGGGGATGCTCCGAGCGGATCCGCCGCGGATGCGGATGCGGGTGCGGATGACCTGGGCCTTGAGTGGGTGGCGCTGTCTGGATGCTTGTGGCATGGAAGTGCTGCTGGTGCTCGGTGAGAGCAGCCAGCGGCGGAGTCGTCTTTAGCGATGAAATTTGCGCCAGTGTCGGTGGCTCAATGCTCGTCGACTTCGAGGAGGTGATCTGCTTTTGTTTCTGCTTCTGAAGTATCAGGTTCTCGTACGAGCTGGTGCTCTTCAGCGAGAGGCTCTCCAGGCGCAGCTGGTCGTGCCCGGGGAGAAACTTTCGCGGCATCTTTTCCGACTCGATGCGCAGCGTTGAAATGGGCTTCTCCTCCTCGGGCAGCTCCTCCACGCGCTCGATTAGGGAGAGGCGCTTGAAGCGATCAAACTGCACCGTGAATGGATCAATCTTGCGCCGCAGGAAGGGCGACTGGCTGGCGGGCTGGGCTGGACTGGCCATGCCCTCCAAGGCCACGAAGGGGGCGTGGATTTGATCACAGATTTTGCGGATTTCGTTCGAGATGCTAAAATCCTCGTCGATCTTGCGCTGCTTCTCCAAGCTGCGTCGCTTCAGCTTGACGGACTGGCGCTGGGCGGCGGCACTTACGGATTGGGAGCGCCTTGGAACACTGGACAGATCGTAGCTGTCGTAGGGATTTAGCGGATGCACTACCTCATCAGCGGTCGTTCGCTCCGAGGCGCCCGTGATGATGGCAATGTGGTCCATAATAGCCTTGTTGGCAACATCCGCAGCCGGAGAAGGTTCAGAGAGGGTGGAGAGCTTGCGCTCCAGCGAGGTGGTGGAGCGCTTGATCTCCTCCAACTCCTTCTCGAAGCTCTGGATGATGTTGTCGAACTCCGAGTGCTCCATCAGAGGCTCGCTCTCCGGCTGGGAGCTGGAGGGTCGACGCGATCTAATGGCGATACAACTTAGGTTATTGGTGACCTCCTCCTCCTGTAGGAACTGAAAGAGCTCCTTCTGGTCGCAGTTGAGCAGCTCCTCGCGCAAGTTGCCCTGCTGGGACAGCAGCTCGTCCTGCTCGATGGAGATCGAGTTCAGGGAGTGCCCGCTCGAGTGACGCCGCATCTCGGCCTCCTCCGATTTCAGGAGCGAGCGCTGCGACTGCTCGCTGGACTGGGACTGGGATAGACGATCAAGGGATTTCCTGTAACTGGGAGAGCGGGTCAGCAGCGACTTCTGGTACTTGAGGTAGGCGTCGTCGTGCGAGTTGTCCTGCAAAGAGTCGCCCCGGTTGAAGGAGCCGCAGCCACTTCTCTGGTCGTTGGCGTACGGATCCGTGTCCGTGGAGTTGTACTGGCCCAGCAGACGCAGCTCGATGGACTCCGTGTAGGTGGCCTCGTCACGGGAGTCATTCTGTTGGGTGCTCACGCCCGATGAGATCTGGTGCTGCAGGCTGTAGGGATTCAGATTGTGCCCGGGTCCATTACCGTTTTCATTTCCACTGGAAGCGGTGGCAGTCAGCATGGCGGTCTCATAAGTGGGCGGCAGCGAGTCCGGATTTGGTGGCAGTGGGTGAGCCTGCAGCTCGATTTGCTCGGGCAATCCGTTTCCCTCATCGTACTCGAGGCCATCCACGATTGTGTGCAGGCCATCTCTTAAAGGGATTTGGAAGCCAAAGTCCGAGCCGGAGACTGGGCGATTCATCGACTCCTGGGTAGAGAGTGTACCGATTAGTGGAGCAGATATTGGGGATTAGGGGGAAGGATTAATGACTAACCTGGTAGCTCAGTCGGTGGAACTTGGTATCGGCCAGGACATTTGGCTTGTCACCCCGCTCGAGACCCACTACAGCCTGCTGGGACTGGGACTGAGACTGAGTCTGAACCTGGTGCGCCTGCTGGGCCTCCAGTACAATCTGCTGGAACTTCTCCGCGAACTTGCGCTCCTTGCGATCCTTCCGTTCCTGCCGCTTCTTGCGGATCAAATCGCGCACCCGCTCGATGCTCCTGGCCAGCTTAGACTCCTCGCCCACTTCCTATTTGGGACATAAAGCGAAGTGTTAATACATCTTGAATGACCATCACGGGAATCTCAACTGAAGAGAGTTCGCTACAAGTTTGAATTATTTTTGAATAGACATTGAGTACAATTGGGGATCCAATATGCATACAGAACTGAACACGACTTGGCTAAAGGCAGGCAACACAAAAGATTCAACAACACGTATATATTTTCATTACAGAGCCTAATCAACTTTGATTTATATAGTAGATATGTATTTACAAGTATTTCTGGGATTTAGATACGGATTAGTAAACGCAAACGAGGCAAGCAAGTTTAAAGCAAGTAGAACGGTTTAGTTGGAAAAATTACCTTCTTCTTGAAAATCTGTTTAACGTTTTCAGTGTATTTAAATGGTTTTAGTTTCGGTTGGTTAAGGTTTGTGTGTTAAGTGTTAAGAGAAGTGTTCAGTGTATATTGTTTGGTGTGTTTCGTGTAAGTTTAGATTTAAACGCATTGTGCAAAGTTGACAACAGAAGATTTGGTTAATTGGAGTACGCTTAAGTGCATTTTAGAGATTGTTTTTACATATGTTAGTCTTGGCAAGATACTGATGGGGTTTGTTCGGAATTTTAGTATAGATTTTTTTATTTTTAGATTTTTGATAGAATTCTTCGGAACCAACCCCATGCAAACAGGGACATCGGCTGGAGCCGATACAGATAACCCAGCAAAGGGTCGGGGAGATCCCCGTGCTGGGTGAGATTAGTTAAGATAGTTAATAGGGAAATATTTAGCACAGTTAGTAACACAATGCACAGAGTGATGGGGTTTGGTGAGGAGATTTAGCAACATGAAAATAATAAGTTTTTGCTCTTGGGAACTGAAGAGAGTGCCACAGATCGTATGGTGTATGATTCAACGGGTTCTCCAATTGCAGGTGCCATCGCCTGAACTTTATGAGGATAGGGAGGATCTCACACACTTAGAAGCACACGGAAACCACATTAAAGTGCAAGGCAAATTCAAATCAAACACTTAAAATCGATCTAGCAATCAATCGTAATAACCAGTTTTTAAGGGATTACAAATTTTATGACGCGGAGAGCTTAAACTTATCTCTCCCGTCGGTTTGCGAGTTTTACGGTTTAGTTTGTCGGTTGTTTAAGTAACTTTGCTGGCACACACATAGACATATAGACATATACATTCACGAACGTTAAGAAACTGGGATCGAATGGCATCGACTAGAGCCTGTGACTTGCCTCTTTTTTCGACTTGAGCTCCTCGGAGTTGAAACTGTTGAGCAACAAGGCCAAGAACAAGTTCAACACCATAAAGTTCCCCATGACCAGAGTGGGTAGGAAAATGGCAAAGCAGGTGGAGGCTCCTTGCTGCAGTATTAATCAATAAGTAAAGGGTTTTAGCTGACTTTAAATTTGAACTATTACCTCCTCCTCGGCCCGCATACAATCCCAGAGAGGCTCGATCCATTCTCCGCACAAAATGCGAAAGATCATCATGAACGAGTGAAAGAAGTCGTTGAAGTTCCACCTAGGAGAGGAATTATTATTATTTTAACACCAAATAAAGTTTAGAATCTCTAGTCTTGCCTGGGCACTGGATCAGGATCGAACTTCTCGGGCGTGTAATCCTTGGAAAACAATTGCATTCCAATGACAGCGAATATGTAGATGACTATGACCAGGATCAGGGTGAGGTTACCCAAAGCGCCGATCGTCGAGATAATAATGCTCAGCAGCACCTTCATGGTTGTCCAAGACTGGGCCAGTTTCAACACCCTTAGCTGGAAAATTAAAATCCAATCTAAAGACTCCCTTTGATAATGTCATTTCAAGCTTCTTACCAATCTTAGGCCCCGCAGCACACTCAGACCGTCGACCAGCTCGAATATGATGTCCAGCAGACTGGCAGTAACGATTAGCAGATCGAAGATGTTCCAGCCACACAGGAAAAAGTCCTTGGACAGGGCCATCAGCTTCACAATACACTCGAAGGTGAAAATGGACGTAAATACCTAAGGAGCACCGGAAATTAAAACTAGCCTTTATGGGATTTGGGTATCTCCCACCTTGTTGCCCACATCGAGGGCGTTGCGAAAGCTCTCGCTCATCCCGTGATGCTCCATGGCTAGGAAGGCGGTGTTGAGCACAATGCACAGGGTTATGGCCAGCTCGAAGAGCGGATCCCGCACCACTTTGTAGAGGCAGTTCTGGAACTGCAGCCAGCTCTCGTAGTCGGTGCAACAGTGAACACATCGGTCGCAGTTCCGATCTGGCAGATCATCTGAAAGGGATCAGATTAGTCGGATTACTATTTATTTATTATTATAAGAATGAATTCCTAGTGCCAAATACGAAAGGAAGTATTCAGAAGTAAAACCCTATCTAAGGACTAATTTCATTAAGAACAAGAAAGGAAGGCTAGCTTCGGTACCCGAAGCTTAGAATACCCTTGCAGGCTAGTTGCTTTCAAACCGTTCAATCGTTTGTATGGCAGCTATAGGATATATTTATACGATTTTTGGGTTTTTAAATTTCTAAAAAGGCTTTACTGTCTATGAAAACTGTTTTCCTCAAGAATGAATTAATTGCTTTAAAATCTTGAAAAACACCAGAGTTATGCTCAATGACCCATTTTCTCCCATCGTTCCTATGGCAGCTATAGGATATAGTAGTCCGATTTTGATGAAACTTTCAGGATATGTTAAAATATCTATTAAATAGAGTTTTCCAAGAAATAAATAAATTATCTTTAAAAATGGCGAAATTTTAAAACTTTTTCCCAATCGTTCCTATGGCAGGTATGTGATGTAGTATTCCGATTCCGGCCGTTCCGACTTATATACTACCTGCAACAGATTGAAGGGTCGGTGCAAAGTTTCAGCCCGATAGCTTTAAAACTGAGGGACTAGTTTACATAGTCGACATAGTCGACAGACGGACAGACAGACAGACAGACAGACAGACAGACAGACAGACAGACAGACGGACAGACGGACATGGCTAGATCGACTCGGCTGGTGATGCTGATCAAGAATATATATACTTTATAGGGTCGGAAATGCCTCCTTCACTGCGTTACAAACTTCTGGTCAAAATTATAATACCCTCTGCAAGGGTATAAAAAGCTGGTTTACCAAACTCACCGATCACAACCACCTCGGAGGAAAACTCCTGGTGCAAGGCGTAGACATTGTGGTTCTTGATGCGGGCAATGTTTCCATTGCACTTGATGAGTCGCACTTCGCGTGGTGATAGAGCCAGCTCCACGGTGGACACAGGACACAAGTCGATTGTCGTGTCCTGCTCCTCGTGATCGTCCACCACCCCGGAGTCGTCCTGCGAGGATTCCCGGTTGACCCCGCTCGAGTTGGAGCTGGCCTGGCGACTTGTGGGCAAGAGCTGACCCTTGTGGTCGGATGGGTACAGCATGTTAGGGTTCTTCACTCCACCCGTCCCGCCCTCCTGGAAGCTGATTCGAGACTTGGGAGTGACAGCTGTGGCAGTGGCAGTGTCCGTGGTGGTTCCTTCTCCGCTTGCCTGGGCCAGTTGGTGTTCCTGCTCCATTTGCTGGTACTGCTTCTGTGCTTGCAGGGCCAAAGCAGATGGGCGGTCCGAGGTGCTGTGGCGTGGGCTAGGACCTGGACTGGGAGTCGCCGATTTGCCGGGATCGTTGCCATTGCTCCCGTTTCCATTTCCATTGGACCCGCCCTCCTTGCCGCCCTTTGTTTTTTTTCGCCGCGTCTTCTTCTTGCTATAGGAGGCCAAGAGGACGCCCTTCCTTGAGTCGATCTTCTTCTTGTTCCTGCTCAGCTTCTTCACATTCAGCACGGAGGGGTCGAAGCTGAAAGTGGAGTCGTCCCGATGGTCCAGGAGGTCTTTCTTGCGCTCCTATGGATTGCATTTGGGAAAAGGGTTAATATTGCAACTAAAAGGATTACATCTCAGGGTTACCTCGTTTGTGATCTCCGCCTCCTCCTCGTAACTCAGCGCCACTACGGCCAGCATCAGGTTGATCAGATAGAAGGAACCAAAGAATACAACCACCGTGAAGAAGGAAACACTCATGGGACCACAAGTGGCCAGAACCTGCAAGAAGTTGCAATCAAACCTTTCCCAAGATAAATTTCTAAGGAGCACTTACCATATTGTAGACATTCTCCCAGTAATCCAAGGTAATCAGCTGAAAAGTGGTGAGCATGGACCACATGAAGTTGTCAAAGTTTGTGTAACCATGATTGGGATTCTCGCCCACGCAGAGGCACACATAGTCGAAGGGGCAATGTCGGGCGCCCGTGAGATTGCCGCACAAAACGGGCAGCTCTTCCTCATCATACAGCCAGTTGTCGGTGTCGTTGACCCAGCTGAAAGGGAGAAACCCCTAATGAATCATCTGATAAAATGCTCCAAAGGTGCTTCTTACATCTGCCAATCTGAGTGAGAGACATTTGTCCAGTCGGAGGGCACCTGGCGCACGCACTTGTTGCGCAGCTCGCCCATGTAGACCTGCAGGGCGAAGAGCGCAAAGACCATCAGGCAGAAGATGGTCAGGGTCATGACCTCCGCCAACTGGCGGAAGGAGTGCAGCAGCGCGTTGATGATCGTCTTCAGGCCGGGCATGATGGAGACCGTCTTGAGGGCGCGCAGCACGCGAAACGTGCGCAGTCCGGCCAGGTTACCCACTTCCATACCAATGGTGGCGTATCCACTGGTGATAACCACAAAGTCCAGCCAGTTCCAAGGATTGCGCAGATAGGTGTATTTGTTTAGCAGAAATCCTTTGGCGATGATCTTAATCACCATTTCAATGGAGTAGATGGCCAAGAAGATGTATCTAATGGAGAAACTGGTTTAGGGGGATTCGGGATATGAGTCGGGATTCAAGACTTACTCTGCCTCCTCCACCGTCTCCGTCATGGCCAGGAAGATGCAGTTGAACAGAATGGTGGCCATGACGCAGTAGTCGAAGAACTGGTTGGTCGCAATGTAGACGCAGACGCGTCGCGCTGGACTCCATGGGTAGAACAGGAACAGGCTCTTGGTGCCCGTGAAGCGGTGGATGTAGTTCTTGCGGAATCGTTTTGACACCACGCAGAACGTCTGCAAATTACATTTGTAATTAAAAATAGCTTATTTTACTATTTTTTTTAATCAATTTCATCTTCTTCATTTGATTTGAAAAAATAACTGTTTATACAACTATCGCCTACAACAAAACAGTCTGGCCACTCAATCAGCAGCGGTGTGGCGCCCACTTTTATGTAAAATGTGGCAACGCTAGCACTCCCTTATCGATAGCTTTTATTAAGCTCACCCGATCTAAGTAACAGTTAAACAGTAAAACGGCAAAATACAATCAGATTTGGATATATGAGATTTCGTGGCTTTGGATTTATTTTGCATTTGAATTTTTATTCGATTTCCTTGCTTTACTTTCACACCTCTGTCGGTGTAACCCTACTCAAAAATAAAGGGATTTTCCTTTTAAGCACGGACATGCCCTGTTAACTAAAATCGCAAAACAAACTTTAACAGAATCGACTACACGAAAGACAATAGCGGTGCATTGACGAATATCGAGTGCACTCGATACATTAACCGATACACCACCTTTGGCAACCCTGCGCTGTCAAACGAGGCTGCCAAGTCGACTTCCGTTCGGTATTCGTTCTTTCGTTCTCAGACCGTCTTCGAGACCAGTTGGAAAATGAGAGCTAAGGTAATTTAAAAAGTTTCTGGAAGTGAAGAGTGCAAAAATCGGCCTAAGTTTAAGTGAAAACGAACCGAAATTAACCGTGTGTTTTTCTCTTTTGTGTTTACAGTGGCGTAAGAAGCGTATGCGTAGGTTGAAGCGTAAGCGCCGAAAGATGCGTGCAAGGTCCAAGTAATCGCAGCGCCATCGCCCACTAAACGGTGAGTTTCCAGAAGAACTGCCCCACGGAGCACCCCCTCTCCGTATCCCAGACACGCGAGATTCTAATTTGCGTTTTTTTTTTTTGTTCGCTTGCAGGAACCTTTGACTGGTCGCAGACACAAACCCGAAACATGCCGTCTGGGTAACCGAAAGGAGAGCCCACATGTAATTTTGAAAACCAGTTTTTTCGCAAACGAAAATGTGCATTTACACAAATCACTTGGAAATTTTACGTTAAATTGATTCTAATAAATTACTGGATGTTTGCAAAGGTTCCATACGAGAAAAACAAGCATGTGTTATTTATGAGAGAGATAGAGAGTAAGAGTGGAGATGCAGATTCAGATTGGAGAGACAGAGAGAGAGAAGCGAAAGCCCAGCGTGCTTTTTTTTCAGCTTCAACATAACCACACTCGGTCATGTGTGTGTGTGTATGGGTGAGCACGTTTTGGCCGAAGTGTTTTTGCATTTGCCGGAGATTTTCCAATCAGCTAGCCGGCTAGATTGGCACCCACAACTGAGATGAATTGCTCAGCCCATTAAACATTGATCATCCGCAGCAATGCCAAGGCAGTAAATTCCCGCTTAATCGGCTAATACAATTATTCAGAGCGCAATCAAACTTGCTCCTGCTATTGCTTTTTCCCCTGGGGAGCGCGTGTCGTGCACTCGTCATTCCGTTCCGCTCCTGTCCTGCCATGCCATGCTCCTTTGCAAATATCGATTTGTTTGGGGTAACAGCGGCAGAAACAGAAACCACCTTAACCAGCAGCAGCCCGGGCAGAGTCGAGCTGTTCATTAGCGCCTTGATTTCTTCAATTAAATATGCAGATGTGCCAGCCGAGGGTGATGCCACCACCCTCCCTGCCCCAACCCACGCTTCACGCCCACTCGTCTGAAGGTCGTTTGTCAACTGTAATACACACATAAACGTCGCTCAGCCGAGTAAGCAGAAATTTCAATGTAAGAAGCAAAAATTACGATTGGGTGGCAGTTTACCATTTACCATTTTGTGCTGTAAATTTGCATGCGGTTTCAGGGATTCGCAGGAGGTGAAGGCGGAACAGGAGAGCTTAAGGACGAGCATGTGTACTTTTAAGTGCCCAAAATGAAAAGTTGTGTAGGGCCTTGTTCGGTCTTGTTCCGGACAAACAAGCGGCGTCTGTTTCTTATCGGTTGCAGAGGACCCGACCAGACCAGACCGACCGAGTATTGGAGCAGAGCCTAAGAGGACAGGCGGGCCTTGTTTGCCAGAAGAGTGCCATTAAATGCAATTAAGCACTTTGGCTCTCCACCTGCAGTGGATGTTTGAAAACTTTGCAGCTAGCACTTTCGCTTGGAGATGAGGGGAAGTGATTTGGAGTCAGATATTGGGGCTGCATGTTCATCTGAAAGCACACTGCAACAAAGAGATTTAATTATAGAATGTAGAGCAGCACTGCAGCACACACTTCATCAGAGCCGTGCGGGGAGTGTGATGTGACCCAGAAGCTGGGTTGCCTCTAGCCCTAAATCCTCCTGCGATCCAATGTAATTATAGAATGGTTCTCGGATGGAAAAGTGATTCCGGAGTGACTGCTACCCACAAACTGTTACTTTATTTGGCTTGACTATAAGCCACCGGCCAATAAGATTTAATTATAGATTGCACGCCTGTGTTTGTCTTGGACTTGGTGGGATCGATAAACACATCACTCGACGTCAGGTGCGCTCATCTCACATTTCCCCGCCCGTCCTTCCGCCCTTCGGCCCATGTGCGGGCTGGTCACTTGCATGTTTATTTTGTCCAGTCCCGCCATCCATCCCATCCGGAGTTATTTAGCCACGTCACGTGGCCAAAAAGCCGCCAAGTCTTGAGTTGAGTACACTTGCATGTTCGCCTATAATTTGTCCTCTGCGGCTGCTGCGGCAGCGAATGTGTTCCCAACGTTGGTAGTGCTTCTGTACTGCGGCTTTAGCTGCGGCCAGTTTTGTTTGAGTCACGTAAATACGGTTGTCAACTTTGCCACTGCTACTGCCCTTCCCCTGCTTCTGCCTCTACCCTGGTTTGCCCGAGCCTTGTGTATGACATGACCCATATTTTCGAGCTTGTACACACACATCTACGGTCAAATTAATAGCAGTAAGAATGGTATTTTTATACCCTTGCAGAAGGTATTATAATTTTGACCAGATGTTTGTAACGTAGTAAAGGAGACGCCTCCGCCCCTATAAGCTATATATATTCTTGATCAGCATCACCACCCATGATCTAGCCATGTCCGACTGTCCCCTTAATCTGTTGCAGGTAGTATATTGGTCGGAACGGCCGGAGTCGGAACCCTACATCACATAGCTGCCATAGGAACGATTGGGAAAAGTGCCATAAATTCGAGATTTTTCAAGATAATTTATTTATGTATTTAGAAAAATCAGTTTAATAACAATTTAAACAAATCCTGAAAGTATCATCAAAATCGGACCACTATATCCTAAAGCTGACATAGGAACGAGAAAACGGGTCATTGAGTAGAACTATGGTGTTTTGCAAGACAATTAAATCATTCTTAAGGAATACAGTTTTCATAGACATTAAATCCCATTTAGAACATTAAAAACCAAAAATGGGATCGAAAAAACGATCGATATAAGGCAACTGGTCTGCAAGGGTATTCTAAGCTTCGAGTACCGAAGCTAGCCTTCCTTTCTTGTGCAATTTTAATTTAAGATATGTATTGTAAAAAGGAATCTGTATCAGGTTCTGAAGTCTATTGCCAATTTAATTGCAAAATAAAGGTGGAAACTATCGCCTGCATGATTTTAATTTTGAAAGAATGTTTAAAAAAATATATATAATTAAAAAATGTTTAGCAATAATGACATTAAATCACTTATATTCCAATAGCAAGTGCCAATTATTTTTGATGGAAACTCCACTTTTGAATAAGGATTTTTTTAACAATAACATTTAAAATAGTCTTTTTCTATGTAATATATATCTCAATAAATTTAAATTAAAAAAAAAAATACTTTTTTAATTATTGGTTGTAAAGGCTATTTGTAAACTAGAATTTGGATTGCTTAACTGAATAATGGACATACTTGAATTAAAATCCAATATAAAGATTAATCAGTTAATGCTATTAGACTGACCGCAACTGTACGAATGTACATTTACATAAATACTGGGCAAATGTTCGCTAGCGATAGTGTTTGTCCTTTGTTTGAGCCAGTTCCAAAAATTTATTCCCGCCTTTGAAATTTAACGAGCGCGCGGCATTTACGCTGATTTCCTTTTCTGCTTTCTGCCTTCGCTCCTCGAGGCTCTCGAGCCACGAGGGCCGTTCTAGGCGTTTCCATTAACCCCGGTTACCGCTGCCATTATTTGCCACCGTGCTGCACATCCACTTGTGCCCCACAATGTGCCTGCCGCAAGTGCAGCAAAACGAAAGTATCAAAACAAAAGCAATGGCAGCGGCAACAAATAAGAGCAGTAGCAGCAGCAACAACAGCAACATAACCAAGCCGCCTCGCGTTCCATTTCCGCTGTGCCACTTGCACCTTCCCCCACCGCACCCACTTCCCTCGTGCCTCCTGCCTCCGCCCACCTTCCCAATCCGGGGACTGGGTCGCCTCCGTGTGACTTTTTAATTAGAGCCAATGGGCAGCCAACTGGGGTGAGTCTGCGGATAATGAGTGGGGCACAAGCGAAGGCAAGGGCAGAGGCAATGCACTTCGACTCACCTCCTCGTAGATGAAGGTGTCAATCTCCTCGAGCGGCTTGCCGTACATGTGCTCCGGAAAGGGCTCGAACTTGCGGGGCAGGACGTCCCCGTCCTCCACGGAGGCCTTGGTGCGCGGATGGAAGCCGTACTCCCGCACCAGCTGGATGTGCCGGTTCTCGTGCTTGACCTGCGACCTCTGCGTGTACGCAACGACCTGGTGCTTGGCGATAGCTGCAAGACATATTCAGAGCGTTTTAAAACGATGAGTATCGGAAAAGGATAAAAATGAAATTGTATTGAATGCTCTGTGCTCTTTGCACAGACATTTCTTTCTGTTGCAGGTAAGTATATCGATTCCAGAAACCTTAGGATGGGATGGGATACAGAATAGCATTGAGCAACAAATCATATGTTTTTGGAGGTAATTATTTCCATCATGGAAAATGTACCTATACATACTTATCTATAACTTATAGCTACCATTTATTTATTGCTACCAATGTACAAGTATTAGCAAGAATCTGCAATCGCAATATATCCATTAAACTTTTAGTTTTTAAACATTAAACTTAAACGGAAAAGTCATCTTTCACACAAATGTCAGAGTTGTAGTTGTATTCCTTTACACAAAACTTTATTAATTTATGGATGAGTTTTTCTGTTTGAACGTATGGGAAAGTAAAACTTTGGAGCTCGTTTAGATGTCCAACACAAGCCAAATCCCCTAACCAGCCAAATAACTAGCCAGTGCATAGCTGGAAAATCTCTCAGAATTGAGACGGAGACCCTTTTTTGAGCTCAAGTCGGACATCGGAATGTCCGAGAACACGCCCTTCGTCCAGTTTATGCAGGCCCTGGGGGGCGGCGTCGCCGGAGCAGTGACGCGCTTCATCACCCAGCCCCTGGACGTGCTAAAGATCCGCTTCCAGATGCAGGTGGAGCCAGTGTCGGAGCACCGGGAGTCAAAGTACCGGGGCGTGATCCACGCCTTCAAGTCGCTATATGCGGAGGAGGGGATGCGAGGGATGATGCGGGGTCACAATGCCGGTCAGTTGCTGAGCATCTCGTACGCGCTGACCCAGTTCTGGTCGTACGAGCAGTTCCGCTCCTATGCACACACCATCCAGTACCTGAACGAACGCCCCTTCCTGCTCTACTTCCTCTGCGGGGGGCTGGCGGGCAGTTTGGGAGCAGTGGCCTCGCAGCCCTTCGACGTGGTGCGCACCCAGGTGGTGGCCGCAGATCCCACCTCGCGTCGGAGCGAGATGAGAACGCTGCAGGGTCTGCGAATTATCTTTGCCAAGGAGGGCTTCACTGGCCTCCACCGTGGTCTGACCTTCACCTTGGTGCAGATCTTCCCTTTGGTGGGGGCCAACTTCCTCATCTACAAGTTCCTCAACGCCCTGGTTCTCACTGCCATGCAGTATCAGAGGGAGCGAAGGCGCGAAGCTACTCACAAATCAACCGGCCACGACATCAATGGCTTCTTCCTGTTCGTCAACGGAGCCCTGGCCGGGGTGGTCGCCAAGATGCTGGTCTACCCCGCCGATCTCCTCAAGAAACGCATCCAGCTGAAGTCCTTCAAGCACGATCGCCAGAGCTTCGGGCGCAATCCGGACTGCCCCACAGTGATTGGGTGCATCTCCACCACCTACCGGCAGGAGGGCATGGGAGGCTTCTACAAGGGCATGACTCCCACCCTGGTCAAGGCCGGACTGACCAGCGCCTTGTTTTTCACCATCTATGACCTGTTTAACCGCCGCTTCATCCATCCGCTCAAGCGGCCGGAATCGGACGAGTCCAACATTAAACGAAAGAGGCCCTGGACTTAATATAAATCCATTCTCATTCCCCTCAAGCTTTTTACGTGTCTGGCTTTACGGATTGGGTCGGGTTAGGTTAACCATGACCAGAGCGTTAGTGACTAAAGACTTTGTTATTAAATTATTACACTAACATGGTTTATTTTGTACATCTGCATCGCGTGAGGATGTGTGGAGTATTATGGATGAGCCGCATGTATAAGTTAGGTCCTGGAATGGAGCTGATGGTGAACTGAAGGCATGAGCAGTAGACTAGACGACCAATGAGGTCAGGCTGTGTTGGGACGCCTACTTCCAGCTGGAGCCGGCTCCGGATCCGGATCCGGACCATCCACCAGCAGCGGGTGCCGAGTAGCTGTAGCCATCGCTTCCTCCGGAGGATGCTCCTCCGTAGCCTCCGCCTCCGGAAGCGGCAGCCGCAGCCACCACCTGGGTATCGTAACTGGAACCGCCTCCGCTGCTGTAGCCTCCGGCGGAGTGGCCACCGCTGTAGCCTCCGCTGGAGTAGCCTCCTCCGCTGCTGTAAGAGGATCCACCGCTGGAGTAGCCTCCTCCGCTGCTGTAAGAAGAGCCACCGCTGCTGTATCCACCGCCTCCGGAGTATCCACCGCCTCCGGAGTATCCTCCGTGGGCGGAGGAATCTGAGCTGGCGGCAATAGCAGCAATGTTGGCAATGCCATGATCAGCATGACCCCCACCATGACCACCGCCATATCCTCCCGAGGATCCGTGAGCATCACTAGATGCAATGGCTCCAATGATGGCATCATGTCCGCCTCCACTGCTGTAACCGCCTCCACCGCCGCTGCTGTACGAAGAGCCACCGCTGCTGTATCCACCTCCTCCAGAGTATCCTCCGTAGCCTCCGCTGCTGCCTCCGTGGGCGGAGGAGTCAGAACTGGCGGCAATTGCAGCAATGTGGGCAATGCCTTGATCACCATGACCTCCAGAGTGACCACCGCCTCCGTGTCCGTGACCGGAAGAGGAGCCAGCAGCAGCTGCGATGGCTGCAATCTGGGCATCATCGTGTCCCGATCCGTGTCCGCCGCCACCGCCATAGCTGTATCCGCCGGAGCCGCCGTGTCCACCACCGTGTCCACCTCCGTGTCCTCCGGCGCTGTAGCCCTGGTTTTCGGTGATGATGGCATAGGTGCTCACATGACCACCTCCGGAACCGTGTCCGCCGCCACCACCTCCGCTGTAGCCACCATCGTGGGAGTGAATCTCGTAGCCACCGCCGCCGCCGCCGCCTCCATGGCCGCCAAAGTCGCCGCCTCCGTGGCCTCCAAAGTCACCACCACCTCCATGTCCTCCATGATCATCGCCTCCGCTCTCTGGGAGATGGATGCGAATGTGGACGTGCTCGCGTCCGAAAGAGGGCTTGCCCCAAACAGCCGGACTGGCCAGCAGGAGGGCACTGATCTGGGAGTGGGATGAAGTGTTAGGATCTACTGGGACCTGGAAAAGCTAGCCCTGAAAACTCACTATGAAACGGGCTGCCATAACTCGAGGTTCGTTGCCAAGGACTGGGATGTGTGAATGTGAATGCTCGCCTGTGGTCCGACTGGAAATGATTCGGCGATCGCAGCTGCTCTTGGCTTTATAGCTCGAATCCGAAGTAATGGTTATGTAAGGCACCAGCCAGGCGCCGAGCAAGTGCAAGAGATAATCTCTCTCCGGAGACGAGCTCGCAAGAGCTCCACGAACACGACCGCGACCCATTGAAGGCCACATAGCTTCGTTTTCTCCACTCCACTCTCCCTTTCAGATGAGAGTGTTGACCTTTCACATCTCAGTCCCCGCTCATCTCATCTCTCTGCCCTTTGCGAAAATCCCCAAATCACTCTCACCAAAGCATCGCATCTCCAGCCCCATCTACATCTCCAGCTCTTGGTAAGCATATTAGCTTCTGTGCTCCACTTTCGTTGGAGAGAAAACCCGACTAGCCCTAAGCTTTTTGGGCTATAATCGAACCTCAAACTATAGTAATATGCAACTTGACCAGTTTCGGATTCAGTTTCAGTTCCAGTCCAGTTTAAGCCATGGCCCAGAGCTCGTTGTTTTTGTTATTGTTATTGTGATTTGTATCTATCTATCTCGCAGCTAACCGTTAGGTATTTTGTTGACGTTCATGTTTATGGATGTTTATGGAGATACGAACTTCCTCTATTGGCAATTCCTTATTGTTGGCCGCCGAACTTGGCTTGGCTTGCATAACGATTGGCCAAGGGCCAGGCTGCTGGCCGGGTCGTTCGTCATTAACCTGTGGACGGGCCGGAAATTAGCCCGATAATTCAGTTTGCTTGAGTGGGAAAATGTTCGCAGAAACAGAAACAGACACAGAAACGGGTTCTGTTCTGTTTCGAGGGTTGGCTTCCTCCCCACCCCCCGGAACTCCTCCTTTCGGAGAAGGGAGCCAGCCAGCTCGCAAAGTGGCTCTTGAGCGATATTGGGTTAAGCCTCGCCTGCAGCAACAGCATCAGCATCAGCATCAAAGTATCTTGTCATGCTCGGGCGCTGCAGCATTGGCCAAAAGTAAGAAATGAAAAGCAAAAAGCGAAAAGCACCGTGCCGTGGGTTTTGTTTCGCTCATCCCGCGCTCTTACATCAGCCAAATGGATGACTCGGGAGAGGTCATGGCCAGTGCCCACCACCCATCGCCCATCAGCATTACCACCCATCGACACCCTGCATCCCCCCTCCCCCCTCGCAGTTATGCAGTCGCTGCTGATTAGCTACAGTTTTCATTAGCACTGAGTGACTGACGCCGAGTGGGCGCTGCTTCCATCCAAATCGAAATCCGAATGCGAATCGGGGCCATGCGGCAATTTCTATTACGTGTGCTGATTATCATTTCACATCTGCTCAGCTAGTCAGCTGGCAGCCACAGCTCGACATCTTCCATCGTTGCCGAATAATTAATACACATTTAACTCACTCGCGCTGTAAACAAAACGAAGACAACTTACATAAGGGACTATCTGAATGTGGCTAAGAGAGCGCGCCACCAACGCAACAATCTGTTGCCAATCAAACCATAATGATGCTCATAAACACGATGCTGGGGCGAATGAAGTTCGAACTTCGAGTTGGAGCATTCGAGTTGCATTTCATTACCAACGGAGCATCTCTCGATTGGGATTACATCTCCAGTCTGCCACTCTTCCACCAGCCAGAGAGGGCCATGACGACGATGAATTTGCTGCCGCTGCTAAGTTGATGGCTGGGATGACGATGGGCAACCGGTTGGCGGTCGCACATTAACATCAGATGCAACAACGACGCATCTTCCCCGTATTGCATAATCGTCCCCGCCTTGCCCCTCCAAGCCCGTCCAAGCCGTCGCATCTTCACGCGGAAGCAAAGTCATTCTCAAAGCCCCCGAAAACAAAGAGGAAATTGCACACAAACACAGAAAACTAAAAGTCACTAGCAGCAAGCAACTTGCAACTAGCAACTATCAATGTGCAATGTCGTGGTTTTCCCAAAAACCAGTTGCACCTTTGCACTCAAAGAAAATTTCAAAAAAGGTATGATATTGAATAGGGGAAAAAGAAAAACTAATATTCAGATCACCGTTTCTCTCTATGATAGGATTCTAAGAGCTGTTCAGGTTTTTTGACTCCCTCTTTGCTGCAGACCTGTGTTATTTTTCTAAGTGCCGTCACAGGGAGCCGGAGTTTCATTTTGTGCAACATCTCTGGGTGCCGTTGCAGTTGCAGCTGCGCAGACCTTTGCACAAGTTCAATGGTGACGGGAATGTGTATGGGAATGGAACTGGGACTCGAAGTGGCGATGGGAGGGCGAACGGGAGGGACAGTGCAATTTCGCCCCATGTGGATGGGGCACTTTCTAGGCTCTCTGCAGCTTCCTGGCCCTGGATTCAATCCAATTCGAGGCTATAAGAAGGTAAAGCAACTGCAACTGCAACTGAAACCGAAAGCGACCTGCAACTGAAACTGAATCTGAAACTGCAGCGATGCGAAGCGGGACAAACAAAAGTGGAAAAATTGAATCGGGAGGATAAAGCCAGATGCAGGAGCAATTGCAATTGCTCTACATATTTAATTAGTTTCCGTTTCCGTTCATATTCGTAATCCGCAGCTGCCTGGGCTGGCCTTTGTGCATTGTTCACCTCCCCAGTGAATGTCCTCCGCTGACAATGGCGCCCACTGCCATCCTCAGCACCCACCACCACCCACTCCTCCTCCTACTTTGCCTCCGCCTTCTCCAGCGACGGAGAGGACAAATTGCGCTCTATCGGCGCCTGCAAAACGGTTGCGTAACTTATGGCCAGCCATCAGCCGAAACTTTTGCCCAAAGTGGAAGCAAAAAGCGGCGCTTCCCATTTTCGATTTGTTTATCATTTATTTAAACGGCCTTAGGGCCGGCCGCCCCTCCATTAAGTTGCTTCGATTCCATTCTCGTTTTATTGGCCCAGACCCAGAAACAGAAACGGACCCAAAGCCAGGGCCAAGGAAAAACCAGAGCAAAAGCTGGACCCGCAATCGCCCGGCACACAATGAGCAATGCTATTTAATTATGTTGATGAGCACGGCCGGACAGGATTCCGAGAAGGAGCAGAAAACGCACAACACGCACAAAAAGCAAATGCCTAATGCCCCCTGACCTTCCACCCCCACCTCCCACATTCCATTGCCATGCACAGTGGGTGGCTGCAAAGGATAGTTGGATATATGGTTACTATTTCCGAAAATCGTTTGGATTTTTTTCATTTTCCAATAGATAGCTCAGAAAATAACAGTTACAGCTTTAGTCTTGGCTCAACAGACAAATATATTCGAAATTCTAAGGCAAACTCGTAAATTCCAAACTAACAAATATTTGTTTTTATGGATGAAAATATATGATTGCGTCTAGGTATTTCTTGCAAGAGAAATATTATCGGAATAATTTGTCAATTATGAAAACCTTTAATTTGCTACAATGATTAAGTAATCAAAACCTCAGAAAAATAAGTAATTAAATAGGTCGAGGTCTGTACATACTCGTATCTGCAATATCGGAATACCTTTGGAAATTGTGAACCGATTCATTTAAGTGGACGACTTTCGGAAACCGTAATTTAATACATTTATAATTAATCGAGTTTCATTCCAAGATCCTCGAGAAGTTATGGAAAACTACTAAAACTTTGTCCAATAAAAGCAGCCACTTTATTGATGTTTTCTTTAAAAATGTCCTTATATGTATGTATGTATATACATAAATACATAGTTACATACTCAGCTGTAAATCGGTTGATTTATTTATTTTAATGCTTGCATACCGAATAAAAGAAGGTTTTTGGAATGGCACAGTTTTCGGCAAGCTTGCTATTTCTACAGAAATTTTTTTTCTTTTTGTGCTGCCAAAACGACAGCCCGAACTTTGAAACCAGCTTGGGCCCATTTTTATGAGGTAAACGCAATAAAGGAAACTTAAAATGCAAATCGTGGTGCTCCACTCAGCGAATGATGACGAGTTTATCCCCGCAGTGACCACTGTGCACATGTCTCGCTTAGTTGGCGTGCCGGTATGTCGCTGTAGGAGTACTGGAGCGTCGGCGTGTCAGAGGAGCCTGCCCCCTGACACCTGTCCTCCCCTCTGTTTGCCCCCTATGAATGCATATGCCCTCGTATTCAGATACAGATTTGATGGCCTCCCCCAACACCCATCTCCCCCATGTCGAATCTTCTCCCGTCGGACACCTCCTGAGTAATATTTATGAGAATATCTGAAACTTACAGATACAATGCTCCCACATACATGCATACACACATACGAGGCATACGAGGTATGCTTGAAAAACTATCAATAGCAGGGCTTAGCAGGAGTAGGAGTAGAGTTCCAGATACTCACCTTTCTCATCGTATGTTTGATCATCACTCATCTTGACTGATTGTCGTCGTTTGGTTGGTTGTTGTTGCTTCCTCTATCTCTCTCTGTTGTTGCTGTTGGTACTGTTATCCTTAAGGCAGCTGCATGCTGGGGTCTCTTTTTCGCTATCTCGCTCGCTATTGCGAACACTGTGCATAATATGTCTGTCTCACTTTTCAGGCGAGCGGATCGCTCAGTTTACCGTTAATATTGTCACCGTTCCCTTTGTTAACCATTTTGTGCGCTCTCGCATTTGTTGTTGTTGTTATTGAGACAGTTGCTATAGCTCTTGTTGCTTGAGTATTTGTTGTTGTAGTTTTTGTAGTGCTTATCACGCTTGGGCCTTTCATGATGCCTATTGCTATGCTATGCAAATCTTATGACTACGACAGTTTCCAATAATGGCATTTGGCATCGCCTTGGCTCAACTTCTTGTCCTCCTTCGTCTCTCCACTTCCCTCTTTCGCTGCTTCCTCTTCTACTTCTATTGTGAGCTTTGGCTTTGTTGTGCTGATTATTGCTTTACATTTTGTGATGCGTCTGAAAGAAATTGAGATAGGAAGCGAGAGTGAGTAAAGTGTGAGCGGAGCTTATGTAAGAGCAGGGCGACCTAGAGTAAATTAAATCGGTTCTCCAGCAATTGCTCTGCATCGCGTCATGTAACGGTAATTGGTAAAGCGCTAATCCCTCCTCCCTGACACTTACACACACGCACACACAGACACATCGCAACGACTTACTCGACTTACGTGAGTGTAATGTGCGTAACGGAAGCAGATAAACACCTGCGGGTGGGATAGGGACGGAGACAGATTGAGACGAGCGCCGGAAAATGAGCGCCGCTTTAAGACTTAAAGCTTAGTAGAGATAAAGTTAATTAACATTATGGCGTCAAACGAACACACGCACACACACACAATCTAGCATCTCCGGCTAACATCCACACACAAACACTCTTACTGCTCGCAAAGTAAGATACAAGAATTGATAAATGGGCGCCCAACAAAAAGCAATGAGGCTGCGTGGGCAGCCAGTGGGGAAATTCGAGGAGGATGCAAGGAAGGGGAGGAAACCAGGACATGGATGCTGCTCATTGCTCAGTGCTTTGTTTGTGGCCTGTTCTTGTTCATGTTGATGCTCCCGGCATTGTTGTTCCCGCATGGGTACAACTACAGTCCAACTTCGTTGGGCTTAACATTTTCAATTTGAATATTTTCTGGCGCGGAACCAATATAGATTCTTATTTTGAAACAATTTCCTTTGGATATCTTAAAGCCATGGAATGTAAAGAATTCTTTAGATCTTTAAGAATTTTCGGTTAAGAGCTTTTTGTGGATTTACTTTACATATTGGAGTCTTTCAACTTGAAGCTTATAGCTTGGACGAAATACTATTATTCTAAAACCATTTCCATTAAGTTCCTTCTTCTTAAGATGCTTTTAAAGATCTCAGATTTTAAACAACCTTTTTAGCAATTCGAAATTCGTATAATTCCGATAATTTGCACAATAGATGTTCGACTGTCTTGAATCTGTGCGAGAACCTGTATCTTCGTATCTCGCTGTAGGCCTGCTTCCTGTTTCGCAAACTTCTTGACACGTCTGCCAGCGCTGGGAGCAACTGACGGCGGCAAAAATGGAAAAACGTTAGATGAAGGCGCCCATAAAATATTCAATATCAGCTTTGGCCCGCCCCCACCGTTATGGCAGGAGATGTTTGCTGCCGGATATTGGGGTAACACAGAGCACCGAGGGGAGTGTGGAGAATGGAGAGTGAGATGGGAATCCATTTGTTGGGGAGATGCCGGAGATGGGCAGGTGGAGATGCCGGAGGTGATCCAGCCGGGGTCCACCTGCAGGCCAGCAGCACAAGCCGACACACACAAATCGTCAAAAATACTTTTATTACAACAATAAGAGCGGCGCACGAGGCATTAAACAATGTGTTGTAGGCTTACAATTTTACGGCGGGGCTGCCCCCTTGGGGGGCGTGCTCTGTTTGGTTAGCTGTTCACCGTTTTCTGGGCGTGACCAGCGGTTGGTTTTAAAGTTGCCCCATAAAAGTGTGGCCCCTAAAGTTGTGCTACAAATTTAGCTGGCCCCCTCAGCCAACTTTCTGGGTTCTGCTTTTGTTTCTGTTTCAGTTTCAGTTTGTGCTTTGTTTGCTCTCGCACGAAAGCGAACGAAAAGTGTGGCCGCCTAGTTAAGTGCACATCAAGAGCTAATTTATGGCCCAATCCTCGTGCCACTGCCACCGCTACCGCACCACATGAATTGTGGTTGTTGTGGCCAAACACTCACACAGGCACACACACTGCCCATCCCCCTTTCTTTCCATCCGCAGTCTCGCCCATTGGAATGCTCGTTCGATTTACCTTTAAACATTTTCGCTTAATTGTTGTTCGCTCGCTGGTGGCAGGATGTTCGGAGATAGCTGGGATGATTTGTGAGCTTTATGTAATCGCGTGTGCTGTGTGCTGCACTACTTCACCGCTATTTCTATTTCTATTTTCGTATATCACTTTCTTGGCCTGCAACGCACACGCATACGAACACACATTTACAAAATCGCACTTGGAAGTTGCCCTGCACTTCACTTTCCCTTTGCATTCGCGTTCGCGTTCCACTTTCCACTTCCCAACACTGGCGCACTAACTATTCCGATTCTGATTCCGAATCCGAATCGAGTGGCGGTTGCTGCTGCTGCTATGTTTTATGTGATTTCATTTTACATTAATTACGTTTTATTTAGTCACAACTGTGCAACAATCTACAAGGAACACGGGCGGGATGGGGGGTCCGAAAATAAAGCCAGAAACTAAAAACAGAAACAACACAAGGCAAAAAACTTCTCGCACGCACATTGTTTGACACACATACACGCACGCACACTCACACAGCAGCAACACACACCTCAGCGGACTGAGAAGTGTTATTACAATTTACTGTTGATTTCTTTTGCCAGCCAAGCAGTGCGCGCGAGCGAGACGCCCTTAAACGTGTGTGTGTGCGGCTGTGTGCGCGAAAGCGTGCGAAAGAGCGCGAAAATGTAGGTTAGTTTCCCTTGTATCCCAACGACCCCTCCCCTCGCCCTTCGCAGCAGCAACAACAGCAGCGTGCAGCACACATTTCACTCTATTTTTGGGCGCTGAAGAATTTTACTCGCTGCCTCCGAAACGGAATGCACTTGTGCTAGTAACTGTTAACTGGCGACCATAACGGCAGTGCTCGCACTGCTTATCCGATTCCCGCTTGCCAGTGTGGGACTGTGGGAGCGTGTTGGTGTGTGCGTGTGGGAGACTGAGTGGGTTCCCTTTCCCCTTTGTGGCGTTTCTTTTTTTTATTTTCGTTGTTGTTGTTTTATCAGCTTTTCACCAAATTCCTTGGGCCTTTTCACTTCACTTCTCTATGTGTTTGGGTACGTACGTGGGAACGCGTGCGCTCGCATGGCGACTGCTCGGTTCTAAGGTTCGTCGGCGACTGAGCTCGGCTAACGGGTTTTCCTTTCCGTTTGACGTAATCTGCAGGGCGACCGCGATGCAGAGCGATGAAAACCACGGCGAGGGAATTCCCCCTATTCTGCCAAAAAAGGACTCGGCGGGGAAATTCTCTCCCTCGCTCTGTGGGGTCTCTCCCCCCAGTTCTGTCTGCTCTGTCTTTTTCGCTTGCAGGTCAGCCGGCATAAACAAATGCCGTGCTAAAGGACACGCTCTGCCAAAATCCCCCTATTCCGGCTCTGCTGCTGCTGCACCGCGGGCAAAATGTGCTCTACCGCTCTCCCCACAACCCTCCGGATCCTTGCACGGGAAAATGTCAAAATGATTAAGCTTGAATGTGGGCCACTGGCTAACAAAGCCAGCAGCATGCGGACGCTGTTCGTCAGCCCAAATGGTGTAAAGATGTAGTCGGAACTCATTCCTTTACCCTCCACCCCCCTTCACCCGCTTCGATTTCCGCCTGTGGCTGGCACACGCTGCGTATACGTAATGCGAGATTCTGATGTACTATAAGCAGTTCAGGCCAGGGGAGATCAATTTCCGCTAATTTGTAAGTACGGATTTAAAGTGTGGATAGTCAGATTGCTGATCTTACACAGACACCGCTGCCTATACATAACATTATAAAATTAAGTATACGTAGTACCAGTACAGTGTGCTCCACTTAAAGAGCACCGAAAACTGATATATGTCCTTTTTGCTGTGGTTTCCCCTTACTTTCGACAGGAATCTAGATTGATTATAACCAGCATTCGGTTGACATTAGTTTATATACCAGCATAGAAGATGGTACACCCTGTATATTACGTATTCGCAGCGTTGGCTGAGGGAAGATCTACGGATCCGCTCTTTTGCAATCCCCGATAAGCCGGCAGCCCTGGCCTCAACTGATAAGCTGGCTCAGAACCAACAATTCAAAGCTTTGAGTTCAGTTCTCTTCGAGATTCCGGCAGAGTCGGAACATCGCGAAAAGCAAAGCCCAACTCAACTCGAATTCCCAAGCCCGCGATAAGCTTATCGAAGCGGAGCGGAAGCCAGCCTAGGCCAAAATGCGGCTGCCATGGATGGGAGCTCTAGTGCTCCTCCTGTTGGCCCTGATTCTGTGTGAGTCCCAGGCCAATCGCATCTCCAACCACACCGCCGGGTACGAGCGGGCTACCAAAGATATCCTGGACACAGCCACCGCTCGCATGCGCCTCATTTGGGAACTTAAACGGCGCATCTTTCTGCAACTTACAGCCAAGGGCAAGTCCCCTCTTGGAGGACAGGTTCTGAATGGAAAACAGGAGGTGGAGGCGGAGACTTACCGCCTGCAGTACGAGCTGGCGGCCAATCTTAGCGTGGTGCCAGTGGTAGAACTGGAAGATCCCCTTCTACGCAGAAGGGTTCAGAGGATGTCCAAGCTGCAGTTGCAGGGCCTGCGACCCAAGAACTATGAGCAGGCCAAGGATCTGCTCCGACAAATGCACAACTTCGTGAGTGGAGCTTTGGTGTGTCCCCTGGAGGATTGCTCAGCTCGAGGCCCCTTGGCCATGGATCAGCAGATCGTAGCCAAGAATAGAAGGACCAAGCACTACGAGGAGCTGGTCACCAACTGGTTTGCCTGGCGCAAAGCCATCAACGAAAAAGAAACCGCCAAGTCCACGTTCATCGACTATGTGCGCCTGCTCCGGAGAGCGGCCACCTATAACGGGCATGTGACACCCTCGAGGACTTGGTACCACCACTATGATACGGAGAACTTCCAGGCCGAGATGGAGGCCGTTCTCTGGGAGATCATGCCACTCTACCGGGAGTTGCATGCCTACCTGAGGCACGAAGTACGCCAGGCCTACCCCAAGGCGGACACCAAGAGCGACGGAGCTATATGCGCTCCTGTGATGGACCAGATCTTGTCGCAGGACTGGTACCCGCATCAGTTTTTCCGCACACCGCACCCTAACAAGATCCACCAGCTGCCCTCCGTTCATCGTCGTCTGGAGGAGGTCCTGGTCACTCCCGTCAAGATCAACCGCAAGGCCGCCGAGTTCTTTGAGTCGCTCGGCCTCAACCACATGTCCGAGTAAGTGAATCTGAAATAACTTGGTAGTAACGGTGGTATACTCAATATTTTCCCCCTCTTTAGTAACTTCTACGAAAAATGGTCACGCCGCATGAACGACGACGAGGGAGGACCGGAGTGTAAGTCACAGGTTTACTACTTTCCGCCGGATGTGGCCCTCCGCTACTGCCCCAAGCTGGACTACAAGAAAATGATCCAAATGCACGGCACCATGGCCGAGCTGCAGTACAACATTTACAAGCGCCAGCTGCCCTTCGGATTGGACACGGAGCCGTGTCCTGGCTTTGGTGCCGCCATGGCGGAGACGGTGATTCTGGCCTCGGGAACTGCCCGGCACTTGCACCGCCTGCACATCCTGCTGAACGACAGCCTGACGGAGGAGCAGTCCCTCAACCGGCTGTTCCGCATGGGAGTACACACCCTGATCGCCGTGCCGCAGTACTTCATCAACGACAAGTTCCTGGTTGACGTCATGGATGGTCGGATTGGGGTGAAGGACTACAACTGCGCCTACTGGCACCTGCAGGACAAGTTCGCCGGAGTGCAGCCTCCCTCGCAGCGGAACAACCGGGACTTTGACCTCGACTTCAAGTTCTATCGCGGCATGAACCCGGAGACATCCAGCACAAAGTTAGTTCGCAAAATTCTGTCTGGGATTATGATATAAGCTACTCCTTCTCCTAGGAAATTCATGGCCGAGATCCTGGGCTTCCAGTTCTACCGCTCCTTCTGCCTGGCCAGTGGGCAGTACAAGCCTGGGGATCCGAAATTCCCCCTGCACAACTGCGACTTCTACGACAGCAAGGAGGCGGGCAAGAAGATGCGGGACATGATGCAGTTGGGGGCCACCCGGCATTGGCGGGATGTCATGGATATAACCACCGGGGAGCGGAAGTTAAGCGGACGCGGTATCCTTGAGTACTTTGCCCCGCTCTTCTCCTGGCTGAAGGACCGCAACAAGCAGCTGGACAACGAACCAGGCTGGGATGCCGACGAATGTGAGTGAAGAACAATCCTTAATGGGATTGTTAATTGTTACTAAGGTTTGCTTCTTGATTTTTGTTTCAGTGTGTCGCAAGGACTAAAATCCTTCGGGGATGGTATTCAAATAAATGTTCAACCCATTACAATATCCCATATGTATTATTATCGAAGTAAATCTTTATGAGCACATATTATTGGTCCATATAATATTTCCAATACCTGCAATATGTATTTCCCATATTTTAGATGTTTATTTACAAAGGCACTTTGGTAAAACGACAGAATCTTACGTCTACTTTAGGCACTACATATATATCGTTATGGTTAGCTTACGGATCGAGAATACACTCTGCATGTGGTTAAAGCACGAAGTTGGCCTGGCTTGTTGCACAAGAATAAATATGTTAAAAGGCGGAAGGCAATGGCCGTGATGATTGATACCGAGATCCTGCTGGATGAAGCTGGTGAGAGGACGGACTGGGCTGTAGTCACGGAATCCCTCTACATGGTCGTCTCCGAGTCGGGTGGCGTGTGGTAGTTGAGATTGTAGGCGGGCGGACCGTTGTTCAAGAAGGCCATCGAGCGAATGCTTTCCCGGGAGGCAGTTCTCTTAGAGAAGGACATGGCGCTGACGTAGGCGGGCGCGGGTTCGATTGGCGGGGGAGGAAGATAGTGGGGCTGTTGGTGTTGCACCTGCTGCTGCTGAAGGTGCAGGGGGTGCTGCTGATACAAAGGAGGCGTGCACGGAGGCTGCGGAGGACTGGAACTGGCCCCGTTCAGTCCGGCAAACACATTCTCGCCCGGAGCATTCCCATAGACGGTGGAGAGCGGACGCGAACCGTGAAAATTTGAGTAACTGGAGCGCACCGAGGGCGGGCGATTGTTGTAGAGCTCATCCGGAGTGTGGTGCCCCACGTCGTTCAGGTGGGTGGTGGAGTGCTGGTAACTGGGGTTGTAGTGCCCTCCGCCTCCGAATTGCATGTTGGAAGTGGCTGCCTGAGGTGGCAAGGGAGGAGGAGGTGGCAGTGTGGGCGAGGCTGGAGCCTCGAGCACTCCCTGCCCGTTGGTGTTGTAGTAGATGGGGTCTAAGGGAATGTTCTTCCGATAACTGTGATACAGATTCCTGTTGCTCTTGCCCAGGCTGCCCAGCTGGCTGTTGTTGGTGATGTCGTCGTGGAGCGTCTGCAGGTTTGAGGCGGTCAAGGAGAGCTTGTCCTGGCGGTGGAATGATCCCATGTGGGGCTGCTCCCGCTGCTGCTGGAGTTGCTGATCGAGCAGCTTGGTGACCGGATTCTGCTGGTACTTCCTGCGCGAGCTCCTGGTGCTGCTCCTCACATAGCTGCCACTGCTGCTGTCTGGCGCTCCTCCTCTTTCGCCATGCTTGGATTTCAGGGTTCCATTCGAGCCATGATGCGAGCGCCTGCTGCTCCCTCCGCTGGACTGCCTGCCCTGGGAACCCCTTGCCATCACCGATCTCCGCTTGACGCGTCGCGGGGTCATGGGCTTGGGACTCAGCTCACCGCCATCCTGGTCGCCTCGAGGATCACCCAGACCCAGTCCCAGGGAATGCCCGCCATGTCGGATGGTGTCGCTGCTGCTGCCAAACTCGATGGAGTAGAGCGACTGGCGGTGCTTGGCCTGCTTGCTAATATGCTGCACTGCAGCGTAGATGGATAAGAGAGATTGGATCAGTATCAGAGTAGGAAATCTTGTAAATCTGGCAGATCAAAACGAGAGACAGGCTGCTCCATCTCTTATATGGGTATGTGAATAACTTTGATAGACTTGTGTGAATCAGTTTTGGATTCGTTAACGAACGATATCCAATGGTCACATACCCAGATACCAGATAAGAGATGGAACATCCTGTACAATGTTAGAGATTACCTGGGGTTAGCTTTGAGAGTGTGCGTGTGATTGGATTAGATCCGGTTAAACAATTGGATTAGCTATTAGCTACAGGAGCGTACAGGAGAGAGAGTCGATAGTTAGCGTTTGGTTAGAGCCACAAGTGCTACGGAAAGCCAGCTACCAGTTACCAGATACAGAGCTACAGGATAGGCAACCGCCAGATAGAGATACTCCGCTTAGTTGGTGTAAATGAACATTTATTGGAAACGCTTGGAATCGAATCTCTTTTTTGGGGAATTGGCACCAGTCCGTGCAATTCGCATGGCTAAAGATCAAGATCGGAAATGGGTCTAACAGTAAGTAGTGTCTAGGGATTAGGATTAGATCTGTATCTTTCTACTGCATTTTGTGTGGCCTCAAGCTTAACACTAGACTTAACTATATATCTATAGATTTGTATCTTAACGTTTTGTGTTCGTTTGTATAATGAATCTCGCACTTAACTCAATAGGCAACTTCTTGTTTGTTTTTGTTTTTGTTTTTGGAACCTAACGCTTGCAGTAAACATTAATCTTAGATGTGTGTTTGTATATCTTAGTTAAACAACAAAAGGCAGCTGCTGCATATAACACATCAATATATCTGTATGTATATATATGTATATAATTCTCTATTCCGTCGTTCATCCAAGGCATCTGGTTGCAATTGGCGCTAAATATAATTTCCTTCGCTTCTCGCACTTTAACAAATCTGGCTTGTTCTTCTTCTTGTTCTTAACAATGGTTTTGTGACAGTTTCGCATTCGAAATAATCGTTTGTTTTCGTCGTTCATGTTTGTTTTTGTTTTCGTTTGCATTTTCATTTCTCAGTTATCACAGATCAACATAAAATTGTATAGGCTTTCGTTATGTTCTCCCCACTTTCCTCCGCTTTCTATCACAATTCGCGGAAAGTGGCTAGATGTGTGTGTGAATGCTTTTGCTTATTATTAATTAATTAATTAATCAAAGACAGCTCTGCAGCAAGGCATCAGGATCGGTATCCGAACTCGAATCGTTAAACGCACGCTCTGAAGCTGGGGTTAGGCCCCGGTTTGGTTTTGGCCAGGCTAGCCGGCTGGTTAGGCACAACAAAGAAACAGCAACAACACAGAGATGTCTGAATGGGGCGATCGAGTGATCCTGGTAGAGTTAGTAACAGCTTAGCATGACATGGCATCCGCATCCACATCCTGCTCCGTCAAAGAGAGCGCGAGTAGAGAGAATGGATTGGAGGACGTACTACTTAAGTCTTGGTTTTGGGTTGGATTGGTTTCTTTTGTATTTTAGGCCTGCACGCCCACTATCGAGTTGCAGAAGGATCGCGGACGGGACTTTTGGCCGTTGCGACCACTCCGGCGATTCACATGGGGAGCAGCCTCCGCCTCCGCCTCCACCTGGCTCTGCTCCACCAGGTCTGCCCCGCTCTGGGTACGCACCACGTAGCCGGGTGGAGGGGCCCGAATCTGGTCGCAAAAGTTAACCGGGATGGGGGGACGCTGTCTACGATTGCTGCGTCTCACCATGGGTGAGCCGTGGGGCACGGGAATTGGCACCTGCTCGGATCTGGAAACCTTCTGGATGGGCATTGCATACCGCTCCGCCACCTCCGGAGAGAGATCGGGATAGGGCGCCTGGCCCAAGCGCTGATGGAGGATATGCGGTCGCGCAACCGGAGGAGGAGGTGGCGGAGGTGTCATCATCTGATCCCCAACGGGATCTTCTTCGTCGTCCTCCATCTCCCGGCAACTGTGCAGGGGCACCGTGGGCAAGGGGATCTGAGTGGGTCGCCTAGCACCGAAGTTCCGAATGGGGGAAGGTAACCCGTTATGTTCATAGGGAAAGGCATTGTTGTTGGGACTGGAGCGCGTTGCCGAGTGGAACAGGATGCGCGGTTGTTGGGGGTTAAGATTGAGGTTGTTGTTTTCGCCCAGGAAAAGGCCGTTGGGCGTGGGACTCTGGAAGGGAACGTAGGTTACGCCATGATCGCCTGGAGCAAACTGTTGCAGCGAGAAGTTGTCTTCCTCGTCCTCCTCGAGGTTCCGGGACAGGCGTTCGAGCGGACGGACTGGGGATCCCATAGGGATGCCCATAACCAGGTTGGCATCCAAGCCCACAGAAGCGGGCAACACGGACTTGGGCGGCTTGGGCTTGTGGTGGATGCGGGCGAAGTGGGAGCTGTTGCCCTGGAGCGAGTCGGGGCTCTGAAAGAGGCTGTAGTTGCTGTTGCTCAGGGAGCTGCCCGCCAGATAGGGATTGGAGTTTTGCAGGGAGGCGTACGAGAGCGAGGGCGTGGTTTGCGGGGACATGGGGGTGGGGCTGATGGGGGTCCTGCTCTTAGAGTGGGAGTTGGAGCTGGAGTGGAGCAGGCGAGGGCGGCGAAGGCTGCTGCTGTTGCTTCCCCCACTAGTAAGGGTTATGTGGTTGTGGTGCGGGAATGGCGCGTTGTGGTTATTTGTTGTGTCGGGCGGCGGTTGGAGATTATTGTCGAGTGTATTATTGTTGCTAATGCCGCTCAGCTGGTAGTTCTTGTTGTGGAAGTGGTGTAGTTTGGGTTGCAATTGCTGTTGCTGATGATGATAGAGTTTCAGTGAGTTTTGCTGCTGCTGCTGCTGCAGTTGCAGATGCTTGTTTGATTGCATGGTGGCGCTTGCGGATGTTGTGGGTATACTTGTATAGCTCACGTACATTGGGTGGACCACGGTGTGCTGTGGACTCTTCGCGTCGCCGTTCATGAAATCGACTGCAAACCAGAAATTAATTAAGATGCTTTAACAGTAGCCAAGAGATTCATTCTTGACCCATCGCAGGACACTGGGCAGCAGCAAGTCTCTACGCAGTCTAAAAAGTAGTATAATTCTTATTCGTAAAGTGTGTTATTTATTTGAAATTCCCTGATTGTTTCTTTTTGTGCTGCACAGTGTCTTTGGCGATGACCAAGTACATAGTTGGGGTTGTTCTGATTGTTATGAGTGAATGACTTAGACATAACATGGATTACAATGCGGATATATGTATGGCTTGTATGTTGGTATGTATAATATATCACAGTTCACATGGACACGTCACAATGGTGGTTAATGTAGGATACAATATATGTTCAAATCAAAATAGTTTCGTATGTATGTATAGGGGTACAATCGCATTCCGGGGTGCGGGTTTTGGCATTTGGATGTGGGTGTGGGAAGTGGCTTACACATCGACAACCTGACATACTCGATAATAACAATAAACGATCGGTACACTTTCCATCTGAGCTTTGTAGCTCCATAAACAACATTCGCTTCACAAAGGGGGACAAAAGTTAAGTGCAGGTTAAGGGAGAGTGAGAAGGGAAACAAAATACCAAAAATAGTGCATAGTGAAACCCAAAGTGATAAATTATGTGGGAGAAATGGTGGAGTGTTGCTAAGGGGTTAGACAATGACCAATGACCATCCCGCGGGTTAGTTAGTGATGTCTATGATAAACGAACATGGCACAGATTTGGAGCTCTCCACTTACATCTGTCGTCCTCATCAAGAAATATGCAACTGATCAGAATAGCACCAAGTATACCGAGCAACTGTGGAAGTGGGCGAAACGTAATTTACGCAATTCAGGGCACTTAAAGCCGATTGACACTCACCGCCAAAGCGCACTGCACTCCGGAGTGAACGATCTCCACCAGCTGATACTCTAGCAGGCAATCCTCCACGCGCTCCGGACGGGGTGGTCTAAAGGGATCATCCGCCGTCATGTTGTAGGTGGGCTTGCAGCCGTATCCGTTCGCCTCGAACCAGGAGACGCTGCCAGTGCCCAGGTTGAGCAGGTCGCTGTCCTGTTGGTTTTGATTCGATGATAAATAAACTCAATTTTAAGCAAAAATGGAAGATTAGTTTTGGGGGAATGTAGTTTAGCTCTAAACAGACGGACAGACTTGACTTATAATAGCTAATGTAGAGCTAATCACTTACCCTGTCCAACTGCCCCACATTGAGATAGAAGCAAATGAGGAAGGCGTTCCAGCCGATCCATAGAAAGTTCCATATTAGATACTGAAAACAAATTGGGGTTATCGCACAGATATGATAATAAGGGCAAGGGCGGGGGACTTACGGTGATGATGTATTTAACGCGAAAGTGATATGCGCCGTAGAACCCGAATATGATAAATAGAATGTGGAAGAAATTCACCAGAATGGGCGCCCACATGTACCCGAGGAAGTCGAATACCTGGCGCTCGACGATGGTTATCTGTGGAGGAAAAAGGGGGAATAATCAGTACTATTCCATTCTGCTTATAAATCACGTTACTCACCACTTGCAGGAAGCATATTGACAGCAAAAAGTGTCGCCGCGTACACGAGCACGAGCCCATCACATCGTCATTCCATTCAGAAGTTGGTGCTAAATGTGTCCCTCCTTCCCTCTCAGTCCCTCTCTAGCTAGTCTGGCTATCTAGATAGCTATCTATAGCTGTTAGTCTTTTGTTGTGATCGCTGTTCAGTTCGTTTGCATGGCGCCTTATCGGAATGGGGACTGGAAGTAGCACTGGCACTGGAACTGGAACTGGCACTGCTGGCTGTCGCTGGCTCCTTTTCCCTGGCCTTCCACTGGCATTTCCGCGTGCGTTGCAGGCAGCCCGCTGCTGCAAGTCAAGCGTGGCAAGTGCACTTGCCCTCCTCTCTCCGTCCCACTTGCACCTCTAGAATAAACAGGTGCTCGGGATAAGGGATGCGAGGAGTGGGAGCGGGAAAGAATGCAGCTGCACCGAGGAGCGAACAAAACCTGATCTGTGTGAACCGAGGAGAGTAAATAAAATAAATTAAATGAGTCGGGCTACCGAGAGAAACTTATGCTCTTACAGACAAACAGACACACACAAGCGCACACACTCCCTGTAGCATATCTACCACACCACTTCCACTACTGCTACCAACACAAGTGCAATGGCTCACGTAACGTAAACCAAACAAGCCTATTCTTCCAGTTCACTTTGGAATACACACATTTATATATTGATATGTTCTCGATCTCTGTTCTGCTTAGTGTCCAGGTCAAGATGAGCAATTAATTAATTGGCACACAGCTCTCTCTCTGCCCTCCTCCCCTCTCCTTTCTACATGCAGCACATCTACAAATTACGCCATGTCTATATTTGTGCCAACAGACTCTATGCCATGGATTGGCTGGCTAATCAAATTAAACAATAATTCAGTGGGCAACGCATCGCAACGCATTACGCGCTTGGATTCCCGATATATGAATATGAAACATGACTCAAACCCCGATTCAATTTCGTTTGTTTTCCGTTTGCAATACGGAAGCCCCACACACACTCACACGCACACTAACGAGCATTGACCACCGCACATTCCATTGCACACAAACACACGCACACTCCACTCAGGAGCGACTCTTTTGCATCCCCAGTGTCCATATGCTTGGAGGGGTTCTACTGTTATCTGATGCTCCACTTTACATAATACGAGCGTTGGAGCTATTTATTATCTGGAAATTAACGCTTTTCGGGCTTACGTCAAGAGCAAGTGCGCGAAACGTCCCGCAGGCAACAACAATTCGGCACAGTGTGACCAGGGACAGTTTTTGTAAAATTGCTTAAGTCTCCGCTCTCTCAGTTTTCTCTTTTGTAGAGAAAGTGTGACCAATTGGGATTAAGCAGCCATAGTGCTGGTATGAACAGAGCGCTTATATTTTGGCGCGCTGTTAAGGAATTTGAAATTCTTATGATAGAAAACGTTTGATCCGTTTTAGTCCTTCCGACTCAATATATGAAAATCCAACGAAAACACAACTGCTTGGGTTAGTTTAGTTTATTCTGTATGCATATTGTATAATTTGTGTTGTTACGGTTATCATACATAAATAAATTAAATTATGCTCTTTATTCACAATACAATTGGGGCTCTTCCTGCTCTTCGCCTCTATTTGCCATACGAGTTTGGATTATTTTGTCGTGTCGCTAGCCAAACACCATAAAATATATATTTCAAACTCAACAATACGCTCAACATACATACGTACGTACATATGTACATATGCAGCTGCATTTGCATTTATTGTGGCTAAGTCAGTTTCAATTTCAATTTTTTTTTTTTTCAATTTCGCGCTCGAGTTCAAGTTCAAGTTCAATTTTAAATTCCAATTGAAATTTGCAATTATCAATTTTCAACGCTCCAAGATGCTTTGCATGTTCAACTAGTAAATAGTATATTATTCGTGTGTTTTTGTTTTGCTTGTTTTAGAACTCGCAAGTTCTTCAATTCTGTGGTTTTCAGTGTATTGTTTCGGCCGCAATGGTTCCTCCTCATGTTTATTTACAGCAATTGAGAATACAATATATAGTAAAATGTCGCTACAGTTTCCTATAGTTTTTCGATTTTTTTGTTTTGTTTTTGTTTTTGGGTTGGGAATTGTTTCCTCTGATAGTTATTTTCAGTTGCCTTTGCTATTCTCTCGCTAATCAGTAATCAGTAAATAAATTGTTCATCGTTTCTCGTTTCATTTTGTACAATAGACGCGTGTTATCATTGTGTGTTATCAGTCGTTTTTCATTTACTTTACATGAATGTGCAGGGAAATTATTGTAAGTTTTACTTGTAAATAATCCTCTCCTCTCGCATCTCCTCGCCTCTTTAATATATATGTTGCATGCATACAGGTTGGTTACCAGAATTGTATTTCTAAATTGACACAGATAATTTAGGATCGATCACAAAGCGTAGTAAAAATGAGAAAAGATAGTACACAACGCAGACAGGTAAGAAAAAGGTCCGCCTCGGGTACGAGTATATATATGATACAATAATTACATGAATATATAACTATATATAAATATGTATGTGTGTGTGTATACATATATTTATAATAATATAATATGTTAGTTAGCTTTGGTTGGTTTGTCCCTCCGCTCCGCTTGCACCAGACTTAAAGGTATCCAACAAATTGCAGACACAAAATACATTTTTGATTACACAAACGCCCTTCTGCATTGACACATAATACAATCCCGGATGGCAATAGAATCAGAAGCAACTGCAACTGACAGGCTCTGGATGGGTTTGGGGCTGGGGTTGGGGAAGAAGTTGCACAGGATGTGGGCTAATCCGGGAATGTCTTACTGCACAGCTTTCATGGCGATTATGCCACATTACAGAACAGGTCTTGTGCAAATAGGGAAGATACATAATAGTCATGCGTGTGTTGTGGTTCCTGGAATTAGATTCCCTGGACTCTCGCTAGGAATCGGTCTATGTTTCTGCATCTGTTTCGGTTTCTGGTTCTGTTTCTGTGTGAGAGTGTCTGCTGGCTGACAAATGGATCAGTCAAACTATACCAATTGCCACCACACATGGCCTGCCCAGAGGGAAAACAATCTGCTCCTCGCTTCGCCTCCTTGCCCCTCCTTACTTCTTGGCCTTGCGCTTCTGCTTAGGCTGATCCCCGCCAGCTGCGGATGCTGCAGCTGCAGCTGCTGCTGTGGCAGCCGCATTCAACAGATTCATGTTCGGCTTGACTGTGCCCTTCTTTTGGGTGGCCGGCTGCTGGGGAGTGGCCTGCGTGATGTTGTTGTTGGTGGGATTGGCTCCACCGGGGTTGGCTCCTGCGGACTGCGTCGAGAGATTGTTGGACGGCGTGGCCGGCGTTTCGTCCAGAAAGAGCGGGTTCTTTACCTCCATCTCGCCGGTGGGAGCCAGACCAGGACACTCATACACGGTGTAGTCGCCCTCTTCGTTGTCATCGTCACTCTCCACATCCGACATGCCACAGCTTCCATCCGTTGCCTGGCAGTTCTCCATGGCGATGATCTGCTGCTTCTGGTGCTGGTAATGGTACATCTGTGCGCTCTGGGCGAGCTTCCGGTCGCCCGAGGGAGACACATCTTTATTGGGTCCGGTCACTCCATATGCTGGATAGTCCACATCAGCTGCCGCCTTGTGCCTGTTATGGAACCTATCAAGAGAGGGATAACTTCTGGATGTAATCAGGTTTTAAAAGGCCTAGCTGGGCAATCAAATAATTAACTTTGGCAATTGCTAATGAGTGGAATGGAAAAATAAACAGTGTTTAAAGAAAAGTTTGAAAAGTTTTTGTGCAAGTTTACTGTTCCATTAACATGGGTATTTAAAAGTTGTAAACTATTAAAGAGCTCATGCCCAGCTTTGTTAGAATGTTTCTTACCAGGTCACTCCCAGGGCCAAGAGTCCCACTGTCACTGCTGCACTCACTCCAGCTATCAGGGCCACAATGTACACTCCCATCTCGCTGTTGATGCCCAGGTGTTGTCGGAGGACAATCTGCTCCTGACTGGCATCGCCACTGTTGACCAGGTTGAGGTGGTTGCTCTTACTCTGCTTCTGCAGCTTGTTGATCAAAGCGTTGATCTCGTGCGGGGTTTGGTCCTTGGCCTGGGGAAGATTCACTCCCGCCACAGCAGCAGCGGCCACAGATTGCGGGTTGATCCGATGGAAGTTGGCATTGGCCGCGTCCAGAACTTTGGGAGGCTCCACGGGCACGGGAGCAGGAACTGGAGTAGCAATCTTGACCTTGCTCACATCGGGAGTGGGCTCAATGGGCGCATACTCCTCGTAATCCTCCAGAGCTCGCGAGTCCAGCTCCCCCGAGGGGTCATTGGGGTTATCAAAAAAGCGGGCATCATTGGGACCGACTGCAAAGGGAATCTTCTCTCTGGTCCTGGTCGGCAGGCTGACCCCAAGATTGGGGCGATTGGGTAGCGGTGGGAGATTGGGCAGATGGGGAAGGTATCGAGGGGGCTGGACATCCTGAACTGCATCCAAGGGACTGCCATAGCTGGCCTCCGCCTCCACGTTGTCGTACTGGTCGTACTGCTGACTCAGTTGGTTTCCATTCCCATTCCCAATCCCGTTCCCGTCCCCATCCCCTTCCCCGTACTCCTCCTCCGCCTCGCGCTGCACCTGCAGCTCCTGCTGGCGCTGCCGGAAGCGCTCCCGCTCTAAGAGCTGCCTCTGGCGGTCCATCTTCAGGTTGATCTCGTGCAGCTGCTGGTCAAACTGCTGCTGCAGTCGCCTCCGGGCATACTGCTCCATCATCTGGGCCAGGAAGGCGTACTCCTGTTCGCTCTGCGGGTCCATAACGGGCGCCTGAATGGGTCTACGACGGAGTCCTTTGAGAAAATAGAGAAAAGCGTTTGAACAGTTGCCAAAAAAGTAGTTTCCCTAATACTTGTAATAAAAAGGTTTTCTTTAGTTTACTAAATACAATCATATATAATTTATGGGATCGGAGATGTTTTGGGCAGAACTACATAACCCTCAGCAAGGGACTACAATTCATGGCATACTTTTCTGCGTCCTTTTCTTTTTGTATCTTAAAGAAGAAACTCCCACACTTAGTTTTTGTATCAAAGTAATAATCATTCTATAAATATCTGTTGTTCTTTGCGGGCAAGGATCCCAAGATCAATTGATAAGTGGGCGCGGTGCGAGGTGATTATGTTAATGAGAGCTGCGTGGCCTGCGTGGCGTGTCAGCGGCTGGAAAATAGAAACCAAAATTGGAAATAGCCGCCACGCGATGGGTCAGTCCCCCTCCTCCTCCACCTTCCTGGGCCAGCGGAATACAAGAAAGGATTCGAAATAGACAAACAAAAGTTCGTTTTATTGCCAGAGGTTAAAAATAGACCAATTACACACGCGCCCAGGTCAGCCCAATAATTGAGGGAGAGTGAGGGAGACGAGCATACAGACAGCTTGTGACGTGCTTGGAAACTTTATCGCACTTTTCTATAACGGTTGTTTTCGCTCTTGGTGTTGGTATCGTTGTTGTTATTTCTCGACGTTGTTGCTGAAATCAAGGCAGGAAGAACTAGAATGCATGATGGCCGACTGGAATTGGAACTTTTCCCCACGGAAACACATTTTAATCGCCCTACAAACTGTGCACCTGTAACTTCCATCGGAATGTTTGTGTAAGTGCGAGTCTTTGTTGCATTTTATTTGTATATGCCTTATTTTGCTGGGGAGAGGGGCTAAGAGGAGATGAGAGAGGAGCGTGGGTGTTTTGGTTTCATTCGAAAATGCCTTACACGCGCACAAACACAAGCACACACAGAGAACATTTCCTCGCATAAATATACAGCTAGGGTAAAAAAATAGTGCTAAAATAATAAAATTCTTTTTTGAAGGATGATTTATTGTAATTTCATATTAGGTTGGTTAATTACCAACAAGTTGGTAAAATAATTTAACATTCTCATTTGGCGTATAAACTTCTATCCAAATGTAATTTAATTTAATTTATGTAATTTCTTTGGAGAAAAATTGCTACGTATTTTAATCTTTCAAAAATAAACAAATAATAGTTTTCAAAAAGTTATAGAAAGTATACAAAAATTATTCCATATTGTTTGCAAAACGAAAAACATCTCCAACTCACAGAGCTATTATTTTCCTCACAGCTGTATATGTACGTATCTAGTGCAGAGGATACATACAACGAGGTGGCAATTCTGGCCTGCTTTTCCCCTCCCTTTATCCATTTTTCCCTGCTTCCTACTCCCTCTCCCTATCCTTCTCCCCTCCTCTTTCTTTCTTCCTGCGCCATTCACCACGCAACAAACTTAAAACTATTACTGTGTGACTGCCTCTTAGTATTGGTGTGGTGTGCTATTTTTAGGCTCACCTGGGTAAACGGACGTCTCGCAGTGACCCAAAACGCAGCAGAGGACGACTGCAGCGAGGGCGCAGCTAACGGTGATTTCCAGGCGGGCCGCCATCTTGCACTTGCCACTTGGCACTTTTGTCACAATTGCACTTGCGAAACTCTGCTCGGTCGTAGCCAATTTCTGTTTCTATATCTATTTATTCCGAACCACTCAACGCGACTAACACTGCACGGATACGGTTATGGGTAGGGCTACGGTTACGGTTGCGGGTAAGGCTGCTGCCATATGGCCGGTTAATGGGACTGCTTCTGGCAAACGACGACGTCGACGGCTTATTGATTTTCGACACCCACACAACACACTCCCGTTCCGAATCCCGAATGGCGAATATTCAGTGGCAGCTGCTGGTGGTTGCTTTTCGTACGCCTTTCCCTTTCCCTTGCTGCCTTTGCCTTTGCCCACTGCAGCAGTGCCTCGGTTTTTTTTTGTAGCGTGGGCGTGCAATATTTTTCGCAATTACGGCTTTCCAACGTCACTAACTCCCTGGATTTTAAAGTTTTCCTTTGAACGGTATAGCTTTGCACTCGAACCGGCTGGCGCAAATGTCAAATGCTGCACTTTTCACTCAGATTGCAGGCCAAAAGCCTTTGGAACGGAGTGGACATATGGTTGGGGAAGTGTCCTGAACCCGCGTCTGCGTTGCTTGGTCGTCGACGTATACCGTTATACTGAAGAAACTGAATGAGCCTGGCGGCAAACCCGAACGCTGACCCGAGCCCGAACACGAGCAAGCTGAAGCTGTGACGCAAATGTTATCTCCGCCCCCGCGCTGTTAAATGTTGCGGGCAGCTTTTGAGGACAGACCCCCGCAACAAGAAGCACCAACAACAACTACACTGTAGGCGCCTGCGCCGAGCGAGGGATGGAATGCTCTGCACGTCCACGTCCCATGGATCCATGGTTCTTTGAGTAAACACGGCGCATTCATAAAGAGCCGAGGCGGAGCGAATCGAAGCCAACTCAAGCCAGCTAGCAGGTGGCTGCCACTCACAAGAACCCGCCCCCACCACATGCCCCCCTCTCACTCCCACTGCCCCATCCCTTTCATGCAGCTTTTTGCTTGGGATAGGGCACGCTTTATTTTTATCAATGAATTTTCGGCAAGAGAGCTTTATTCCCAGCGCCCGAAGGTGCGAGGGAGTGAAGGTCCTCAACTGCGCTGATTTCTGAATCGGATTCTGGACGCGACATTTTACCTTTTCAGTTATTATACAATATTCATTTTGTAACGGGTAACAAAACCAGTGAGGATTGTAAATTAAAAAAGTAAATTCATTTAATTTAAAAGTTTCTATGAAGTCGACCTATAGTGATGATTAACAAAATTCCAGGTTGTCTAAGAATATAAATAAGTAATCGTTATCTTCCAATAAATATTTTATTATCTACTTATTTTCTAATCCCTTAAAGGTATAATTTTAAATTATGACAATTCAAATGAATTTTCATTTGTAAGTTCCAAGGGCTGAGTTGGTTAACGAACCGATTACAGAGTGGGGCATATCAATCGATAGTTTCAATACCCCATCGATAGACACTGGACTATCGCATAACTACACATCCGTGAGTCATTTTGGGGGCGACAAAGGAAAAAAATTATAAACAAATAGAATGGCCACTTTGAAAGGTAATTATTTGGGTTCCTATTAATGCTTCACTTATGCTTAACATCTCCCCTTCATACGCACCCTCCTGGTGACCATTTCAACTGTCCGGATGACCCTACGCAGCGTAAGTTTTGCAGCCACCCCCGCCGCCGAAAGTTGACCAATGGGAAATTATTTATCTTGCAGCCTCATTATCTGCGCGTTCCTCACGTGCATGGGCCTGACCTTTCTGATCCTGGCCTGTGCCGTGCCCACGCCAAAGATCTTCTACCCATTCTTCGTGCTGCTCTTCTACGCACTGTCTGCTCTTCCGGTGTTCCTGGCCAGGCGGACCACTCCTGGCAACGAGACCAATCCCAAGTCGGAGTTTGCTCATTTTATCACCGCGGGCATGGTGCTGAGTGCCTTTGCCCTGCCCATTGTCCTGGCTCATGCCTCGGTGGTTAGTATATTCATACAAACATGATAAAAGAGTGCAAAAAGGTAACCGTTTCTTCGCTTTTTCCATTCAGATTACCTGGACGGCGTGCATTCTGACCCTGATTAGCAACATTATTAACTACGGCACCATCTTCGGCTACGCCATGCGGGATGAGGAGCCCTACGGCAGCATGTTCTAGGAAGAACTAGAGACCCCTTAGGCCCAGCATTCTTAGCAGGAGCAGCACTCTGGGAACCCATTTCTACCATCTGCCCGATTCTACTGTCTCGGATTCTGGGCTTTTTACTCGTAAGCACGCATGCTGCACGCTTTTTGCAGTCATTTGCAGCCAATCTCATATAATCAACTGTAATCAGATAACATTAAACGCAAATAAACAGACGTAGTAAATCCTAGCGATTCCGGTTCATTTGCCGGTTCGATAGCAGAGCCGCTCTTCGATAGGCACTGGTTCCCCCAGCGATGCTCGTATCGAATCCGATAGTTTTTTTTTTGCTGACAAATGGAAAATATCCTTTAATTTGTGTGGTTTTAAAATGGATGGGTTTTTAAAAGCGGAAATCAAGGAGGAGCTCACGGTAGCTCCTTCGATGGCCCTGCATGGATTGGGATTGTCGCAGTTTGAGGAAAGCGAGATGGATTTCGAGGAGTACATGACCGAGGAGGAGCTGCAACTCGGCACGGAGTCCAGTAGCTTGGATTTGGATGCAGGAGACGAAGAGGAGAAAGAGACGCCACTTACTGCTCGCAGTTTGCCCACGAGAGATGTTCCTCCAAGCAAGTATTCTTTTAAGCTGAAGCACAACGAGTCCGGGTGAGTCTGCGCATTTAGAGGAACCCTTAGTATGGATTAATCAAGGTTTTGTTTGGCGCAGGAACATCCTGACTGTGCACCACACGGTGAAGAACAAGGGTCAGCAGTTGCGCATCCAAATCGCAGCCAGCTGCTTCAACGAGCTGAGCAACAAATTGGTGGTTATTGACAAAAGGTAAGGGCAATCAACCAGAAAGCCACTGCTTTAAAATCCCTTTCCTTTTTCACTAGAGGCAACATCTTCGTCTTTGACTTTGTGAGCAAACGGTATTGGAGACTCCGTTTCTGCCTGGCTAAGGCCACTGTGATCCGTCCATCCCCACTCCACAGGAGCGACTACCTTGTGGGCGACAAGATGGGGCAGATTTACACGATTGATGTGGACAACTGCACCGTGAGCAGCCGCAGCGAGGTGGGCAATGCAGCTCTAGAGGAGATCAGCTGGGGCAATAACCTGAAGAACCCAAGAACATCCAATGTACTGATCCTCTATGGTCACGAGGCTGTTCTGGTGAATCTTCGCTCCCTAAAGGTCTCCCATCAACTAGAGTTCGACGACCAGCGCTACATCTTAAAGTTTGCCGGGTTCCTGCCCAACTCGGACCAGTTCTTCACCTGCTTCTCAAACGACACCTTGCACGTGTGGTCCTCCCATACTTTAAATACGTTAAGGATGGCTCAGCCCATCAAGGCAAGAAATCGCAAGCTGAGATTGATGCCTGCGGTGGATATCCTGCCGGAAATCGCTCTCCGTGGATCGGATGAAAGTGATTTGGAGGACGACTTGGCCTTCGACTGCCAGGAGTACGACATTTCGGACGGTTGCTTGCTGAGCTACTGTTTCACACCGGATGGAAATAAGATGGGCTTGAGCACTTTGGATAACTATCTCTTGATACTGAGCACTGCCTCATTCGACCTGACGAAGATGTTTCACTTAAAAGACTTTGTCCTCTCGCAAATGGCCTTCCTACCGCAACCAAAGGAGCGGATTGTGTTTGGCATCACTGGCAAAAGCCAAGCCATCATGCTGGACCTGGCCAACACGGACCACAAGCTGATTGTGCAGCGCTCCACGGCGGTTAGTTTGTGCTTGAGTCATGATGGCAAGCTCCTAAGCATCACCTCGCGGTGTGGCGAGGTGAATGTGTGGTCCACCTGTCGCTTGTTCAATGCCCTGCAGGCCCAAACCCGCTGCTTGAGTCAGATGAAATCCGTGTTTAAGCTTCCGAAGACCCTGCCCGCCTGTGCTGTGAGTGGCTGCATAAACCAGGAGCTGAGACACTTGCTTAAACCAGATCGGTTGAGAGCTATGCTGAAGGAGTACGGCTGCTACCCGGAGAAGTACAGGTTCCTCATCTGGACGTCTCTCCTAGACCTGCCCTGCAATGGTTCGCAGTTCCAGGAGCTCATCAAGCTAGGAGCCCCCTTGATGGTCAGGAACCAGGCCAGGAAGCTGAAGATTCACAACGACGCCCAGCGACGAGCGGTGATCAAGGTCTGGAGCTGCCTGGCCCAGTGGTGCAAGGTCCTGGCCCACGCTGATTTCATGCCGCACCTGATTTACCCCTTTGTCAAGCAGCTGCCCAAGAATGGCCTGGTTTCCTTCGAGGTTCTTGCCTCCCTCATCCTAAACCACTTTCAGCTGTGGTTTGAGTTTCATCCCCTTGCCCCAGCTAACTATCTGGCCATGTGTGAGAATCTCCTGCAGCGCTATGATGAGCCTCTTTGCAAGTTCTACAAATCCCTTGAGATCCTGCCCAAGGACTTTGCCTGGCCCTTGCTCAACACTGCCTTTGCCGAGGTCCTGGAGGAGCAGCAGTGGCTGGCTTTGTGGGATAACATTGTGACAGAGCCTTCCTGGTTTCCGGTCTTCCTAGTTGTGGCCTACAACCTGATTGAGAGGGAACTGATCATTCGCCTGCCCGACAAGCGGTCTGTTTTGATGTTCTTCCATGAGCAAAACCCTTTGGACCTGACAAAACTCCTCTCTAAGGCGCGCAGGCTTATGTGCAAATGTGAGCCCGCCCTGCATCCGCAAAGATTCATGAAGAGCTTCATCCCCATCCCCAAAGGGGTGTATCCCAAGTTCTTAAAGTACCCCAGCGAGTGGATCGAGCAGCAGCAGGAGCAGGCTGTCTCCCTGATTAAGCACAACCAAGAGATTGACGCACGCATTAGGCACCTAGAACTGGAGGAGGTCCAGATAATGGAGCGCCTGGAGAACGGACTGAAGCAGGAGGAGCACGCGCGGCGCGTGAAGGAGATGGAGCAGCTCTACCAGGACACCATCCATCGCGAGCAGGAGCGCATCTCGTGTCAGAGCAAGATGCTGCTCACCTACCAGATGGAGGTGCGCCGACGCAAAAGCGAGGTCATCACCAAGCTCCAGGAGTCCGAGCAGCGGCGCAAGGTGCTGGAAATGGAGAAGGACATCGATCGCCTCATGCACACCATCGAAAGGGAGCGGCGAAGACACAACCAGCAGATGCAGCTGGCCGAGGACGAGATTCGCAACCAGGAGATGGAGCTCCTCGCCCAGCGCTACTACTCGGAGACCGAGGGAGCTCCTCTGGCCCAGAAGTACTACGACAACATCCAGAAGCTGTGCCGGCAGCGGGATCAGCTACAGGAAAACTTGCAGCAGGTTTGTGTTTCGAAGGGGATTACTTGGATAATGTAAACAAATTTATATTTTCCTTTAGATGACCCAGGACAAGTTGCGCAAGCCGTCATCCTCCTCCGTGCAGTTCAAGCCCCAGCTCTTGGACATCGAGAGCTCTATACTGGACATTCAGAGGGAGTTCCAGGAAATAATCACCACTGATAGGTATTGTTAAGGAAGTAAAACTTAATTGAAAGCAAAACATTGAGGCTAAAATTGTACAAATATAATAAGATAGAAATATTATTTACATGGCACATGGCAAAAATGGAAACAAAATGGAAATGTAAAATGGAAACAGAGCAAGCTATAGGATATAGTGGTAGTAACGTCTGCGAGGGCATACAACACAATAAATTGGAAGGCAGCTGGTTACTTTCTGGGCGCGGAAGAAGGCACCAAGATATTGGGTACATTGATGAGCAAGGCAATGCTGGAAGGCAGCTGGTTGGCCCCTACGGAAGAGAGTGGATGATTACTAGGGATCTCTGTGGGGGATATATCTTTAGCTTACCTCCAGCTAGGCTGGTGTGGTTTTTGTGCTGCTTTAGTTCTCTCTCCAGTCGGGTGATCCTCTCGCGCAGCTCGTGATTCTCCTGTTGAAGTTGAGCGTTCTGCTTTCGCAGGTCCTTGTGCTCGTTCCGCACCTTGTTGCGGTAGCGCCAGGCGGCAATTCTTTTTCTTTCTGAGCAGTCGGAGTCCTTGTTGCCATCCTTGGGCTTAACTGGGTTTTTGGGCGGCGAGGATAAGCTGCGTCTGTTGAGGTTGTTGCTGTGCAGGATGGCCTTCAGTCGCTCCTTAATGGGCAGCTGGGAAGTGGGCGTAAGGCTAGCGCTACTCGGCTCAGGTGCGGTTGGAGGAATACAGCTGACCAAAATTGGATCCGGTCTCTTCCTTACAGATGACCCTACTGCCTGTGAACTGGGCTTGGGCAGGATGAACGGAGGTTGGGCTTTGCTCGCAGGTTTGCCTTGCTGGGAAGGGGAATCTGTTCCTGGCAGGGCAACTGACTGGGCAGGGAGCAACCAGGTAATGACCTGTGGCTGGATCAGCTGAAGGGGAGGAGGACCCTCCTGGATGGGTCCAGGTATGTTCGATGGTGGAGTTGCACTGGTGGCCAGCAGCTGCTCCACGTCGACGGTGCTGCAGCTGTTGCTTCGAGAGACCGGATTGACAGTGGACTCCAACGGATACACCTGTGGCGTGTGCAGCGATTCCCCTTCGTTGGGAGGGGTCGCCTCAGGGCGACTTGGAGTCCCACTGACATTCTGCTCCGCCGCCCGCTGGAAGCCAATGTCGAAGGGATTCACGTGCTGCAGGTCCTCGAACAGGCCCACCTCGTCGCAGTTCTTGATCAATCTAGTCGGAGTGGGTGTCTGATCAGAGGCAAAGAGGTTCTTCTGCCCCGAAAGGTCCAGTGTGATGTCATGTTTTCCCTCCTGCCGAAATCCCTGGTAGCAGGATACCTCTCCCCCGGCTGGTTTTTGATCGAAATCAGCGAAGGCCAGCTCCGCAATGCCCGCGGGGGACTCCATGGCCAGCAATTACATCAAAAACAATGTTATTTACTAAATAATAGACAACAACAAACGCTGGGATCGGGATGGGAGCAGAGCGATAGCATAATTATCGTTGCGTATAATTTTTGCTATTGGCAGCAGACAACAACAAAAAATCTATATTAATTTCTTGTTGTGTTGTTGTTTCAGTAGTTACATCAAAAGCAATGCTCTTTATTAAAAAGCAGAAGAATCAAACCCAGATTTCTCTAGGGTTGCTATCAACTATTTTGCAATGATAATAAATATATCGATAGTTTTCTGCTTTTGTTCTGCTATCGAAGTTCGAAGTAAGGCGCCAACATGCAGCTCAGCTTTCAAATTTGAAATAAGTTGGAGTTGGAAATACAACTGAAAACCAAGTCAAAATACTCGCCACAGCATCTCGTTCTGAGCCGTAATTGCCTTCGTTGTTATTATGTAAGCACTCTCTAAGGCAGCCAGCCACTTTTGACATTCAGCATTTCCGCCACGAAATTGCGTATCGTCCGCATGGCATCGCCTCCATCCCAAATACCTCCGAGTCCGAGTCTTTCGCAGCACGTAGAAGCAATCATATGTGAAGAGGAAGAAAAGGCATAAAAAAACAACGAAAACATTTTTGGCAGCCAAGAAAACCCCATAATTTAAAATTTTGTATCTTTTAAATTAGATTTCTCATTGAGGGAAGCAGCAGAAAACAGACAGCACACAACTCACAACACGCAAAATGTTTCGCTCGCATTTTGGGAAACATGCACGCAACGAAACGAGCAATTTTCTAAAACTCAGCATCAGCCTCAGCCCCACAGAAAGCCGCAAACTCGACTTGTGGGTCAAGTTCAGTGTTAAAATCGTTCGCAACTCCACTTCCCAGCGACCAGATAGGCCCCCTTCCTTCCTGCGTATTCCACTCCACTCCACTCCACTCCACTCCACTATACTCCCGAGGAGGAAGAGCCAAAGATGCACAGCATGAAAATTAAGAAAAAGTGATGCGTAATTACAGTCATTCTCTTTCACTGCAGCCAAGCGGGCTATTCCACATGGCCACAGCCAAAGCCTTACCCAGGGTCCTGGTCCCGATCCCAATCCCATACCATCCCATCCACGTTGCATGCAACAACCGCGCGTTTTTCGGACAGAGAGATCCCTGTTGCTGAGAAGAAGCCTGGGTCGGGTTCTGGGTTCTCGGTTCTGGGTTCTGGGACTCTGCTGCTGCTGCCGGTAGAAACAATCAGTTTGAAGTTCGTTCGCATAATTACGGGCAATTTTCAAAGAACATGCGTTCCGATGAACATCTCTCTCTTGCTCGCATTCAAAGTATCATCCCCACCCCTATGGTTCTTCTCTTCCCAGCATCATTGCTCCACCCTCCACCTCCTCCTCCTTCTTGTTCATTTTCCTCCTTCCACTTCACCATCGCCATTTTTCTTAATGTCCGACGGTCTTTTGTGGTTGCGATCGATTGGTTTGGGGTGTCCAAATGTCCGATCCTCCTTAGTTTTGCATGTGTTTGTCAGACTTTCATATGATTTATATAATAGAATGCACTTTTACTACACTTTTTAAAGACATGGCATAAATCACGTTTTTCAAAGTCTCAAACACATCTTACACTTTATCCAGACAAAAATGGCATCAAAATTTATTAAATTTCATTTATTAACAATATACAAGAACGAAGGGTATAAATATTTTAAGCCAGTAAAATTTTTCAAAGCTTACATTATCAAAGTGTTAATCAATTTATATGAGATTATTTTGTTTTCCTTTTTAAAATGTATACAAAAATGTACAACGTAGTTGTTTCTAAAGTTTTACTTCTCAAATCAATTGTGTCGCATCTTTTTTCGTTTTCCTAGATAAACAAGAATAATTAAGCAGCTACTTAGTGGTGTGGAAAAATTGTATTTAATAAGTTGTACCTCGTTGATATGTGCAAAATGACCAAGTCCGAGAACAGGTTGCTGGCCGCAGGACATTTGTAAAACGAAGTCAAGGACCGTTGTCCCTCATAACGGCATGTGCAGGACGAAGCAGGATCTTGTTGCTTCACAAAACCCATGTCCGAGGATCCCCCGGCGTTTTATAAATATTCGAAAATTCTGCGACCAGTCCTCGATGTTCCTAGAACGCCCAACATTTGTTTTCCCCCGAGGAAACTTAATTTTTCCCGCTGCATTTTGGACACTTTGTTTGTTTGTTGCTGTTGCCTGCGGCGGCTGTGCATATTATTTATTATAGTTTGGTTGCCTCATTTTCGGCTGTTTTTGGCTGTTTCGAGGGAGGACTTAAGGGAGCGACTGTTTTTATTTATTTTCAGTTGGTATCTTAATTTCTGCATCGGTTATAAAGATCGAAAGGTGGACATTGAACGCATTTGAAGGCTTTCAAAAGTTTTGGCCGTTTCTCTGTATTTTTTGTGCAACTTCCACGGCCCGCGGCCGCTATAAAAAAACTTCCTGTGCCGCAACAACTTGAAATGATTTCTGCTTTTCCGACGGTGCACACAGAATCGCTCCAAAGATACAGATACACAGATACAGATACGTTTCGTTGTTGTTGGGGCAGCAACACAACAACACAAGCTTGGCGCTCCAATAATAATTTCATAATTATGGGTTATCTGGCAAGTGGCATTCGTAAATAATAAAAACTAAGAGGTAAAAAACTACGATTCGCGGCAAAATATAAAACCAAAAAAGCAGACTCGAGATTGATTGTCGCTAATGGGCGTGCGGTTCCTGCGAAATCCCTCCCAGCCAGTTGGATTCGGGTTTGGGTTCGGGTTCTGGTTCTGGGGAGATCAGGTCGGAGCAGACGGAGTTCCTGTAATTTTTTTAATTACCCTTTTGCAGGTCGAAAAGTAGATCAGACAGCATTAGAGAGTCCGTAAGCGAAGCTGTATCTGTATCTGTATCTTTATCTGAAGCTGTAGCTGTAGCTGTGGCTGTATCTCTGGCCAATTAAACGTGACCTTGGGCCAGCTTAGCTCTACAACTCTTAGGAAATCCCCTTCCAACGATTATCTAACGGTTGCCTTTTAGCTCGTGCTGCGAACGCGCCATTCTCTCTCCGATCCCTGGTCATCATCATAAGGATGGATGTCGGGATGGGGATTGGGTTGGGGTTGGGGACTTGTCGGCGCTGCTCTCATCACGCCGTGATTCGCGGGATGATGAATTGCGTTCACTTTTGATGTATCTGCCACTTTCAGCTCGGAGTTTAATGCTCACGTCCGAGAGGCGCTGCCTAATTGCCCATCCCGTCCCGTCCCGTTCCGTCCGTCCCGTCCGTCCCGTCCTGTCCCGAGATCCCCTCGCCCCGTTCTCCCAACCTCCCCTTGTTGGCCTCCGATCATTTCCATTTCCGTTAAGGCCGCCGGGCACTTGTCCAAAGCTGGCCAAAGCCAAAGCCAAAGTCTTAGGCCAACTTTCGCTTTTGTTGTCTTGGTAGAAGCCGACGGGCTGTGCGAGGGCCACTCTCACATCCTGTCCGGGAGGCGCATCCTTGACTGGGCCGCATAATTGGCGTCTGGAGGCGGGTCCGCGCCCGGTCCAGGGCTTGTGTCCAACATGTGCCGAATTGGAGCTTAGAATTCGAAGGCGTGTTTGGCTAAGAAGCTAAAAAGACAAAAGGAGCAGCACACAAAGCAGTCCCTTTGAGAAGGGACCCAAAATCAGCTCCAGGGCTTAGAAGTTGCAACTCTTTGGTCAGCTAACGGTATCCCTCTTTAGACATTTGTTTAATTGCACGTTTCGGGGCACAGACTTCAAAGGAATTTCGAGCATTCAAACAGCAACCAGCAACCAGCAACCAGCAACACGCAACATGCCACACAAAATGTGATTCATCGGGTGGTAATACCAAAGAAAAATATACAAACTCTATCAAACGTTTCCATTAGGGCAAAGGTGTAAATATCTGTTAAACGTCCAACACAATTTTCACCCTCATTCGCTAATTGATGGCCACAATCATAATGGTTCCCGCCGCAGCCTGACCATTAACTTAAATTGAGACGAATTTCATCAATGAATCCAATCCAAGGAGATTTTAACGAAACTGAAACAGAACTTTATCGCGGGATATTTGATATACTTTTAATGAGCTGTTTTAGATTTCTACATCTTAGAGAAGTTGCCTCAATTTCTCAAACAACTCCATCGCATTCACCCCATTCACTGTTTTCCCCAAGCGGATTTTTACGCCATCGAAAATAACCAAGTCCATAGTCTCAATTCAGGGCCTGGGGCCATTTTCCAATCCGTCGGACTTTTGGCTTTTGAGCCAGGCCATTGACAAATGATTGGCAACGTATCTGCGAGTGGCTTTTAGCGGAGTGAGTGGGGTGAGAGGGCTGGTTGGTAGAAGAAGAACGGCAGCAAAAACTCATCAATTAAAAGTGCTAATGGCTATCATAATGATATGTTAATATCACTCGCAGCTATTCTGGCCATTCATTCTGCTTTTGTTTTTGCGCCCAAGTCGGCTGGCTAACTGCGTTTTAGTTCAGTTAACCTGGCTAGCACACAGACCAGCAGAGCGACCGCAGAAAAAGGTAACACAGCGGAACTCTAAGCCAAGAATGTTGTTGCATGATTAATTATGGCTTGGCGACTTTTTGGCGGACTGCGGCGAAAAGCGCCGACAGACCCAAAGCCCTAAACCAAAAGCTGAATGCCGAATGCCAAAAGCCAAAACACATTTCTCAGCTTGCTTCATTAGCGCATTTCTTCCTTGGTGGCAAAAACGAGAGAGGGTCTAGAAAAGCCAGCCAGGTCTCTTGATATATGTCAAATTAATTAAGCTTTCTGGCACAACCGTTCAACCAACCAACCAAGCCACAGAGGGGTCAACAGAGCAGGTGATCTTGGCTCGGTTTGGTTCGGTTCGGGCATCTGCCAGATACTCAAATACTCAGATACCCAGATACTTCCTCGGCAAGAACCTCGATTCCCTGATTTATAAGTTCAATCAAACTCATGAATATGCACACCCTGCGGCCCTAGGATAACTGATTTATGGCCGGGATCAGGCCAGAGCTGCAGATACAGATGTGGATACAGAACAGATACAGATGGAGAGGGGTATCTGCGTATGCAAAGGTTGCGGATCGGCAGGCACATTTTTTACCATTTCAGATTGATACGTGCTGGAATTTCTCGGCTGGATCTGGGGTCGCAAATCCATAACTCTTCTGCCTGTGATATATGCGTCTGCCCGGATCAGGGGTCGTCTTCGTGCGTACGCCTAATGATGGGTTGTGGGACGGCAGAGGATCGGAGTCAGGGTTGAGAGTTATCGCTGAACTCCCAGGCGGATGTAGTGCATCATCCGTCGGCCCTAATGATAGGTCAGCTGTAAGGGCACTGGAAAGCGTCAAGCTTAGATTTGGCATTTTAATTGTTGCGCTTCTTTCGGGAGCCGAAATTTATGCATCCGTTGGATAGCCCAAACACTACCCAACTCCATTTTCGGGCAGACAACGTCCGACCAGGATTGGGTGAGTTGTTCGACTAGGAGGAAGTGGAAGTGGGATTGGGAGTGGCCGGGACAGGCGTTGCGTGCCTGGAACCCATCACAGAAATTGCCAGCCAATTGTAATGCAAAGTTCTCTGTGCCAACTTGCAACGCCAACGCAGTTCGCCCTGGGCCAATTCCTAATTTAACTTCTTTTTTCCAGCTCTTGCAGCTTAATATTTGGCCAAAACCAAAACCAAAAGTTCGGCTGTTGTTGGTAGAGTGCCGTCGAGGGTAGAGTGCCGCCATGGCGGAGCTCTGGGTAACAAGTTTGGAAAATTTGCGTTTCCGGCATTTGCAAATTTACAATTCGCGCCTTGCATTTTGACAGAGATGCATGCCCCTTGCGAATGGTTGAGTTGCAGAGGACAGGGCAGGGGGAGGGGTTGCTGTCGGTGGAGGTGTCGAGGTTGAAGTTGAGGCAAGGGCTGAGATAGTGATGATCAATAAGAGGGGATAAAAAAACGGCCATTAATGCATTAAATTCATTATTAGCTAGGAAGTTATTTCCTCCTTAAGGGTTCGTCCCCACATAAAAATAAAGATTGTTTTCATATTTTGAATAATATGTAAAGAAGTATCTTTTCACGCTGTGTACATTACAAATATGTAAATTATCTTACCCAACAAGAACAAAATCAAAGAAATTAAAAATATTCGAGTTAAAATCGTTTTGGTAAGTATTAAATTACTAAGCTGAAGTATACAATTTATCAGTCAGGCTTTAGCAGATAGAAATTCAAAAAACGTCAAGAAACTTACATTTTCAAAGTGTTGCTCCACGGTTTAAATTTGATTAAATTTACAATCAGTTTAAGGATCATGTTTACTATATATATAGGGATACCTCCAAAACTGCTCCCTTCTGGAGGGGCCAACTGTGTCATCTCTGGCAGGAAAGGGTGTGTGGGCGGTGTTTGGTGTTTGTTGTTTTCGGGACCTGTCTGCGGTTGACTGACTGTGTGTTTCGTTGGTTCGTTGGTTGGCTGCCTGTTTGGTGGGAGTTAGATATGGAAGGGGGAAAGTGGGGTCTGAGGGCTGATGGCTTTCGGCTTTTGGCTTTTGGTGAGGTGCCCAGCTAACCCGTTATGTAAACGTCTTTGCGCGCCTTCATTTTGTGGTTTCAGCAGCTCGAGGTTCGCTCTTTTCCGTTCGCCCGCTTTCTGTTTTGGCGAGCAAATGTTTATGGGCTGTGGACTAACTTCCTTTTAACATGCAACAATTTATGCCCGCTGCGGCTCGAGTTGCATGCGTCTGTGACCCCAAACCGGGCGCAACTTCCCCCTGGGCCCAGCCCCCCGGGAAGTGGATGGAAGGCGCCAGTCCAGCACAGTAGAGGCCCAGTCCCAGTCCCAGTCCCAGTCCAGTACCTCACCGAATTTCGCACTCAAATGTCGGGCGGAAATGCTGACAGCTCATGGCATTGCAGCTGGTATATTGGGGGAAACCGATCTGAGCTACTCGTTAGACTAGCTCCGATATCGGTCGAGATCGAATCGAGATCGGATCGAGATCGGGCGATGGCAAAAATCGTTCGATCGTAACCCCGCGACAAGATCAACCGCTTTTTGTTCCAGCCCCAGTCCCCAGTCCCCAGTCCGCTCCCATATAAATCATGAGGCCCGGCCGGCCGGGCAAAACAAAACGAAACGTCAAATTAAAATGCAAATTTAATTGATGTATCGGCCAACTAGTTTCCAGACTGTGTGCATTAGAGACACTGCGAGACCGATCATTAGATGCAAAAAGCTGAAACTTAAGCTAAAGTGCGCCACACACTAAACCACTAAACCACGCCGCGCCACAGCGGAAATTATACGAGCGAATGCAATCTGGTTGCTCGCCGAAGTTGCAATTGCTGCTGCAGTTTGCAATTTGAAATGCTGCAGCTAATTACACGCATTTCGCATGTGGCCGAGGGAGAGGCCCAGACGCCAGCCCCCCAGTTAGAGGCTACAGGCTAGAGGCTCCAGAACCGGAGAGTTGCAGAACTCCAGAACTGGAGCTTAGGCCCAGGATACGTGCTCCTCGCCCATTAAGTAATATGTGCACCCCGCTAATAGATGTGTCCAGAGCCAGAGTCGAGGCAGTTCAAACATCAAAGACAACAGCCAAAGCCCCTAGGATGACATTATCATTAGCTGGAGCTGCCTGGGCTAACATTTACCACTTCGCCATTCACATCTTCGAGATACTTTGACTGATTGCTGGCGATTGGAGTGATTGAATACCGCAGATTGAATTATAGCACGCGTGTATTGTATGATATTTACGAAGCTAAATAGGAATTTAAAAAGCGAATTTATTACCAAGGTGATTTTGATACAACTCTGGCTAAGGGGCAGCACAGAACTTTTTCGATTTTATGGGTTTCTAACTAACGTGGATCTGGATTTAATTTGTTTAATAATTAAATGTTTGTTTTTATTGGGTTGGAAGTACTTGGATTATTCTCCCAACTCTGTTGAGATTGTCCCCCTCTGTAAAGATTGTACCTCGAAGCTTATACTCGTAAATTAAGCCCTGATTTACAGGGAATTAGTCATATTTCTTCTCCCATCCTTGGTTGTAAACTACCAAAGAATGCCCCTTCCCGCAACTTCCAACCGAGCAGTCAAAGTTCAAGCAGAAAAGTCGAAAGGTGTCGGTGTCTCTCAATGTCAAACGAGGGAACTCTGAGGAGCAGGGAGACTCTTCTGAGTCCTCCAAGGGGCACTTGGAAAGGCCACAGTTCCCCGGCGACTCAAGTCAAACATTGATGGATGCGAGTCGAGAAGACAGGGCACAGAATGCAGAATGCTGAATGCAGATGCGGCGCATCCATCCGACAGATACTTCTCCGACTGCAACAGCAATGTATCTGTCCGTCTGTCTGTCTGACTGTCGGTCTGTCCGTCAGCCTATCTATCCGTCTGTGTGTTCTTGAAAACTTCAAATTGGCCAGAGCTGCTGCTGTTGCTTTGCATGCGAGTTTAAAGCTGCTGCTGCTGCTGCAGCTGCAGCTCCATCGGTCGAGGGCGCAGACAAAGATACTCGTACAGAAAAAAAGCCAAAATAAAAATGGATAAAATGGCCGCCAAAGCCATGGACCCAGCCATGGATGCCTTGGATCTGGTCCTGTCTCGCTTATTTTTCATCTTATTTTCTCTGCCCCCCGTGGTGTTTTTATCGTCTGCTGGAAATCTGCGCACGTTTCGGTTTGGCCGGGTTATTATGCGCGCCTTGGTTGGCTGCAGGTGGGGGAGGCTAGAGGGGAAGGGGGGAGGGGAATGGGTACCGTGGAATGGGGAATGCGGGATCGGGGCCCTTGAAGCCCGAAGATCCAACACCGAAGCCCCAAGACGGAAGACCGAAGACCGAGACCAAAACAGCGGCTTCTCCTCCATCTTTGGCTGGCTGCCCTGCACTGCAGTTGGCTCTGTTTCACAAGAAATCCAAGAGAACCCCCTCGCATCTCGCAGATACAAACTCCCCCACCATCACCACTGGCAAGCTGTCAGCCACTTGGCAGCGTGTTTGTTAACATATAGTATTTTGAAGGCGTGGGAGCCGCAGTGCAGTGAAACTCGGGCCAAGACCCAGACTCTGGCCAAGACAAGAAGAAGAAGAAGAGAAAAACAAAAAAAGAGGAACCCAGAGAAAAAAACGTTTTCAAGAGTTGTTGCTGTTGGTGGAGCTGCCTTTTGTCTGCGGCAAACGCCATTTTCCCCTTGACTTCGTTTTGGAGCGATGCAAACACTTTGTCTGGGTCCGGGCTCTTGGTTCTACGAGTATCCCCCTGTCCCTTGGGCCATCTATTTTTCTAAGCCTTGCTGGCCATGTTATTTGTCAATGCATGACAATTTTATTGGCTTATTTCTTGGCCGGGCTTGCTTCGGCCCTTCTGCTGCGACTGCGACTGCCACTTTGATGGACGTTTTGCGGTCTGCAGACACTTTAATTTGGGCATGGCCCAGGAATCAGCTTCCATCCCCAACCCCATATCCATTCCCATTCCTTCCAATCCTCAATCCTGCGTGCACAGTGCCAGCCAGGGCTCTGGGTCTCTTTTTGGCGAGGGCACGAAGTAAATCACATCACGACAAAGCCAAAAGCAAACCGATCCAATCCAATCCGAACCGAACCGATCCGCTGCAGTTCCATCTGATCTAGGTTTATTGAAGCCGCTTTGCATGGGCTAATTACGGATTACAGACCTCGATTTGTGCTGTCGATATTTTCGGCGATTTGGCGCTAAGCGGCGAATCATGATCAACGGGGTGTTGGAAAATTCAAGGAAATTCGCCAAGCCGCAGAGAAAATTCGCAAGCTTAACCTACTGAAATGTGATGTCGTGCATTCCTTGAGAGAGTGAAATAAACGAAATATTTTTTAGTCACTTTTAAAACATACCTAAGTAAACCTTTAATTCCTCAATGTATATATTCAGTTCACTTCGATTTAAGATATAGTATAAATACATTTATTAGTGCTGTAATAACAGCTTCATTTTAAGAGCACAGTCATCTTAGGTAGGCACTTAATAGTTAGATACTAGCTTGGCACATACAATGCATGTATGTTACATTAACGCCTTTTCCATCTGTTACATGTAGATAACTTAAAATGATTTTATTTTTTAGCAGGGAAAAACTTTTATTTCGAAGTAATGATAATATTATGCAAAATATTTGAGGAAGCTGATAATGAGGAAATGGGGTTTCTAAATTCCTCCTTTCTCCCCCAAAATTCTTGGCTTCCTCCAAAAACCATGTTTTAGGGGGTTAAGATCAGCGGAGATGGCGTTGGCGTCTTCGATAGCCGCAAAGGCTGAAGCTGAGGCAGAGGAAATCACACGAAATCGTGCCAGTTTTTCCGCTCCCCCTCCAATACACCGCCCCTGCTTTACCTGCTACACCCCCCTAGCAAACGGCTCCCCCTACTTTATTTTTCACTTTCGGTTAGCTAACTATGGCCAGCAGAGAATTCTTTGGCCCGGTTGGTTGGCTGGCTGGCTGGCTGGCTGGCCAAAGTCGACTCGTTTCGTTTCCTTCTATCCAATAGCCCCACGAAGGCACTATCCATACACAATCCACTATCCGCTGCCCTGAGGTTGCAATTCAATTTGCCTTTGTGGCAGTTGCCGCTGACGCTGCCGTCGCCATTTGCCGTTGCCGTTGATTCTCGTGGCATGTATTTTGCATATTGACGCGCGGCATTTTGTAAGGCAACATTTCACATTGCAATTGGCATCGACAGCGACAGCCAAGCCAGAGCCAGAGCCAGACTCAGAGTCAGAGTCAGAGCCACAGTTCGTGCCAAGATAACGAACTATAGTACACCTCATGTGGCGTTGGGCTTGGGTCTGAGCTCCTTTGGCGAATGTGGAAAATAACTCACGACATCTCGACAAGCGCAGCTCATGAGTCATGCAAAGTCCCCGGATTGGAACACGACCAAGTCGGTCCGCAAATCAACGCCAGCCAGCCAAACAGCTAGCTAGCTAGCCCACTCGAATGTATCTAGATACAATGCCTATCTGGATATATACGAGTATGTGTGGTATGCATTTGAACAGCAACTAAGTAATAATAACAATAACAATAACCACTTCTGACATTTTTATTGAGTGTCTGTTTGATGAGTTGTTCCCCACGACAGGTTTCAGTTTCGGTTTCGGTTTCAGTCTCGATTCTAAACTTAATTCATAGAGCCCCGAGCTAAGATGGGATGAGAAGAGCTGAGCTGAGATGTTATGATTATAACAAGCCTTGGATGCAAGCTATGACAGAGCCTGGGGACTAGTTAGTTTACCCAAATGACATGTGTCAGAACTATTTCACAAAATTCCTCAAGCATACAATTCTATTAAATTATGATCTGCAATACAAAAAACACATCAACTGGAATTTAACCCGAACGTTTAATAGAGCTCTACCTATGCATTTCGGGCCATTAATTCAAAAAATGCCTATGATCAAATCCAATAAAATACATGGAGAGGTATAGTAGATACGATGAATCCAAACATAATTTATGTTCTAAAGAGAACTGATTAATAAAATAACATACCTTGATTTAAAAGTTTCCGACACCGAAATTCACCTTCCTTTCTTGTTTAACCCTAAGCCAGCAGGATGTAGGACTCCTAAAAAATAGTTTAAATAAAGTATGACCTATTGAGTGCCACCAAAACTTGCTAAAATCAGAACTTATTAGATTTACGAACTGGATAGTTATTTACTAGACATTACTAACTAAGCCAATTAAATAGTCTTCGGATATGGCCCACCTACAATTCCAAGTGGCTTGCAAATTGTGATCTACTTACTCAGCTGGGAGTTTTATTGGCGCACCAGCTGGGAGGAGAAGGAGAGCCTTCGATTCCCTCGAATCAATAACCATCCATCACGGGGGGGTTGGGCCCGGGCCCGGGTCCAGGTCGCTGGATCAGGATGCAGAATGCTGCAAATTTCTTCATTGGCCACGGCTGGAGCCCTTTTGGGTGCCCCGATCGCCTCACGGTATTCCGCGGATCCGCTTTTGATAGGACTTTTGATTTATTACAAATTGAAGTTGATTTTAATCGAGTGTTTGCCAAAGTCCGCACGCTCCACGTTCGATGGGGGCTGGACCTGGGATCTGGGATCTGGGATCTCGGTCCTGGCCCGGACTGGACTGGACTGGGGCTGATTGATGAGTCGAGCAGCTGTCGAGCGCGTTTGAAATTTATGACAAAATATATGAGCCGCACTTTATCAGCTCGCGGTGATCGCGGCACGTCGAGAATATTAATTGGAGCGGGTCCGTAGGAAAGTGTTTTCCATTTAAATTGAATCTGGAGCGGACTGGACTGGGACTGGGATAGGGACGGGGTCTCCTGCGAGGGCATTGCATTATTTTATTATAATGTGATTATTTATGCCCGGCTGGGAGACGAGACCAGACGAGACGAGACTGATGTTTGACACCATGATGAATCCGCGGTGTGGTCGCCTGCTTCGAATTGATTTCAAAATTACAGTAATTTTCACAATTTTCTAATTATTTAATCGATTATTGATTTTTGATGTGCGCTAAGTGGCTCACTTAGTGCGTGAGAAATTGATGTGAAGAATCATTTGGCTGCGCCTCCGCCTCAGCCTCATTCTCAGCCTCAGACTGATCTCCATCTTATGCCGATCCCGATGAGGTGTTGATTTGCCAGACTGAGGACGGGGAACTTGTGATGCGAGTGTTCATGCTCTTGGGGAGCCCATGTGGGAAGGGAGAATGCCGGTGTGGGCGTAGCAAATCGAATGCTAAGAGGTCACCACGAGCTAATGACTCAATTGGGTCTGGGATGGGGCCCACGCAGAGATGGGAATCTGAATGCCAGGTGAAATACCGGTAAGTACTCTCACTCTCTTTGTTGGAGATTCTTCGGATGCTTCACCCGAAATGAGCCTACAAAATTGACGGCAATTGGGAGGAAAGTGAAATCTGAATCAAATTTGGCGCCAAGTGCCAATTGAGGAGGCTCTCCCCCCTCCACCAAAACAACAGACCAGGCCACGAGCAATTTAAATGTCTTTACCCCCTCCAACCCCTCCGAATCCATCACCCCACTGCTACCCACTCTCTATTGGCCACCGCGGGTGTTTCAAATTTTGGGTTGAGACCAAATTGAGGACTCCCCGTTCCTGTCGTGCGTTCGGCCCCAGATTTAGGTTCCTCCGAACAGCTTAAGATCGAATAAGATATAATGATAATGCTCCGACGACGATGACGATCGTAATGAGCTGCAATTGTTGCGCTTTGGAGTGTGCCACACGACTCTGCCCCTGCTCTTGTCCCGCCTTGCAACTCCGACTCTGATTACACTTAAGTGGAGTGGCCAATGTGATTTGGACTTTGCCTCTGAGATGTTTTGTGCTACTCGGCAGTGGCCGAGAAAAGTGGGCTGTGGTTGTGGGCACTGATCTTGAAGATCGCTTCACGGCTATCAGGTCTGTGTCGATTTGGCGCAATCATTTCATGGCTGCCTTTAGCATACGCATCCCTGAGTTGATGTCTCGGAGTCACACAAAAAACATGACCGAGCCATGAAATTGCTGAAATTATTGCGGTACAAACTGTCACAGAAAAGCCATCAGCGAATCGAATCGATGCGGATCGGATTCGTGGAATGGAAATGGAAGCCGGCCCAGCTGTCTGGTCTCGTCTCTGGCTATGGAACTGGGTAAAGCTCAACCGATTTGGCGACTCATTAGAATGTCAACAAAATTTCGCTGACGACGATTTAGTAAATTGCCTTGACTTGGTTCGGATTGCCGGCTCCATGCATATGTGTATGCATATGCATATAGATTTGGATTCGATTCGACTGCTCAGACATTTGTGGATATAATTACTCGGACCATAGCCGGGAGAGCGCAGTCCAATTGCCGGACAGGTGTCCCGCTCTGGCGGTTTCAATAATTCAGATTGGAAGACCATTGACATAACCCTGGAGTGGGAATGGGAATAGGAACGGGCCTGGGATTGGGCTTGGGAATGGGATCCGCCAACTGGTGCTGCAGTTCCCGCGTCGGAAATGGACGGTGCGTAGTTCGCAGTCTGCGAATCAATCGCTCGAATTCAATTTACTTGAATTATTCAAACAGTAGTGCGGGCCCGCCCGACCATCCCTTCTCTGAATTCCCCGGTTTCGTAATACTGGGCAGTCATAAACTTGTTCAAATATTGACGCCCAATTATGGTAATTTGCATTGTCCTGCCAGCATTGCTTATGGATAATTTTCATAATAAAAGTCATGTGCAATATGCTTCCTATTGGCCTCCTTTCCGTCCCTCCTTATTTTTTCTGGGAAATACCAGGAATCGCCGTCGGTTTTGATTCCAGGAAAGTGCCTTCGCTTGATACTCAACTTAGTTTTAAAGACTCCATGTCGCATTACCCTGAAAGGTTTTGATCGTAAAACGTAATGGCCTGCATCGGTAAATTAAATTGTATGTATGCTAATTTCATTAGCAACGCCATGATTCAATTTATTTGTATTTTCTTCAGCTGCGAGTTCTATTAAAATGAATTTGAAATCTGAAGGACACTGCTTCGAAATTCAAATTTACCGCCAACACAAACATAGCACAGCTTGCATAGAGAGTCCTGTGCTAAGCAGTAAGGAAGCAGCAGAAGCAGTGACAAGCAGGTCGAAACGGTTGGCAACCGGTTTCAAAACGGGTTCAACACGCACTTTCAAGCAGTTACTGGAAGAGGCTTTTATTTTTGCTCTTCTTTTCATTTTCTGTTAAAGCATTTCCTTAACAATAAAAATAATGAAATTCATATAAAAACTGCATAACAGTTTATGTATTAATTTTCGAAGGTATTAGCATTTTATGATACGAATTCGAGCAGGTAATTGCCTGTCAATTTGCCAACTTGCAGCGACAATATCCGTAGGTGACTCTCCGGGCTGCTAATAAATTAATTATGCGCTTTAATTGATGCCCGACAGAGGCGGCAACAACAACAACAGCAACCGCGAGTGCGGCTTTTTGTTTTGGCGTGTGAACAAATTAGCTGGTCAGACAGCCATCGGACACCTCGGGAGCTGGAGCTGGAGCTGGTGATGTGCTGGAGCTGGCGAAGAAGTTGCTGGGGCTTAGTCAGGTGTCGGGGCAAAAACAAAGTCATTAGCCGGAGCGAAAGGAGGGGCCTACTTCTGCATGCAACCGCGGCTCTTTCAGCTCTTTCCGCTCTTTCCGCCGATCTATGTGACATTTTTCAAATGCTGCCGGCGGAACAAAGTCAATCCAGGGGGAATCCCAGGGAACACGGCCAGCCCGGCCTTGTGCTGGTGTGCCGCCTCGACGGGAAACGTGCTGCAATGCAGCGTCGGAGTCAATTGCAGCAGCGCAGCAATTGCAGGCCAACTTGCGGAGCTGCAACTTGGGCAGCAGGCAGGAGGCAGCAATTCGGCACTGGACCCGTCAATGGTGTCACAATGCCCCTCCGAAGACAAACCCGCACCGCATCCCAGCGGTGATCGGTCGGAGTCGGATTCTGTTCCCCCTACTCTCCACTCCCCACCTTTTAAGTTGCATGTACTCACGCCTGTCGAAAGCTATTTAAGCAGCATTCATTCAAGGCTCAGCCGGGTCCTCGGGGCGAGTCATTCACTGGAGCGCGGAGTGGGAAACCAGTTGCGCATCTTCCCCAGCTCTGGACTCAGCAATGGATCCAGCTCCAGCTGCAGCGCACTTCAAATCCCAATCAAACGTCGCTGCGGAGGGGAATGGTGAGAATTTCCTTTGTGGCCGGCGATTTGCTAACAACAAACAAGTGGAATGCAAACTTTCAGTTGCTTTCAGCCCAGCCGGGCCAAGACAGAAGCAGGAGATGGGGCAGGAGCAGGCGCAGGGACAGGGGCAGAAATAAAATAATTTCGGGCCAGTCAGGCAAGTCGCGCTAGCCATGTTGACATCTCATCTCTGGGCTCTGGAAGCCAGTTGGAGAGGCGGCTTCGGATCAAAGACTGCGACTGCTACTTCCACTTCGCCTGCAAATGCGAACGCGGACGATTCCCGCTGGCGTTTCTCTGTGCCAAGGCATGATAAGAATTTCTCTGGCTGGCGGTTTGTTAGCGGTTTGTTCCTCAGAACCTACCTCCGTTCCCAGCCAGTTCCTGGCCAGTTATTCGGCCTGACGAACTGCTGACCACTCCAGGCCACGAGTTTTCCGCCCGGGTCACTGGCAATCGAGTTTATTAACCTTGTGGCGACAAATAAGCCAATTGGTTAGCCCTGCTCTGCTCATCTTCGATAAGGGGTCGGGTTTTGGGATCAGGTTGTATGGTGTTCTGCCTATCGGAGCACTGCATCTGGGTCTAGGTTCTGACCGAGTTCCACTCGCTTCATTCTCGTTCTCGTTTTCGCTTTGTGTTTTCGGGTTTTTCGGGTTCCGCAATTAGACACAATGGCTGCGCTTAGCGACTAAGCCCACTTTCCTATCGGAGCGGATATATTTAGAAGCTATTTGAATATTATTAACAGCAGATAATTATAGACACGCACCCCACACCACACACCCGCACCCGCACCCGCACACACACACCAGCAGTGGGTCAGGCGATGCGAAACGCAAAGTGCACGCAGGCAGCAGATGAAGGGAAACGGAGGGTCAAGGAAGGGACGGGGAAAGGAACAGGGAGAGGGAGAGGGACATCCACAATGACATAGAAATGGGTCTAGAGACTGGACCTTTTTTAACATGCCGCCAGGCACAGTGGTCAGAAACCAGATACAATCTAAGGAGATCAGTGTATCAATTTGTAGATGTAGATGTTAGCTGGGTAGCGGAGATACGTACTTAAGATTGCATTGACCCAAAAGGATATAATGTTAAATGCATTATCGCATGATTGAGCTCAAATATGCGATATCTTTAAAAATATTCACAATTAGCTTATTACTAGATCAAATTCCATACTATTTTATTTTCGTTTATTAATATTAGCTTGATAGTTAGGAGTTCACAAATGTAATTATTTTGTGTTGTATTGGAAACATTTCAACAAATAAAGTCTTTGCTTAATTAAAAGTTCTGTTTTCATTTTTAGTGGCATGGTTTTCATAGTTTGAAAATCCCGCAAACTTAAAAAAATGTTCCCAATTATCATCAATGGTCTACATATTGAAAAATATGAGTTTACTACAAATTCAGATTTGAAACCATTTTATTTTCTATTGAAATTAAACATATACCAGATTTATTAAGCTTGAATCTTTTGAAACAATTTAAGTAATACATCTTGTATACTTTTGTAATTTTGAAACTTTCACATAATTTATTTCCACTGTGCCATGCTGCTGCGGGAATTTTGTGTTTTTGTACATTTTTTGGTTTCTTTTTTGGTCTATGGAAACCTACACTCACGCAGGTAATTATAATAATTATCTGGACGGATGCATGAATGAGCAGGCCGGGGACAGGGACAGTGGCAGGGGCAGGGGCAGGGGCAGAGGCAGGGAAAGGTCCTCTGTCCTGTGGCGGCACTTCCACATTCACATCCCTATCCACTTCTCGGGCGTCCATCTTGTTCCAGCCGGCCTTAGGGGGCGTGGCCGGAATGCAGTAACAGCCAAATGTGACTTCGCAACTGACACTAATTACACGAAGGCGTTGGCGACGTCGGTGGTAGCCGAATTCCCGCTCTAGGATGGCCAGGACGCTTCGCTTATCCCGTGGCTGGTCCTCGTCCTTGTCCGCTCATCCGTTCCTTCGCTCATCCGGTAGGAGGCGACCTGTGCGCCAACTAATTGCACCTCACCCTAGCCCGCACGTCCCGCCGAACTATGAGTTATGTGGGCATCCTTTAAAGTAGCACCGCCAGACTAGCTTCAAAATCGGGCATCCTTCGAGGATTCCCCTGAGTTTCTCTCCTTTGAGGCGGCGCACGTGCTGCATATTACACGTTTCAATGACTTTTGGCGGCAGCGGAATAAAAGGAATTACAAATGTTTTGCCCCCTCCCGGGGCAGTTGAACTTCAAATGCCCGACTGCTGTTTCAATTTGTTGCCCATTGTTGGTAGTTGGTCGCTTAATTAAGTTGACGCCGCAATCAAATCAAATAAAAATCAAAATCGCACGCATATGCCTCGCTGCGGGTGGGAGGAGAAGGGCAAGGGGGTGGCTTCTGGCTTTCCTTGCCTTGGCTGTGAGGAAGTAGAGCAAGAGAGATGGAGAGCGATTCTCAAGGACCATCGGCATATGCTCCTGCTTCTGCTGCTGCTCCTGCTTCTGCTGCTGCTGCTGCTTCCCTTTTTGCGCAAAGTTGTGCCCTGCAATCAACAATCTCTCGTCAGAGGCATCCTGGGGGTGGTTGAGGGTGTTGTGGGTGTTGTGGGTGGTGTGGTGTGGTGTGTCTACTGTGTGTGGTCCGCTAATTCGCTTTAAAGCTTTTCAGGGTCGCCCTCGATAATGCGTCTTTGTTGACATCCGCTCTGCGATGTCATCAATGGCATCGTTAGCCCATTCCTTTCCTTGCCATTCCTTCAATTGAAGCCACCACTCTCACTTTGTTTCGAATGGAATGATTACAGTGTTGGCTCTAGATGGATTTCTGATATCACTATTATATTGCTACGCACAAATAACATAAAGATTATGATCGCACACGTAATCCTGAAATCATGGGGTAGTGGTAATCAAGTGATGTTAGATAACCATGATTCAATTTGCCAAGAAATGTTATGGATATTTAATATTTGAGATTGAGGTCTCCCAGTTAGGGGTTAAACTCAATCAAATCAAATCGCAATTTAAGATTTCGTTGTTTCTTGTCGTTTAATATTAGTTATTAAATTAACGTGTACAACCAAGACAATGTTTGTTATAGCTTATATTTGAGGCATACAACATTTTGTAATCCTTAAACATGGTGCCCATTTGCTGCTTATGTGGTCACCTTCAACCCATTGCTCGTATCTCCTACAACACGATCCCCAATCAACACATTTGCCTGGCATAATAAGCAAATTCACAAATTAGAGAGTCCAATGCAGTCTTGCTCCCTACAAATCAGCCGTGGAGATGGTAAAAATATTGGACATGTGGGCAAACTGACCCGCACCCACAACCCACCCGATACTGGGCTCCACCTCCAGGACAAATGCTAATTTGGGTGCTCCACATTTTACGAGGGTGTATCTGGCAGCCGCATTTGGATTTGGATGTGTAATTGGAATCAACGAAGGGCCGAAACGGATGATTGGATGATGGACGGACCCTGGGACCAATGCCAATGTGACTACTCCAAAGGGTTCGCAACGGTTTTGGGTTGCACGCCTATAAGTAGGCTAGCATTGCCACTGATTTTAAAGGATCTGCTTCACACGAATCCATGCAAATGGGTAGGGTGGTTGGGAGGAGGGGGGATTGTGACATGGGATGGGGTTGGACAAACGGATGCGTAAATGAATGAGTCGAACTCCACTCCTCCCCACTCGGTTCGGTATGGTTTGGTTCGGATCGACTGCGAGTGTGTCTGTGAGTGTGTCCGATGTGCGTGCATTGAATGCGGCTTGTTTTACACTCGAACGCATTTGAATACGTTGCTAATGGGATTTTGATGATGACAATGTGCTGTGCGAGTAGTCAGACCCCTGCTCCCTGCTCCCTGCTCCTCCCTCTTGTGCCATCTAGGTCTACTTTCAATCGAAATGTGGCTCCCGAAAAGAGCTCCCAGAAACTTTAACCGCACGGGAGTTCTGCTCCAGCTCCAGCTTCAACTTCAACTTCAAATTCTTGAACGGAGTTTGAATGGCCGGCGAGAGGAGCGCAGAGAGGCGCATTATGCCGCTCTAATGCGTACAAGTACATAATGGCAAGCACACGGATTCCTCTCCCGCCCTCTCCTGGCCTGTCCTGCCCATCCAATTACAATCCCGCAACATGGCAACATGGTTCGTCCTTTTCGACCCCGGGCCGGATGACGACAGCAGACCGTTGGCAGTACTAACAACAACAAAAACAACAACAACACGAACATGTCAAGCAGGGAACAGAGCCAGGCAAGCCAACATAATGTGCCATTCACTTCCGTTCCGGCGGAGCCCCCAAAGAACGGCAAAAGATTCAACGGGCCACTTCCCTGGATGTGGATGTGGATGTGGATGTGTGTGTGTATTTCATATAGAAATTGTACTTTTTGTTACAGCCGTAATGCAGACACCTACACAGCCACAATCACGTTAACAATCACAGTTACAGTTACAGTTGCAGGGAGACAGCCGGACTACATAAGCAAACGCCTGTTCCTGTCACCGTTAGGGTTACCTTTCCCATTCCTTTCCCCTTCCCCATTCCCCTTTTCCTCTTCCATCACATTTGCGGTTACATTGCGCCATTGCCGCACACAGATACAGATGCAGATACACACGCACACAGATACTCCACACTAGTAAACCACCTCCACCGCAGGATGCCCCTTCCCTGACTGTTTACTTTTTACAGGTTGCGGTCGCTCGCTGCGCGGTGGTTGGTTTCCCCTCAAGGGTTAGCCCCTGTACAGTGAACACCCCATACATACCATGCACCCCCCTTCACTCCACTCCACTCCACACCACTCTACTCACTCCAGCACTGTTTTCCATGTTGTTTAGTTTGCCTTTTGCCAATGCAACGCGGACAATTTGGGCGTGTCGCTCAAATACCGCAGGTCGTGGGTGGCCCAACTCCGAAAATTCCATTCCATTCCAACTCCTTTTTCCTTGTTCCACACGAACTGCTCACGCAAGCCCAAAAGATCCGAAAACCCAGGGGATACGACAGCAGTGCTGGGCGATTTTGTATATCTAAATATGGCTGGAAAAGGCTAGAATATAAACTTCACTAGGTGAATCGGAACTTAATTTGTTCAAGCTCGAGGAATCCTGATATTTTATTGAAAGTTTTTAGATAAATAATCATTGAAACTTTCATCATTGGCTTCTTTGACATTTCAATTATTCTGGTGATCAATTTTATATTAATAAATTATTTCATCAGCCTAGTAATATGCACAACATATTTATGCATTAAACCTTAGGAGAAGATTCAGAAAAAGGATTCTTAATTTTATTTTTTTAAATTTAGATTTAGTAGATTTGGGGATCAACCGGCCAAGTTTCCAGCTCTCATCGAACTCCAGACGTTTGCATAGTTCCGTGTTGAGTTGTACGAGTGTCCTTTGGTCTGGACAACTTTATTGGGCCGCCGCCCATTAGCAACCGTTGTGGCTACCTGAAGGAAACTTTAGCAAGCAAGCAAGCAAGCTACCAACCAACCAACCAAACACCCACCAACCCTCAATCCCGAATCCTCCACCCGCTGTGGCTTTTCCTCCCCTTTGGCAAGCACTCAACCCCCTAGTAAGTGGCCCACCTCCTGGCACACAATACGCCTTATTATTGGCTTTCAGTGTTGGCACGTTCGATTATTTGTGTCTTAATTAGCGTTTGTTGAGATTTCTTGTTGATGTAATAAACTAATAAGCAGCCCCTTGAACCCCTTACCGCTCACCCCTCGACCCTCAACCCGCAATCCGCACCTCACACCTTGTCCACCTGCTGCAGCTAATTGCAATTCAATTGTCGATGTGGCGAGGCAAAAGTTTCGTTCAATCTTTTATTGGTTCTGGCCAGTCGGCGTCACAGTCCTACACAGACCTACAGACACAAAAAGCCGTCAGAATGCTAATTGGCCGGCATGAGCGAACGAGTTTAATAACAATAATTTGGCGCCTGATTAGCCAGCAGCAGTTGGCAGCCATTCAGGCCCATTCACAACCTTGGCTAATTTGTGTATTTGTGGCTGTCAATCTGTCGGTGGATGGGAAAAGCTTTCGGCTGCCAATCGGTCCAAGTTTTTCCCGCTCCGCCCCAGGCTCAATTATCACTCTATTTTCGGAGCCAGTTCCGTGAATCCCAGAGCGGGGTTGTGGTTGGGGTGCACTTAGCACAATTGAATCGAATGACACACAGGCCCTGTAATGACCTTACATGACCCTCGCTGCATATGGCCAAGTGTCCGCCTTGTGTGTGGCTTATGGGACAGCATTAATTTCTCCCCCATTAAGTGCTCAATCAAACGGGAGCTCATTAAACGGAAGAAATGCATTGGAAATGGACGCAAATCGCACTTTATTGGTATCGCTTGCGGTGCAGCACCGTTACTGAAATCGTCGAACTACATTATACCTTATTAATTGCAATTGTATCTTAAGTGCCGCCATTCCGATGAGCGGAATGATCCGCAATGCGCCATTCGCCATTCGCAATTATACAAATGAGCCGATCCGCTCGTTGTTACCATCTCATTTCCAGAGCAGCACGTGTTAAGTGGCGCTTTAACTGCACTTAATTCACCTCAAATTAGATGCAATCTGCCGGCGACGGGATATGAAAGCTTATGCTACCCATCTGACCCGTGCCACGACGGTGGTCGATGGTCAGTGGTCACTAGTCAGTGGGCAGTGGTCAGCGAGCAGCGATCAGCGATCGGCGGTCTGCTTCCTTCCGCTTCTGGGAGGAACAGGAACCTTCCTGGGCACTCTGTACTCTGCTCTCCCTAGCGCTTAATCAATGCAAATTAAATTGGGAATTGCTTGGAAATTAGCGCATGACAGCAAAGTCAACAATCGGAAGTGGCCACTCATCAAGAATCGCGGGCCCTTTCCATTCCACAGTGGTTCACAATTATCGTTACCAAAATATCTAACATTGTAGCCCCTACCTGATGATATTCTTTGGGAAACCCAAATATGATTACCTTGCTAATATTTCTGTATATCGGCATATTCCCATTTAAAAGTATTATATTTTTCCATAGCTGCATCATTAGTAATATATACATATAGCAAATGATGTATCTTTTATTTATTTAATTACTTACTACATAGGTATACTCGAACTTTACTGAACTCTTAAAGCACAGTGCATTGGCAACAATATATAAGCAGATCGCTGATATCTCCATTATCTTCGCCCATCATCCATCACCCATCCGGTTTGGGCCGCGTCAAGGGTTTCCTGACCAGTCCCAGGAGAATTGGAACTTGTCCGCACGATTTTTAATTAATATTTCAACTAACTATTAATAGCAACGACATCCGGGCGCCCTCCTCACTTGTTCATCGATCTGAGGATGAAGCTGCGCATTCTGTGAACACTTGTGTAGACGCCAGGATACTGGGCATTGGCACATCCCAATCCCCACGAGACGATGCCGCAGAGTTGGTTTTTGAAGATCACCCCACCACCCGAGTCCCCGGAGCAGCTATCCTTGCCCGAGGAGCGGGCACAGAAACTGGAGGCGGTCAAAGTGTCCTGACCCCTGTAAGCTCGTTGGCAGACATTCTTCCGGATCAGCTGGATTCTCACAGTGCGCAGCTGGTTGGAGGGATTGGAGTTCCTGTAGCGGGTTGTGCCCCAGCCGGACACCCGCATGTAGTCTCCGGGGCTCCACTGCACCTGGCAGAGGGATATGGTGTTGATATTGCTGCCAGACATGGCACTCTGAAGTCGGATCACGCCCACATCGTCCTTGAGGCTGGAGCTGCTGAAGGTGCCGGGAATGAAGTACTTGGCCACTTTACGGATCACCCCCGTCTGGCTGAGCTGGCTCACTCCTCCCTGGACCGTAATCCGACTGGCATCGTAGTTAATAAGGCAATGGGCCGCTGTTACCACGTACAGACTCGTGACAAGGGAACCTCCGCAGTAGAAGGTACCATCGTAGCGGAGGTTCAGGACATAGCCTCCAACTGCGGATTGGGTGGTGGTGGTGCCTCCTACAATGCGAGGCTGTACCTTCTGGGCATCTAACTCCCTCCCGATGAGGATTAGGAACAGCAGCGTGTGTACGAGATCCATGGATTGAAGACTCCTCCCCATGATGAAAAGAACTAAGTCGTGCAGCGATGGGTTCTGGTGTTTTTATCAGTGGATGAACTATTTCTGGAAAAATGTTTCAGCTGTGCAAATAAGAAATGCGGATTTGAATTCAGGGTCACCACACCTCACATGACGCAGAATGATCCGGACTGGGTCAAACGTGTGAATAATGTCTTTGAGGTGGCGACATGTGGAGATTGACCTTCCTGAGTTCACAAAAACATCATAGCATTGAAATGGCAGGTGGGCAGGTTCATAAAGAGAGTTTAATAGAGTAACCATCTTGGGTTATGTTTCTCTTTATTCTAGCAATGTTGGGGCTTTCCCTTAACCAAAAACTGGATGGCTGAAACTCTCCAGGGAGATGGCCATATTCTGCATTTCAGGGCCTTTTATCTGGCAGCACCTTCGATCCCTGCCTTTTACTCTTTGTGAGTCATAAAACTGGGCGGGATTGGCTGTAGATCTTTTCGAGAAGATAAGAATGCGAGAGTCAGAGGCAGAGGAGGATGGCTGTGCCCTTTGGCTTCACGTTGTTTGGCCAAAAACGGCGCATTCCAGGGCGACGATGGGAGCAAGGCAGGAAGGCAACTGGGCATGCGGTCTGCTACCATATTGGAGTTGGCTGGGACCCATTCCGACCCTTGGGTGCCTTGTGGCGTCCTGGGCTTCGGCTTGGGTTTGGGTTTGGGCTTGTGCTTGGGCTTGGGTTACACCTACCTAAAGCCGGCGACCTTATCGCACCCATTAATCTGGCAGGCCGGGCCACAAGAAATGAGCAGTAACGAACCAAATGAGGCGAGCCAAGATGGTGGATGTCGCTTCCAGCTCCTCTACTCCCTGCCCCTCCTCCTGCATTAAAGGGAAACATGGCGGAGCTCGGAGGAGAGCCTAATGAAAAGCAACCCCGGGAGGGAGCAGCAGGCAGCAGGACAGTTAAATATTATGACCGGGTCTGAAAACGCCCGCCAACCAGGGTTTCTACCTCATACGCAGCCAACGTATATATAATACAAAAAAAACAGCACAAAGTACAAAAAACAGAGAACAGAAAAAACAGAAAACCAAACCAAACCGAAAAAAAACGAGAGAAAAAATATGAATTTTTACGATCTCAAGTCATGCAAAAAGCGAAACGAATCAGAACGCGGTGCGCATTGGACGTGAGTCGCGAATGCTTCGTGCGGGGCGATGATGGCGGCCATGGTGGCTTAGTTGGCTTTGGAACACCAAACCCTGCCCGTCCCCTTTCCCTCCTCGTGCAACCACCATTTGTTGGCCACGTTTTGGGGGTCCGGGCTTTGCACTCCTTTTTCTTGTGTGCGCGCGCCCGAGATAAGAACGTTTTTTGTAGGTACTTTTTTGTTCAGTTTGTACTTGTAACTGGGAGAACGCTTTGGCTGGCTTTCGATGGCTTTGGCCATTCCGTGATGGCGAACATCAGGGTGGAGAGCTCTGGCGGAAATGTTTGACAGACACGTAATGCCCTCGCCACAGCCACAGCTACATCCATGAATTTTTCTATTCTTTGCATACGGTCTGTGGAAAATGGAAAATGCAGAATGCAGAGTGCAGAATGCTAGAGCCATCGTCATCGCAGTATCGAACGATTTCTTCAGAGCCAAAGAAGAAGTCGATGGAATTTTATAATGCACTGCAGAGTGGGCCTGACATTTGCTGCTGCTAAAGTGCAGTTAGGGAATAATTGTTACTCTAATGGCAAAACACGACAAAAACAGCAGCGAAACCCATAACTAAGACTCCAGAGACGAGAAAACCCTCGGCACAATGGGTTGGACCACACAATGAGGGAAAGCGGCCAAGCGGAGGAGGAGAGGCGAGTCGGGGATGGGAGCCATTGGAAACAAAGTGACGAGAAAGGTCGTAACATCCAAAGGGAGCAATCATCGCACATCGCACATTGCACAGCCGAGGGGGGAGGGGAGGGCCCCAACAATGGATCCGCAGGAATTTCAAGCACTAGTCCGCCCACACCCAGGAGGAAACGAGAGGGAGCTGGAGTGGGTGCTGTTGCTGGAACTGGAACTGGAGCTGGGGACACTCACCTGGGCAATATGAGAGTTTCTGCATAGTGTGCGTCTGCAATTTGAAAAATAAATTGGCATCAAATATTAACAAAGCCCCTGTGACATGATTAACCTCCCAACTTCCCGTTTATTTTTTGCTAAGCCATGCTAAACGTTTTGCTTAGCAATATAACTTTAATAATTTACTAACCACCAATTAGTGTCGTTTAATCTTTAGCTATTATTTTACCTGCTTTCTTTTTAAATATAATTTATCCTGTTCTGTATAAAATAGTTTAAATTTTGAAATAATAGCATTAAATTTTGAGATTTAATCTGCAGAAGTTTCCACGTCTTTTATTGTAGTTTTGTAAAGCAAATCTATCTAATATACTACGAAAAACCAATTATGAATGTTATTTTAGATAGACGGTTTTATTTCTGAAGGCAATCACCCTATAACATTCTAAGAATCAATGCCATTAAATGCAGTACTTTTCACCACTTGTGCATCGTAGTTAAATGTCTAGAAAACCTTTTTCGATGATGGACAAAAAAGCACTCATACGCCCCATACGTTTTTGGATGCACCAACAACAATGGCAGCCAAACGAAGAGATGAGCCTGGGCTTGGGTGTTGAGCCTCAAAAACCGCTTCCACTGAGCCGGGACAAAAAAGGAAGGAAAGCAACAACAACAACAACAAGCTGGGATACGGAGCAAACTCGGGCACCAACCAGCTACCATGACACCATGGGGAGGGGAGATCCAGAGCTAAAGGAGGAGGAGGAAAGGAGGAGGAGGCGCGGGTGGGGGACGGAGAGGAGGTGGCCTGGCATATTCGTGCGCAATTTCGCGTTTGACGAAACATATAATCTTCGCACATTTCTATGGAAATGAATGGATTGGTGAATGCCAGCTTGATGTATTGACAGATTGATGGACTGGCGGATTGGGGGATTGCTGGATATATGGCTGGTTGGATAAATTGGATCGCGTATTGGTTTTCCAGCTGTGCTCCCCAACAAGACGGAGCAGAGAAAGAAAGCGGAGAGATGGAAAAAAAGAATAGGTGGCATATTTCTTTGGTTGCTGCAGTTTCGCTGCAGTTTCTCCCGCTGTTGCTGCATGCAAATTGGATACCCCCTCCTTCTGCCCCGGCCCCTGCCCCTGCCCCTGCCCCTACACCTCTGTGGCAGCCACACCCTCGAAATCTCCAATTCTGTAGGAGCCAGGCGCCAGAGCGTCGCTGTGTGATTTTTTGCTGTCGTGTTCTACTTACGGAGTGAACACTGTGTGAGTGTGCGAGTTTGCGAATGTTTGAGTGTGGGGCTGGGTGCATTTCGTGTGTTTTTCTGCTGTGCTGTTCCTATGCAAATATGCAATTAAGTTGGCCTGGCCCCACTCTTGCCATGGAGCGGCATGTTTGCTGCCATCTAACATGGCATTCCGTCAGCAAACGGAGCCAGAATCTGAATCCGATTCTGATTCTGATTCTGGATCCCAATCCGAATCTGTATCTGAATCTGAATCTGAATCAGAGTCAGAGAGCTGCACCATCAATATGCTCATCGTCGCCAGCTTGCCAAAGTTGGAATGGAAGTGTAGAAATGGAAGTGGGAGGAACCAGAGTGATGGCCACCATGCCATTCGTGAGAAAAAAATGGCTGGGTCATGTATGAGTGAAGTGTGGTCCCTGGTAGGGAATGATGGTTAAGACAACGGGAAGAGATTCAAAAACGTTGATTATACGAATGGGACATTTGAAAAAGACATTAGATGGGCGGGATGCTTCAATGGGCAATAGAAATAACTCTATTTGATGGCCAGATATAATTCTTCCTTTTGGCACTCTAAGGGGCGTATACTTAATGTGCTTTTAGTGTGCTTTTGCGTATACTCAATATTTCGCCGCAAACCTTAGAAGATTTCCTCTCTTCCATCAACATTTACATCAAATATGTAGGTAAGCAGCCACAGGCCCTCAAACTGCAGCAGCTAAAAGCAAAAAATGGAAAAAAAGAAAAATAAAACAATGCTGAAAGCTTACAAAACGTTAAACCGCAAAACATCCACAACCACAACAGAGGAAGCGGAGGAACGAGATACCGCATCGGAACGTAAAAAACTAAAAACAAAAATGCAAGCAGCTAAATTCCAACGAAAGCTGCATCTTCCATCCCCCTCGCCCCAGTCGGTGGCTCTCTTTCTTCGTGCCTCTGCAGCTGTATCTGTATCTGTATCTGTGAGATACTCGTACACAGGCGACGCCATGTTGCTGATGATGTTGCTTGCGAGTTGCGTGCAGTACGCGTGCAGATAAAAGACACAAGTACAAATGTATCCATAGGTGTGTGTATCTGTAGGTGTGTGTTTGCATGCACGCCACCTATATACAGATATATCTCTGTACATATGTATCCATATCTGAGTTACATATGTAGGCACGTAACGCATTCGCATTCGCATTATGGCCGACGCGAACGCTTGTGGCTACGGTTTTTGCCTGTATGGCTTTTATGGCACGAAGTCTGTTTTTCTTTCTGTTTCTGTATCTTTCGATGTCTTGAAGTTGCTGTGGCTGTAGCTGTAGCTGTTGTGTTTTGCGTGCCAACCACCCAAGCCAAGCCATCCAAGCCAAAAGCCCGAAAAAGAGCAACAGAGAGGCAAAACCGCACACAACTTATCCGAGCCTCTGCGGTTGGAGTGCAGCCAGATGAGAAGTCTTAGGAGGGTTCAGCCCAGGAGGGGGGAAGGGTCTAAGTTTAGTGGGAAAAGTATTTTCTCTATAGATGCTACAGCTACAGCTAGGTGGAGTAAATGATTCACCACTGGAAGCGACAACAAAAAATTGCTTTATAAAACTCACAAATCTGCGTTGAATACCTAATATTATGAGGTATCTATTGGCTATAAATATGGAAAAACCACTTCAAATACAGCCAGATACCTTCCATCTCTGGGGGAGGGACCGGGTGCAACAAAGTCTCACAAATTATACCCTGGGCAAATGATCAGAAGGTGCTGCGGCCTACGCAAGGCTCCCAGAAACATTGGGTTTAATATAGCTAATCTCGGGCTCATGCTTTTCAACCATTTCAAATTAGTTGGCATGAAGTTTTCAATTAATTTTCAAATTTCAATTTATAAATCGAGCAACTGGAGCTGAATGGAGCGGCGAGTAGCGGACTACACTGAAAGTGTGATGGGAAATTCATAATGACTTCTTAGCCGGGTCCGGAGTCCGGAGTGAGTGGCTATAATAAGTGCAATTAGGCCATTGATGGTCTCGTCGGCACTCCGTTCTGCTCCGCTCTCGGGCGGATGTGAAGGTGAGTCGAGTGGGGCAGAGTGGAGTGGAATCGTGTCGGTGCCCGAGCCCGACTCCAAACTCCCGGCTCCCAGCTCCCGACTACACCTCCCAGCACCAACTCCCAGCTCCTCCTGCAACTGTCGCCGCGCCTCGTTAGCCGGGTAGCAAATTTGCAGCGTCTAACATGGCCGGTCGCCATGTTTAATCAAATACGTGACTTGGTTTCAATTTGGGCGCCACTCCGACAGAGATGCAAACAGCTTTTCCACATTTAAGAATCTTTAAGTTTCCGACAGATGCCATGCCGCATGTGCGTATCTAATAGATGTTGGCGACAACTGAAGTTGTGGCCAGTTGAAGTTGCAATTACTGGGTTTTGTTTATGGCTGCAGCACTTGGTTGATCCCAGCTATCTGTACTTCAAAGATCCGCCATAAAAAAAAAGAATTATCTGCATTCTAGAAAATCATACTTTTTGGATGAGGATGGTATGGTACAGTGAGGATTTTATTTGGGTGACATAATTTTATTATTTGCAATAAATAAAATAAATATATACANNNATATTATATATAATACATATTTATCAGCCATGTCGCTCTCAAGCATGAACAGTTTAAAAGATATTGCGGAAACGATAGAGGCCATTATTACATTTCTCCTGGTGATAAAATCAATGTCCTGCCCAAATTATTCAATATTTCAGTTTAAACTGTTCTTAAAACAGAGTTGTTATTATAAAATCAGATTTAATACGTTCAAGAAAAAAACACAATTCAAGTTAACCATATTTTAACAACTCCTTAACAAACTCCACCAAATTACACGCTTTACCGGCTGTAAAGTCGCCCCAGCTTTTGTGGCTAATTGCAATAGAAATTGCCGGACAAGTGTTGGCTAATTACAAGGTTAAGGTTTTTGGGTGCGTTGAAGACATGGCAGACATGGAAGACATGGATCCCAGGGACAAGCGGCTCCGGTTAACCTGTTCCGCATTTCAACAAGTCAATCAGAAGTCAATCACTTGGCGGGGCTCTTGGCTCTTGGCTCTTCGGAGATCGGAGATGGGGATCGGAGATCGGAGATCCCAGTTCGATGCTCGATGTTCGATCGCTCGCATTTTCGACATGGCACGATTATGTGGCCAGTCAGTCATCCAGTCCAGGCCAGGCCAGGCCAGTTTCCGACAACAAGCCCTGACTCCGTCTTCGTCTCCGTCTCCGTCTCCATCTCTTGGCTCAGTCTGAAACTGCTGAAAGTAATAATAATAATATACGGTGTACAACAACAACATAATTGCAAATTGGCCCGAAAATAAAAACAACAAAGCAGCAGCAAGCACAGCAACACGATAATTTAATGTTTGCCAAATGGGTGAACGGGACACACACAGATACTCACTCACACACGCGCACACACAGATACGGGCAGCAGCAGCAGCAGCAGCATCAAGCCGAAAAAAGTAAATTATAGACTGTCTGGTGACCTTGAAAGTGAAATGCTCCAATCTAGAACCGAGGCGGGGAAGGGGTGAGGTGAGGGCGAGATCGCTCAGGGAAGGTGCCAAGAGTTGATGCCCAGAAATTAGTTACTCGACGGGCAGAATGGTCGCTCTAATTGCGTAATTGACTGATCCGACACAGCGGCGAACAAAGGCAAACAATTGAGCCGCGATTGAGATGCAGATACTCGTACACACGAAAGTAAATACTAGATTCGCTTAGGGGTTTGAAATCCATCTGAAGAGTGGCGAGGGGCGTAGGGACCGACGGGAACCTTTTGCCCTTCTAGAATTACGCAGCCGCTGCTGCTGCTGCGCATGTATCTTGCAGATACACATTTCCCCCTCCCCCTCTGCTGCTGCACCTTCGCCGTTTTTTATGCAATTGTTTTACTTCTCTCTCGCTTATCCCCGCCTCCCGCTTTTTTGTTTAAAACATTCGAATGGGCGTACACCAAAAATACAACGCCGCTGCTTTCTTCTCGAGTTTTATATTTTTTGTGTTGTGTTTTCTGAGTTTCTGTGTAGCTGCCGAGCTGATTTCCGGCGCGTTTTGGATTACACAATGCAGCAGCTAGCAGCGAGCGAAAGGTGAGCGGATTTACTTCTTTTGCCGTTTTTTGTGAGCTGTATCTGGATGTAGATGTCGATGTGGATGTGGATGTGGATCTGAACCTGGAACTGGAGAGGAGTAGCCGGCCAGCGAGTGGCGAGTTCCGCCCAGCGCTGTGGTGCGCGATTCCTGTGTCGCCGTCTTGAGAATCCAATTTGAATTGTAGCTGGTAGGTTGGCTTGGCCTACCCGGAAGCCGCTCGGAACAAAGCCTTGAACTTGTGAGCGCGCCACTGCCTCAGCCGCAGCCTGTGCTGTGCTCAGCTTGTGCTTCTGCTTGTGCCTCTGCCACATTTGTAGCGCCCTTACGAGAGCTGCCTTCGAGGGTGCTTGAACAGTGCTCGCAGTTCACCCCTTGCCGGGACTCACTTCCTCCTCCTTCGCCATCCGCCCCAACTCGATCAACTGTTCGGATTTGTCAAACCACTCCCCGGGTGCCCCATACAAAGGATTACAGTTGGTCCTGGAGGGACCTAACGGAATCCAGCAGCTGCAGGATACAGCCTGCCTGAGTTGCACCTAGGATTTGACCTTCGCAGACTGATTTTTACATATCTCAATTGTTATGTGCTTTAAAGTATTTGTATCTTTGTTGAGAGTGAAGCGCTGAAGTTTCCTATTGAAATAAAAATCAAACAATAATCTGGATGGGAAACAAATCATTTAATCGTTTATCCCTTTCTTTTTGAACGAGTATGCCACAAAAGCTTGAGTGAAATCGAAAGAAATCCAATCATATTTCCTGGAAGTTCGGCTGGCGTGGAGAATTCGATTAGAGCGTCCGTCTGTCACAGAACACTCTTGGTTTTGAGATACAAATCGAGGCAAACGCACCTCGGAAGCTCCCTAGCTCCCTAGACCCGTGGCCAAAGGTGAGAGATGATGTGGGACCTGATGTGGACCGGGACCCAGCACAGCGGGCAGTTCGGGGGAAATTAATCAAAACTAAGCCGGCAGAGCAAAGCTCGGACCCATTCACACATCGCCGGGGCCACGGGCGGGTTAATCTGCGCTGGATCAATGAAATGCCTGTCCCTGCATCCGCAGATACTCGTACCTATTCACTCGGCTCGGACTCAACTCAAACGTCCGCTGAACAATGAAAGTGGCAATTAACCAGAAGCCGAGCATTAAATTACAAAATGCGATCGGAGCAACAGGTTGCCCGGCGATCGTCCGATCACCATCAATAGATAGTAGCAATAATAATAAAACAGCAACAGCTGAATGGGCTCGACTTGGACAGGTTCTCCTCTCCCTGCTGGGTAGCTGGACAGCTCTCTACGAGTATATGTATCTGTACTGTATCTGAAGCCCAGTGGGCTTCCTAATCGATTTCTGAGCCCGGCCGCAGCTTCTTTCAATGGCAATTAGATGGAACACTGCATTTTGCCGCTCTCCCGGCTCCGGCTCCGTTTCTGTCTCTGTCTCTGTGGGAGATTGCAGCTTGCGGTTCAGTTCTGTCTTCGGTCCAGATCTGTTCCTGATTTTAGAGAGCACTCTGCTCCCCGCTGCGCCCATGCATATTGATTGAAAATTGATCTATTACGAACCTGAAAGTGCGACATCGATAATCCGATGTGCAAAAGTGCACATGGCCCGAACAAAAAGATACTTTTTGGGGGCGTGGTCGAGCTCTGCTCGAAACACTCTAAAACCATAAGATGCATTCTTATTATCCGATTTGTTTTTAGAGCCCCTCTGCAGGGGTCTAGCACCTCATCCTCATCCTCGCTCTCATCCTTCAGCTTGTTCCCATCGCATCCCATCGGTTGATTGACAGTTGGCGACACCTTTTTATTTACTGCCGCCTGTTGTCGGTTGCTGGTTGTTGTTTATTGTTTGTTGTTGTTGTTGTTTTTTGTTACTGCATTTTAATGCAATCACGTAGTTTAATTCAGTGCGGTGTGTTTTTTTTCCTTGGCTGCGGAATGCAAAAAGTTTTCATATCAAACGCATGGCCTGGCAAACGTTACTTCCTTCCTGTGGGTGGGTGGGGATGTGATAGATAGATTCCGTCCTCATTATTGTTTGCACAAACTTTTGTGGTCAACCTTTTGGCCAGGGGTCGGAGGTCATTGGCGTGCAGCATCCAGGGGAAGTGTCATCGATAGCGAATGTGGTTAGGCGACCATTTGGAATTAAATCGGGATGATGCCAAATGATATCTGTGGCTCGACAATGGAAACTTTAATGCAGCTGCAAACTAATTGTAACCAGTCAGCAAAATTTTGAGGGGGAAGGTGTTTCGAAGGAAATTAAATCAGATTAAGTAGAGGTGGTATAATATCACCCAAATTTAAATTTTAATCATTATTATGTACTATTATGTATTCTTATATCGCTTAATCCTTCTATTCCAATTGAAATATCTTAAACTAAACTCCCTCATCCATCACCTCGTTGTGTTTCCCAGCCTAATAAAGTGGTTAAGTCGCATTGATTGCTGGGGAGATGTCAACCCCTGGAGCGCGACTATATCCAAACACTTTGATTTGTCCACGATTGGGGTTTTGTGTGTGCTCTGCGCTGTGCTCGGGTTTGATTGCGAGTGTGTGACCTTAGGTTCAAGTTGTTTGCATGAGCCACATCTTGATTAGCCCAAACACTCTGTCCCGAATGTCGTCAGCATTTGTTGTTTGTACTCGTTCCTCCATTCGAAGTGCACTCGTAGTTGTGGTTGTTGTCGTAGTTGTTGTTGTAGTTGTTGCTACCCCTTGTGGTAATCGAATTGTTTCAGCGCCGCTCGGCAGTTGTCCGCAAATCGAGTCAATTTAATTGACCTCCAGAGGTCAAGCCGTTCCCGGGTGAGGGAGGAAGAGGGAGTGTACAAAAAGGGGGACGGGGAGCGGGAGGGGGACAGGAACCCCCATGGAAACGCTTTCTTTCTTCTTCGGATCCCCAGAACCAGAGCCAGACCCAGAGAACTCGGAGTCTCTAGAGGGAGTGTGGGATCCACAGCGGCACCAAACAATACTGAACAAAAACGAGAGACAGAGCTCACTCTCCCCTGTTAATGGATTTAATTGAATTTGGCTTGTTGCTGCGTTTTATTTGTCTTAATTGTCTGCGAAATAATCATAAATCAGTTTTGTGAGCCTCGCCACAGACGGAGACAATTCCCCACCCCAACCCAAAGAGCTGGACCGGCACTTGGGTCAATCAATTTATGACATATCCCCAGCTCAGCCCAGCTCAGCTCAGCTCGTCTCAGCAACTCGCCCGATCTCAAGCCAGGCGGATGATGCGGCACTTTCCGAGGCGGAGCTGGGAACCTGGGCTGGGAACTGGTGCCTCATCACTTCACGCACAGGCATTGTTTCTGCTCCAGCTCAGCTCCTTTGTCTCCCGCTCCAAAAGGAGAGGAGGGAGAGACACAAAGGGGTCACCCACAATTGGCGAGAATCTCAAACATTTCCATGCGGGCTTGGCCAGGGATTTAGTTAATTTAGCAAGGCAGATCCGCTGAGAGCTGGGAGCTGGGATCTGGGAGAAGGAGAAATGGGCGGTTGCAATCAAAGCGAATCGAAGCCAGCTTCCTGGCCATGTTGACAACTAAATAACACGTTAATGTGTTTATTGCGTATGCCTTAGCTTAGAGTCCCCAGAGGATTGACTCGCTTGCAAGCCGCAGTTGCAGCAGGAGCCGGAGCCGGACTTGGACTTGGTAATGGACTTGGACCTGTGTTAGGTGTCGGGGACAACACATCCGAGCAGCTTTACTGGCCTGCTCTTGATCCGCTCGCCACTTTCGCATTAAACATGAGCCGCAGTCGGGGACAGAAAACGCGTTTCACGCCTGGGAAAGCCTCGACTGGTTGCTCTTGGGCTTGGGCAGCTCCTTAACATTTATTTATGTATTTATGAATGCGATTCATGCGATCACTCGGATCGTAACCATATGCCTGGTTCCCTTCTCCTCTAATGTCAACGCCATAAATAAAAGATTAGGTTTCGTAGAATAAACATTTGGCCAGTTGCAAGTGCAGTTGTGTCGCAATAAAATTCTGAATTATGGCCAGAGGGATTGATGGAATTCAGATGCAAACAGAGGATGGCGAACTTATAGCAGCTCAATTTCCACCCGGGAAAATAGGCAATGCAAACGGGCTTTGATCTGCATTAGAGAGGTGTTTCCTCCCGCCTGGTTTCATTATTTCCAACGGGCAGCTGCCTCTTGTCACGTGCCTCACGTGGCACGCCCCCTTCTGATTAAATTAGCGGATTTATGTGCGACAATCGAGCTACAAAGCTAGGCACGGCTCAAACCCAGAGCGAGCTGTGGGTAATTGCCAGTTTCGGATTTCGAACTCTGCGCAGGCGCAGCTGAAAATACCCCTCCCGCCCCTTGTCTTCCTGCTAATTGGTGATACCTCCGGGTTGGTTACAAAACCCCTCAACTCTGTTACAAATGTCAGTCGACCCTACGCACTACGAGTCTGATGTTCGCCGCCAAATGTCTGTTGAGTGCGAGAGAGCAAATTAATTCATTTTCAACACCTATTTTGACAGTTCATAAAATACATTTGTCATAAAATCGGCCAGCGACAGGCCAGAGACTACTGCCCGTCGAGCAGTCTTCGGGCCAAGATTTATGGTGCCTCATTGGAGATGCAATTCGAATTCGGAGGGCTCAACAAAGCGATTCCGAGTCCCAGTCCCAGTCTGCCACATCAAATTTGTCCCTTTTCCCTGGATCTTTCGCCTCTCCCTTTATTCGGTTCAGTTTGGTTGGGTTCGGAATGGGTTCGGGTTCGGGTTTGGGTTTGGTTTTGGGTTTGGGTTGGTTTGGTTTGCGAGGAGAACCAGAAGCCGGGCCCCAAAGCGAGTTGCAAAAATCTTAACAAAGTTATTTTAGCAAACGGTACGACAAAAAATGTCATGTCCCCGAACATTGCAACAGCCCAGCGAGCATCCTGCGATGTCCCCGAACTCTTGGTTTTGGCTGGGTTGGGTTGGCTTTTGGTCCAGTGCTCTGCAATCGATATGCGTGCAGATGCTCCACTTTGATCAGGTCATCAGCGACACATCGTTCATCATTCCGAGCGGACGGTGCGCAGGAATGCAGCCTTCGAGGAGGAGTGGGAAGGAGAGGAGACTGGAGCTGGAGCTGGAGCTGGAGGGCCGAAGGAGCTATGCATGACCAGTAGCCGAGTTCAAGACAATGGGCCAGAAAGCCATGAAAGGAACGCTTTTCAAGTTTTACGCCAAAGACCCAATGTCTGGTCTGGGGCTTTGGCTTTCGGGTTGGGTTGGGTTGGGTTTGGGCTTGGGTTGAGCTGTAGCTGTAGCTGGAGCTGAGGATGAGGACTGCGACTGAGCTCTGAGCTCTGAGGATCCCAGGGCTGGTCCCGACTTTGACGGATGAATTTCACAAATAACTTCAACTGCTGCTGTGCAGGCTGCTCTTTTTTATTTTCCTCCGCTGGCTGCGTTATTTATTGTACGAGTATTTGGACCTCGACACACGGACACACCACTACCAATTTCGGCTTGGCTTGGCTTGGTTCGAGGCCGGAGCTGGAGCTGGAGCTGATTCCGATGCTGATGCTGAGGCTGGACTTGGCGTTGACACGAAACCTTGTTGAGTTTCGGAACGCAGGCCATCGAATGACAGGAACAGCGCTGGATGTCCCCGTTGTGTCTAAGTTTGGTATGCGTCATTTTTACAAGGAAATTCCTCTGGCTTTGTGGCTCTGCCTCTGGCTGGACTTCGACTCCAGTCCAGTCCAGTCCAGTCCTGTCCTGCTGCTAATTTATGTAAACACGCTAAGTACAGTCCTAGCTGCACTCCCGCGCTCCCCCCTCCAACCACCCCTCTCAATTAGAAACCATTGAGCTCGGGATGGGCCGCGAATTCCCGGCTGAAATTTTAAATTGAAATCGCAAAAAGCGCTCGCAAATGCAAAATTCTCCGCAAGCTGGAATTCCTTGGGCTCGGACTTGGGCCATTGTCTTTCGGCCGGGTCGAAAAGGTGTTGATTTAATGAGGCCCAGACAGGCAACTCGAAACAAACGATACTGACCAGCACCAGCACCAGCACCAGCAGGAGAAGTTGAAGCCTGTCGGTTTGTATTCTTCTTGCTTCTTCTCAAGAGCTCCGAGACTGAGTGAATCTTCAGTCGGCTGTCTAAAAATCCAGCGGTGCTTGACACCGCTTGTTCGAGATATTTTAAGAAACTCACAGATACTTTTACGGGGTTGTTCTGCAGAGGTGAAGTCCCGAAGTTCGACTGGTGTTTTTCCAGCTAATTAATTGGCTGCAAATGAAACACTCAGCGCAGTTGAAACCGAGGTGCGTGAATCCGTGTTCTCCCTCTCTGCTGGAAAGCATCCCCCAGATACTCAGATACTCCAACGGAACGATGTCGCCTCGAGGACATAATGGAACCATTCATTGAGCCTGTAAAAGCCCGCACGACTCAAGCGTATCCTGTTGCGTTCCTTTATGATTAATGGAACAGATTTTCCAGCTTCCTTCCGCCCATCCACACTTCCACGCTTCCACAGATACATCTGTATCCCGCACTGTCTGAATGCCACTTAACTTTTTCAAGTGTAATGCATTAATGTGCCACCCCCTCCAGCTTCTCCTGCTGAAACGACAGCCAATGTCCCTGGAAGTGGCCTCATGCATCACCATCAACATCTCCATCCCCTGCCCAATATACGGATTGGTTTTATATTTAAATTTTCTTTATTTTTTATTGAGTTTTTCTCGCTTTTTTCTTTTGTTCGATTTGATTTAAAAATTACATTAATTACTAAAAATTAAATGGGATTGAAGGGGCGGGGAAGTGGAAATTGGGAAGAGGAAATGGGATATAGGAGGGGCAGGGAATCGCTAGGCTTCTTCTGTGATTTTGTGTTGCCATTTTCTAGATTACAACTAATTAATTAAATGCTAGCACAAAACATTACGTGTTTCGGGTTCTCGATAGATTCGAATTCTGTTTGAATTTGATGTTGTATCTTGTAGTTACCATTTAATAGTTTACAATCGCGCACACCAGAACATAAACATAAACATAAACACAGTCTCATTCACACACACAGGCACACGCACTTTAGTTGTTAAACTATCAATTAATTATTTTAGCTGGTTGTGGTTGCTGCTGTTGGTATAAATTAAACTAGAGTGAAACACACGCACTAATTACCGCTTAAACTAGATTATGATTAATCCATAATTACAGCTACAGCAAGCCACGAGACGACCCGAATCGAATCGAACTTCGATTCGGATTCGGATTCGATTTCGATTGGAAAATTGGGTTTCACTTGACATTTGATGCTCTGATGCTCTGCCAGGGGATTCTACAAGTATAAGATACAAAATGTGGTCTATACAAAAATGTACAATTCAAGCGATTGAAACTCTCTTCCCTAGGCTGGTTTCTGTGTGTGCGACAGGCAAGAGGCAAAAGAATAAAAGTATATTGCACAATAAAAGAACGAAACTCTAGGTGCAGTATTATTGGGACTCAAAAAAATCGACGAAACTATAAGAATCAAGAGGGCATTCCTTTTGCATTTGAGATCTGATTTTACTGATTTCTGTTGCTCGTTCTTTTTTTGCTAGTAGCTATTAACTATTAGCTAGTCGCTTTTCGCATTTCGCATTTCACATATCGGGTATGTTTGGGTTTCCTGCGCAAGAACAAAACATTCGAAAGAAACTCTTAAGATCAACAGCTGATTTTCAATTCGTTTGATATTCATTTTTCATTTTATTTACGATGTACTCTTTAGGTCTTTAATTATTTGTGGTTCTCACTACATATAGTTTATTCCATATAGATAGATTTATACATAGTTATTTCGCTAAATTAAACAAATTAAAGGACACGTTTCATACTCTTGCTTCTGCTTCTGCGATTTGAGGAATGTTTTCTGGTTTAAGTATTTCTCTTTTCTTTTGTCATCTTTTTTTAGTTTTGTATTTGTTTTTCTTCTTAGCTAGACTCTATTTTAGAACGACTTTATTCACGTTGGTAAATGTATGTTTATATTACGTTTAAAATGTACAAAATTTACGCTCAAACTTGCCAGTTTCACTTTCTTTCAGAATATTTTCATGGATATTTTACAGGTTGCTATCATGGTTTATTGGCTAAGATATCGTATGCTGCACCGCCCCCGTCACTCCTCCTCCCAATCCTCCTCCTAATCCTCCTCCTCCACCGACGAACTCCTGCCTCTGGAGGTGGAGCTGGTGCTGGTGCTGGTGCTCCAGCTCTCTCTCCAGCTGGTGCTGCAGCCCCAGCTCCGGGCAGGAGTGCTGGAGCTGATGCTGGTGGTGCTGCTGCTGGTGGTGCTGCTGATGGTGGAGCTGGTGCTGGTGCTCCAGGCTCAGCTGGTGCTGCGTCCAGGCAGTCGAGGGCAGCGGATTCGGATGCTGTTAGACCGCCGGCCACACACTGTGGATGGAAAGGGGTAGGCAAGAGAACTCGTTAGAATCGGTTGCAAACTGGATACGATTTTGTGTTTCTTTGTGTATACACAAAAACTGTCTTCGGGTTTTTACTTAGCATAGACTACATTTGGAACAGTACATTAAAAACTGTCGTGAGAGCAGTTTATAAAATAACTATTCTAAATAAACAATCCTATTCGAAACACTATATCATTAATTTTTAAGGGTATTAATTAACTCTTGGGAAGTATGCTTTTCCTACAAAATTCGAACTTCTGTATTTTATAGCTAGACTTCCTTTTTGGTTGGAGGAGATGCTAAAAATACTCACGTCACTAGTGATGGATTCGTCTCGGGCTGATACCAATACTGGGGCACGTAGCCACCCATCTGGGGCGGCGGGTTGTGGTGGTGCGATTGCGGATGTAGCGAAGCTGCCGGATGAGGTGGCTGTGGCGTCATTTGGGGAGGCGGCTTGTGGTCGATCCAATGTGGTTTCTGATCCCAAGGCGCTTGCGTTGGCGGACTGAGACCCGTGGGTGGGAATTCTAAGGGGAGAAAGGAGAGGGAACCGTTGAAGGGATCTCTCGAGAATTGAAGTCCCGCAAAAGCCGACTTACCAGGTGAGAGCTCGGACACGGGTGTACTCGATGGCGTTGGACTGTGTCCGGGAGGTAGATAATGTGAGGGTGAGCCGCTGTTCGAGCCACCGCCGTTATTACCGCCTGAAATGGGGTTAAAATTAAAACCCTGTTCCTGGGAAATTGAAGTTCCAGTATCCGGACTCACCACTGTGCATTTGATTGGGACTGAGCTGGCCGGGATTGGGTCCTCCTCCACCCAAGGGCATGCCGCTGTTGGTGCCCGGGCCCTGGGCAGCCTTCATCATCTTTTTGTATTTGGAGCGTCGGTTCTGGAACCAGATTTTCACCTGCAAAAAAGATAAAAAGGTTGGGTCGGTCAGCATGAGTTTCACAATTAGCGTGTGAAGTTTTATAGCAGAGTAAACTAATGCCAAGCGACAGCATCCTTAGCCGCAGAACCCCGCTAAACAGACTCATTTACAGATCGAGATACGGCTATTGAGCCGCAGGCAGCTTTTCAAACGGCTTTTCAGTTGAAATTAAGAGTGAGCGCTCGTGAAAAGCGGCTGGCAGGAAAATGGCTCTATAAACTATGGATTTTGGCAGCGTGCGACACTTGCATCCGAGAGATACAAGATACGGGGAACTCATGTCTCAATCGCGGTGCGGCTCAAAACGTATTTCATCACTCGAGAAACTAGTATCTCGGGTCGAATGCAAAACAAACACTTGAAGCGACCGCTGTTGCGGCTGCCGAAATCTATCTCGCAGGTACTTTCAGTTTTCATTTTCGAGTGCCCAGAGCTTCAGATACAGCTCAGCTTAGCTCCAGCTCCAGCTTCAGCTCCAACTCCAACTCCAGCTGCTCGTAGAACTAATTGTGCGCTGAGCTGTGAGCAGAGATCTGTGAGCACTTCACTTTTGAAAGCCGTTGAATCCGAATCCAAGTCTGACTCAGGCTCAGGCTCAGTATAAATATAGATACAAGTAACAGCGCGTATCTAATGCCGTTTATGCGCACTTTACGAGTATCTGCGGGTTGCAATCTTGCACGTTGACTCTGCCAAACATCCACCTCTATTTACATCGATGTGCTCCATGTACTGTACCTATATAGATACAGCTATATACACTCGCCTGGACAGACTCGCTCAAGGTCGTTCTTCGCGGTTGGTTGGATTTTTGTAGCGCCGCTCGAGCTCGCTTTTTGTTTTTTATGTTTTTTGTTTGGCGAATTTCACTGACTTTACTAGATTCTGTTATTTATTTGTTTCTATTTTGCCCATAAAACGGTTGGAGGCGATTCGGCTTTTATGTGCATTCCGCCCATCGATTTCAATTAGCCGATAGCTCACAGAGCTGACTCTCTGTCTGTCTGTCTGTCTGTCTGGCTGCGATCCGAATCTGGTGTCGGATCATTGACATTGGTGCTCTGAACTACAGTAGCCGAAATCCACAATCGAAATATTCATTTCCATTTCATTTGAGTGCTCAATCAAGCGCAAAGCGTTATGTCAGTACAAAGAGCAGAGTTTGGAAACAAAACTGTTCTGCCACAAAATGGCAATACAAAAATCTCAGTTTGACCCGAAGAATTGTCTTGCGAAAAGGAAGACTTATGCCTATTCAAAACATATTCATTTCTCACCAAAATCTCTGATGGTTATCTAATACATATGTACTCGACTGTAGAAGTCACGCAAGGCAGGCCAAGCGAAAAATCTGCGCTCAATGATAAAATATTGTCGAGGCTCTACGCGAATAAATGGCCAAAATGAATCCACACTTTGGGAACATTTAATCAAACACTTTTGGACCCACTACTAGCTCTTTGTTCGCGTTTGCCAAATCACAGAGTTAAGCAAATGTCAAAACTAATGGCCAGCAGCCTTTCAATTGTCAGCTTAGCAAATCTCGAACGAATATGTACGAGTATCTGTAAGAGTATCTGTATCTGTTCGAATGAATGAAACAAATGCCCAAACAAGATAAACGAAATATCAACTCAACAAGTTCCCCTGCGAATACAGAGAGTAAAAGTGTCTTTTCGATCGGACGGATGAACGGACGGGCTGTCAAATGTCAATCAGCCTTATGCCTTATGCTGCCTCCTCTCCTGTCCCCTGCTCCTCCTCTCTCCCAGCTCCTCCGAATTTGTACCACTTTCATATGGACAAATATGGCAAAAACGACAAGAAATTAGCATGTCACTGTGTCAACTCGAAAAAACAACAACAACAACAACAACCACAACTCTGTCCCCTCTCCCCTGCATTATCCTTTTAACCCACATTGACTCCGTCTACGACTTCGACTGAGTTCGAGATGGCAAGATGGTCAGATGGTCAGCCACAACACTTGCTTGATCACTTCCGCAATGTGTCACTTGGCATATAATTTATGCAGTCAAACGCAGAATTGATGGCTAGCCAAGAGTCTGGCTCCCAGACGGACTCCAGTCGCAGTCCAGTCGGAGGCAGATTACCGATGGCTTTTATGACGCTTCTCCAGCAGCTGGAGCTGTAGCTGGAGCTGGATTTTGGAGTGGCTCGGAGCGGGCTTTCTAATTGCGACCAGCAACTGCCGTTCAAACGATAAAACTCACTCGGAAAAGAGCTGGAGCTTGGAGTAAGAGGCACAGCTTGAGCCAAGCTATAGCTATAGCTAGAGCTAGAGCTGGAGCTAGAGCAAGAGCAGAGAGACAGAGTTAGGAGCAACACCTGCCCGGCTTGGCTTGGCCAACAACTGGTTCTCTGGGGCATTGCCAAATGTGACCCGCCCGGGCTGGACTCTAATTCGATTGACAGGTGAGCATTTAAAACGTGGGAAAAGATAAGCCAATCGAACCGAATTGATTTGTGTGGGAGCCAGCCCTGGCCGAAAAGCATTTTCTGCTTTCCACGGAAACACCTTGTGTTAGCCCGTATTTTCGCATTTTCCCTGATAAATCATGGGGAGAAGACAAGCCGAACGCCCCTTGTCAAGACATAAATCTGGGGAGGATCTCCTCGACTCCTACTCCTCCGCCTACTGCTGACCCAACACCCAAAAATTTACGGCTTTATTAGCCGTGTGAGCCGGGAGATAAGCTAAGTAAACAGTGAAGACGCCTCGGACACGGATGCATTGGCTTAATGACACCGACACCGCCCCGAAAACGGAACATGGGATAAGGTCGAATGCCCTCCATTAGGAGTTGGGTAGCCCCAAGTGGTGATGGAGTTGGATATAACTTAAAGTTAGATTCCCGGGTGGCAAGCATCTACCTTGATCTACGGGTGCCTTCATTAATTTATGCTTGAAATACTTTAACCACATTTGGCCAATTCCCCACTGATAGGGTATCTGCGCTCTTCCTTTGGAGCTGGCCATTTGAAATGCTTTTCCCCTTCGACCCGCCAACGATGTCTGACTTAAGAGCAACAAAATGTTTATGGCTTTTATTTGCCAGCGGCAAATGCGGCAAATGCAACTACAGAAAAGCTGAAACAGAAAACAAAAAAACTAAAACAGCGGGCCACGAAATAGTCTCAGTTTTGTAGTCGCAGTTGCTGCCACAAATTTATGGCTACCAAACGGAGTTTTCCCCTCATTGTTCTCAGCTTGTTGCTTGTTATGTTCGCTGATGTTGCTCCTCCGCTCAGTTGCCGCCGCTGCTTCGGTTTTCATTCATAAATTCCATGCAACAAGATTTTAGCATTTTTGCGGAGCATTTTTGGTGCGAGAAATTTCAATTTGCTGGCCAAAGCGGTTAACATGAAAAACAATTTTCGGCGGCTTCTTTCAGCGGCGGCTTTGAGTTATATGGCCTGGACAGCGGGACACGTTCATTGTCTTAGCCGTTGATTAATGGGCATTGGCCAGGCCGATTATCCTATCTCAGGCGATCTGATTTAGCAGGCGCCAAATGTGGCAGAGTTACTGATTTTTAAACTAATTCGATCATTACGCATACGCCCTGTTGCAATCTGAGATTAGCCCGATCACTTTCGTTTAATTTGAGTGCTGCCGGTTAGCTGGTGCTGGTTACCTGCTCAATGCTTCTATTCACTTTTATGGCCAACAACTTTCCTTTCGGACGCAGCCAAAGCCAAAGCCCAGGCCAAAGCACGCGCCAGCTGACCAAACGGTCTTAATCGCGCTGCAATCGCCAGCAAAACGCGTGCAACCCGCGCGCGGTGATTTTAATTTATGCACAAGAGAAAAATCGTAAAAAACGACCAAAAACCATAAAAATTTAAATAGCGATAGCCAGAGATAGAGAGAGTGAGTGTGAGCAAGAGAGAACTAGAGGCAGAGGGAGAGGTAGAGATCCGAGCTGCTGCGCGAAATAAAATAAAATTTTGATTTATGATCTTGTCGCTGAAGTTGTTCGTCAACAGCCGACGACGGCAAGTAGCGTTGTTGTTGCTTTTGGCCGAGCTGCTACCATTGTTGTTATTGGTGTTGTTGGCAGTGAAGCTGCTGTACAAGTTTGTTGGCGCAACAAGTGCTTTCGGCCAGTATAACTCACTCAGAGCCAGTCGGTCAGTCAGTCAGTCAAAAAGTCTGAAAGTCAGAAAGTCAGATAGTCAGATAGTCAGATAGTCAGTCATTCATAAAAGCAACAGCCGCGTGGCACTTTTGATTTTGCTGCTGCTGCCGTTGTTGCTTTATTTTTGGTAAGCCCATGTTCATGCATGATTTTTATCTTTGAGCAGCAATCCAAAAAAGCAACAAAAAAACCAACAAAAAAGAGACCAAAAAGTAAAAGCCAACAAAAACGCATTTAATATATTTTTCTTTTGGCCAAAGCGATTGCAAATTCGCGAGTGTTGTTGCAGCAGCTGTTGCGTGTGCTGAAGGTTCCACCCCCGAGAAACAAGAGGCAGAGGCAGCAGATTCCGCCTCCCAGGCCCCCACACCCTGCCACTCCCCTGCTCCCCACT
>JAJJHY010005742.1:489901-584911 GCA_021224005.1 Drosophila setifemur
GTATCTAGCAGATACTTCTGCTTCTTGACTTCTACCACCCCCCCTCCCCCCTCGCCTGCTCCGCTCTTTTGACTGCCATGGTTGACGGATTACGCAACTTGCCGGCCGTAGCATTTTCATTTTATTATTGTTATTATAAACTCTCTGCATTGTTATTGCTTTTTCTGACTCCGGCTCTGGCGGTGGCGTTTTTCATTGTGCTTGGAAAATTTGTACATTGCATGCGATTGTTTGTTGTTATACGCTCCACGGCAACAACAACAACAACAACAGGGCAGGTACAAAAATTTGTTTATAATTTTGAATGCAGAGAGCTGCAACAGAAGCAACAACAACAACTGCAATAACAACAACCGCCGCTAGGCAGGCAGGCAATGACTTCAAAACATATACAACAATGCCATGTCGTGGCGCAAAAAAAATCTTTATATAGGTATATATGGAAAAAACGCTACAAAAGTTTTCTTTTGAAAAGGTTTTTGTGTTTCCCGTGAGCCCCGTTCCTCAACTCGGACCTGCCCTAGAGTCAAGTGTCACGCACACTCCGTGATACGAACTCCGACTCCGTCCCTGACTCCGACTGCTCCTAGGGCCTCATCCTCTGTCCCAGCTTCAGCTTCAGCTTTCAGCTCATTAAAGCCAAAGCCGCATGCTAAAGTCAGTTCAAGTTCGCTGCCTAAGTCTTTCGTTCTTGTTAGCAACTCGGGGGGGAGGAAGAGAGAAGGCAAAAGAAGGAGAGGGACAGAGACAGAGACGGAACTGAGCAAACAGAGATACCTCGCATCGCTCCATCTCGGAGACGTGCAACCAAAGTGATTTCCAAATAAAATCGTTGCGGGCTGTTTGGGGCAACGCCTTCCGAAAAACGAAAAAACTTAAAAAAAAAAAAACGAAACCCCAGAAAGCCGAAATCCGAAAACTGAAAACCGAAAACAGTAGAAAGGAAAGCGGCAGCAACAGAGTTTCAACAAAAAACGCTGCAAGGCTTCAAGGCCAGCAACGCAACAACGCCTTGAATCCGCTCCCCAACTCCAGCTCCAGCTCCATCCCCAACTCCAACTTCATCTCCAACTCCAGTTCCAAGCTGGCTCCAGCATCCAGCCAGCAGCAAATGAACGCAAGTTAACACCGACCCGATCTTTAGGAGATTTTAGCCCGTCCAGCCAGTCCGGTCGAACAAATTGAAAGCAAATCGATGCGGCTTAGCCAGAGAGTTGAAAGAGTTGAAACACGTGGCTGGCCTGAGCTGAACCCGTGAACTTGTGGCAGCTTGTTGGGGCAGCAGCTACTGTGGCTAGATGCCGCAAATTAGTTTCCCATCAATTTACCACTCGAAAGTTCAGCGGGGCTCACTGGGAGCCAGTGGTGCCCAGTGGGCTTTGGGTTGCATCGGGATGCTAAGCATGAAGATATGCAGACGGATGACCATTTTGGGTCACCTCCAAGCCAACCCGGCTGACTTTTCCCCCAGGGGGCCACAGCTATGCGATTGATCTTTATCAATGGAGCAGGGACAACTATGCGGAGAGCTGCCATGAATGAAGCTCGCAGCGATCGCGGCTAGAAGCATCATCAATTTATGCATATACATCCGTGCTACCAGTGCAGGCAGTGCGTAAAAAGTGAATGGGACGAGATGCGAAAACCAGAGGGGGAGAGGAGAGTGGAGAGAGCAGAGAGCAGAGAGGGATGAGGAGGAGCTCCTTCCAGTTATGAGCTCCACCGGTGGTAGATGCGCTGCTTAATAAACAATAAATATGCAATTAAGCAAGGCCAGACCACGAAGAGGAGAACTGGTGGTGGAGCAGGAGCAGGAGCAGGAGATGGAGCTGCAGCTGATGCCCATCCCCGTTCTATAACCATCTAATAGCAATTAACTCGTAGCCCAAGTCCGTCTTTTCTTGGCTTAGAGTGGACCGATGCGATGCGATGCGAAGTGGTTAATGAGAATCGCGCGACGAGTGCAACAATTTTGAAGACATGGAGATACAGATACACACACATACGTATATATATAGTAAATAAATAAAGATATCGATCTAATTTCTAAATAGACAGAGTGGCCGACGGAGCCAGTTGGTGATTGCTTAATCGCATTTCACCAGGCCAGGCCAGAGCTTAGATTGCTCGGAGCTTGGCTAACGGAGTTGGTCCATCTGAATCTGGGCGAGATTGTGGCTCAATCGAGTGACAACTGCAGCCGCATGCCAACGGCCAAAGTTAGCCAGAGCCCAGGACAAGTGGAGAGCGTTTTACTAACTTAATTAGTGCTTAGCTGGGCAGGGAGAAATGCTTTGGTCAGCTTGCCATTTCAGGCTCCAGCATTCGGAGAAGCAATTAACGAGCTGGGATGACGCCAAAAGCTATTGATTCGGATGGCATACAGATTCTGATTCGGATTCTGAATCGGTTGCGCACTTCTTAACCCCTGCACCCGATCCGCCATCACTCCTCCCTCGGCATTGTGCAACGCAAAGTGCTGTCGTCAAATCCGGAAACTGTTCCCATGTTCGAATCGAATCGCTGCGAACTATTGAAAGCCGAACAACAGCGAAAAGCTAACTGATCGCTCAACAAAAACGCCCCAAAGCAACGTTCAAAGTTGTTCTGACTGACTGGCATGCAATGGGAATTTGCTTTTTGCTTTTAGCTTTTTGCTTTTTTGATTCACCTGCACAGCCTTGAAATTTTGTAATTCTAATTCGTTGCTGCTGCTAAAACACTGACTCAGTTCAGCTTTTGTAATCCATCAGCGCCAGCACAGAAATTATGATGAAAAAAAGTTGCAAAAAACTGAAACAGAAACAGCAGCAGCAGCAGCAGCAGCTGACGTACAAAAATTGTTCAACAATAAATCGGCGGCAGCATTTGATCAGCAATTGTCAAGGTGAGATTCTAGCAGATACAAAAACAATAACAGCAATAGCAACAACAACAACAGCAGCAGCACAAAAGCAACTCATGACGACGACGACGACAAAAACAACAAGTGCAGTTCCAAGTAGTTGCCCAAGGGGCGGAAGGAGGGGCGTGTTCGAAAATAAATGTACATATATATATATATACGAGTATGTGTGTGTATCTGGTAGGTAGGTGAATATATACACAAGCACACACGGTTCTTGAGCCAGAATCGCTTAGTTAGTCAGCTTTCTGCCCCGTCTAAAGCGTTTCTACAGTCTCCGCAAAATATTAGTCACATTCAATTTGGTTCTGTAGCAAGTGACAGCAAAAGATAATTTGGCACTTTTATAGTCGTTAACTCTGGGAGCTATCAAGAGGAGCGGAGGGGGAACTAACTATTATTTTTGGCCAAGTTTAGTTTCTGTTTCCGCTGAGCTGCAGCTGCGCTGGGGAAGCCCCGAAACTTGTTTAATATTAATGCGATTCTTGTGAAAAAAGTTGTATGAATAAAATCGACGCGATATCAAGTATTGAGAATCCAGAGATATGGGGGAATTACCTTCCAACTTAGGTAAGGAATCTAAAACAGTAACCTCAAACCCCAAGCCCCAACCCCAACCCCAACCCTACTTTCAATTACTGCCCCATCAACCGCAATTAGATGGCCCAATTATGACCATTGACCATGCAGCAATTTTGAAGTGCATTTGAAGGAACCCTTTTTCCGCCTGGGTTAGTTCCAGATTCCCATTCCCACTCCGACTCCGAATCCCAACCACCTGATGGCTGCGAAATTAAATGAAGAGACAGTTCTGACCCCTCGCAACTCGTAAAAATGATTTTTGTGGTCAGATCCATTGGCCAGATAGCAGCAAACAAAAAACTCAGCTGGGGAAAAACGTTAACAAAAAAGTGTGGCGGTTAATTGTGCAATTTATATAAGCGCATTCTCTTCACTCGGTTTTGTTTTTGTTTCTGTTACTGTTCGGTTCGGTTCGGGGTTTGTAATTTAAATATTATTTGTTGCTGTTTTGTATTCCTCATTTTCTGGTGTTTTTGCCTTTCGACTCGGCATGAAAATGAAATCATGGTCAACTGACTATTATTTGTCGCTTACACACAGTTTTCCTATGCATTTTCACAGCGAGATCATGATAGAGCTCAAAAACAACAAAAGAGTCGAAAAAAGACCCAGGCCGGGAGTTAACCAAGCGTTAAAAGTTTGTTGTCTCGCTATTGTTGTCGCTGGGGGAAAACCTCGAAGGAAAATTTTAGTCAACTTGATTTCCGATCTCCCACCCTGTCTCTGTCTCTGTGTCAGTCCCTCACCCCCCCCCCCTTCCCCCTCCCTGAACGCTCAATGCATCTTTAGGAAAATCCCGCTTTAATTGGTGTCAGAGTACAGGGCACGTGGGGACGGGTTGGGATGGAAGGGAGTTGCTGCTAAGGGCAGGACATTCGAGTCCAGCTAATTGGCATCGCATTTACAAGGCCAAACAAGTGCACGGCAAGGGTTGCGAAACTTGGTTCGATGCGAGGAGTATCTGCAAATTTGAGAACCAATTAAAATACGAAACCAGCTCCGGCACAAGAGCCACCCACTAGAGCGGATATCTCCTGGCATCGCTGGCATCGCTGGCATCGCTGGCATCGTTGGCAACTGGTTCCAGCAGCAGCCTCCGCGTCTCCGAGTCTCGGCAATAAAATAATAATTATAATTATTATCGCATCGGAGAGATCTGCCCATGCCAACCAGGGGCATCCTTGGCTCCTCTTGGCTAAATCTTGTTTACCTTTCCGCCGTGTGTCAACAAATGAGACCGCAATTAGCCAGCCCTGCCTCGGACTTGGACTCGGACTCAGACTCAAACCCGGTCTCAGGCTCAGGCTCAACCCCAAGCGTATTGTTGGTCAATGGTTATGTGGCTATCACTTGAGCTATAACTATCTGTACGCCAGCTATGCGCAATAGTCGTAAAATTTTATTTATTTGAATACTCTCACTTGGCCAGGCTAATAACTGGCCTTCCCCCGCTCCTTCTCCCTAACGTATCCCCCCCCTCCCCGTGGGCAATTTGTAATTTCCTGAGCGTTGCGTACAATGATTTTGATCGAATCGCTGACGGATGGGGCCAACTTCGGTTCCAGAGCTGTGACCAGTTTTGAAAGCTGCAAATATTGTGAATGAAACGCGAAACTGGCTTTCAGCACCGGCCTGCCAAATGTGCGGAAAATCTGCTCAGGGATGGGATCGCATCTCAGTATCTCGGCATCTCAGCAGGAAAGGAGAATGTTGAGGAGAATGCTAATGGCTAATGGCTGATGACTGGTGGCTAAAGGCGAAAGGAAGCCGTAAAAGACCGTAAAAGTCCGGGACCGGAGAAGGCTCTCCAGGCTTTCAGTTTCTAATGATCCGAGGAGATGCTCCAGAGGCACGCTTTGTGGGTCAGCTGGGGGCTTCAGCTCCAGCTGGAGCTTCGATCGCTACCTGCTACAGCGAATTATGTCAACTGCAATCAAGATTGCACAGCCGCACGTAAACACTCTGGCATGCGGCACAGTATCTATCCATCTATGGGTTGTATGGATATCCACATGAGTCCGCTGTATCTTATGACTGGCGTTAGATTGAGCTCTCTTCAAAATGCAAATGCGGTCAGCGGAGAAAAGCGGTAGAGAGAGAGGGGGAGGCGGGGGAAAGGGGGAAAAGGGGCAGAGGGAAAGGGAGGGAAGATCGCTAGTGAGAAATTGAGAAACGAGCCCGTGCCTGGCTCTGCTCCGACTTTTCAACGCTCCGTCTCTCGCTCAAGCCATGCATCATTGTTAATGGCAACTTGTTTGTTGTCGTCGCTGTTGCTCCTGTTGTTGTTGTTGCTGCTGCTGCTGTCGTGTTGCTGTGGCTGTTGTTGCTGCCGTGTTGCTGCTGCTACTGGGCTGTACTGTAGTACCAGCATCAGCATTGATCAAACTTAATTCAAAGTTCCTGTTGCGCGAGCCGCGGTGCAAAAATTTCGACACAGGGAGGCAAGGAAGCAGCGTGTTGCTGGTGTCGATGTTGCTGGTGGGTCTCACAACGAGTTGCTGTTGTTGTAGCTGCAATATGCGTGCGATTAAGACGTGAGCACTGCTGCTTAGTTACATTGTATTATGTGCCATAATTTAATTGACATTGCTCGCGTAAATCAGGCAATCACTGATATACGATGTGTTGCCTCTACTAGTGTTGCTGTTGCTTGTGTTGCTGTTGCTGCTGCTGCTGCTGCGACGCTGACCGCAGCATAAACGAACGCGGGCTGAGCATTTAAATGCGGTCAGCCAGTTTTTCATTTTTTCTCGCTTAGCCGTTGATACTAACTAGACACTTGTATTATTTAAATCAAGTTGTGCTAGTTTTTTTCTTAATACAATAAAAAACGCGCTGCCGTCCGCAATGTGTGTGTGTGTGCGTATTATTTGATGTGGAAATTAATTTTAATTTTGTTACAAGTATTTTGTTTGGCCTGAAATTCCAGCGAAATATCATTTTGCACAATTCGGGCTTCTCGCCGCCGGAGTCCATGACCTTTGAGCAGTACCAGAGCGTTGGCCACGTTTCTCGTTAGGGGTGGAGCAGACTTATCGCTGCTCTGGAGCTCTGCAACTCTCCAACTCTGGAGCCGAAGAAACCCTGCCACAAAGCGAAGGTGTGCACCGTGGGCGATGCGTCTCCGTCTGCGTCTGCGTCGCTTTCGCGTTCGCGTCATCAGGCCAGGCCAACTTGCCCCGCGTGCAGCAGCTCTGGCAAAGATTCGCGAGACCCCGATCTCAGCCAGAGCCAGAGCAGCCAGAGCAGCAGCCGAAAACACACATTCGCACACACTTGCCACAACACACACAGTCTTAAAGGGGCACTCATAAAGCAGGCGTTGTTGATTTTTCAAGACAGGCCATGGCAAAGGTGCCAGCCCAAGGAAAAATGTTGGTAGTGGAAATGGTGGTAAATGATACCACATTCATGGTAGTTTTTAATGTATCAAAATGCAATTTATTTTATAAGCTTTTAATTTTTCATTAATTTTAAACTGTACTCCTGAAGTCTACACCTCTATTTAACTTATTTTCCAATTCAAATGAAATCGCAAATAATTAAATGGAAAAAATATGAACTTGTTGAATGAATCTATAAATGATGCATAATTTAATTATAAGTTTAGTTGGCATTGTGAAGATATTATTTTCTATAGTAGAATAAATCATAAAACTAAAGCTGTATTTATTTAGTTCTTTTTCAATTCAAACAAGTAGATTTGCATATCGTATAAATGCAAAACAAAGAAAGCATATTGATTTGGATAAGGCGTTAATAAATTGAACTTAGCACTTTAAATATATTATTTTATAAACCAACATCTCTATTTGAATTACAACATTTATATTCGCATATAATTTAAAATAGTGAAATGTTAGCTTATAGATTTAATTGTTTGATTAGCAATACGAATACATATATTGTGAATAAATTATTTACGATCTATTTTCCTACAAGCACTCATAAAAATGCAATCTATATCTGTCAGATTTATATTCTAGGAGCCCTCAGACCTCTACCAACATTTTATTCAGGGTCTGACCGGTTGTTTCTTTGGTCTTTTGCTCCCACAAGCGCCGTTTTGGCAGTTCGTCTGCCAAATCCTTTGTTTTCAGCCAGCGAGGCCTCCTACAAATACGGATACGAGTATGAGTTTGAGTTTGAGTTTTAGTTTGAGTTTGGGTATATCTGGCTGCTTTTGTGTCTGTCGTAGCTGGTTTGCGGTGCGCCCTTCTTAAGAGATTCAGCGGAGCAACCAGATCAAAATGTGCCGATATGAGCTCATAAACACGCAGTTTAAAAGTATTTTTATTATTTTATTTCAGTTTACTCGGGCTTCTCGGGGTTTTGTTCGTTTTTCGCTTTTCGCGTTTTTCGAAGGGAATAAAAGATCAGAGAGAGGCCCTCCTCCTCCACCCTCCTCCCGTTGAAAGGGGTTCCCACTCGGACTGTACATACACTTTCGTCTGGCGCTGTCAGCCTCAGCTCACAGTCTCAGAGTCTGCAGTCGCTTTTCGGGTATTGAAAACTTTCGGCAATCCACTTTAACGTTCTATGTAATTATTCAATTAGTCGGGGTGCAAAGCGAGCGAGATAGTGAGAGCAAACAAACAGTAGCCGGGATTTGGCTCTAATTGAAACTTGATTATTTTCCGAACGTTCTACAATGTTCAGTGCTTTAGGTTCTAGGGGGTAAGGTACGGTGTGGTATACCAGATATACTGTCGGAACAGCATGCTCATTAACAGTCACCGGATGCACTTTCAAATCAGCCGAACAGCAAGTGGCCGAGTGAAAGATGCAACTGTTGGTAACTGCCAACTGGCCAGCAAACGGGTTTCCGAAGCGGCGGCCTCTGGAAAATCATAATAAAATTATCATAATTATAAAAAAAAGTTGTAAAACAGCCAGCAGTATGCCACAATTTTTTGCGGTAATATTTTCGTAGCTCCACTCGCAAATAGGCACACAGGCACATAGGAAGACCTGCTTTTGCAGCTACCGGCACTGGCACTGGCACTGGCACTGACCAGGCTAGGCCCGTTTAGGCCAGCCAGGTAAGGCCAGGCAGGTGTTAGAACGTGTCTCAGTCGACCCGGACAAGTTGCTGTCAGGCGAAGTCAAGACACAAAAACCGAATTGTATAACACGCCCCACAAAAGCGCCTCTGGCCGAAGGCCATTAAGTTGCTGCAGTTTAGCTGGCATTTGGTATTTGTATTTGTGTAACGCATAAATCTTAGGGCCAAGCACCACGGACTGTTTGCCCGGCTCAAACATTGGCGTGTACTGTGGCCAGGAGCCAGGAGCTCCACGTGTCCGCCCGGACTTGGGTCCTGGCCAAATCAATAAAAAACTTCCGTTGCCCAAACGGCGAGGGCGGTTTTAATTAACACGCGCCGGAGGAAAACTAAAACTGAAACGCAATCGAAATCGAAAGCTACTACCAACCCGAGTTGGTAGCACCCCAAAGTGCAGTCATAAATTTATGCTTTCGGCCAACTGCTTAACCCCTTAAAGCCCGCGCCACAGATAGACCAAATTGATTGTGTCCCCTTGGGCGCTGGGGGCGTGGCTATTTGCTTAGTTGCCTCGATTGACAGCTGCCAGAGTCGCGAGTCGGATTCGGAGTCGGAGTTGGGAGTTGGAAGTTGGAAGTTTGGGAAATCAGGGTCTCGGGGTGACTAAGTCTGGCTCCGGCTCTTCGGAGGGCTTGCAGGAGAATTTATTTATTACCCAGCCGCCGTGCGGCACGCCCGTTCTAGACCTCCTTCGGATACCCAGCAACCTGGCCCCTGCCCCCTAACTGTCGGATATTCAAATATGTATCTTGATAAACAACTTGCGGCTGGAGCAACACCCACGCCAATACCGACGCGTATATCTGTGTATGTGCAGTGCAGTAGAGGGTAGAGCGGAGGCACACAGATAGAGCTTAGGGTCTTCGACTTGTTTTACAAGTTTTCCTTGCAACATTGCTCTGGCTCTGGCTCTCCCTCTTCCTCTCGCTTGCTGTCTCTGTTCCGTCTCTGGCGACGAGCACATGAACTTTGTGGCACACTAATTCAATTAGGAAGCCCACGCCCACTATCAATAAATTTCTCAAAACACGAGACTCGACTCATTCACAGCTCTTCTGTTTGTTTGCTTTTTGTAGTCCGTCTCTTATTCTTGTTCATCTGGAAAACTATTAAGTGGAGCAGTGGAAACTAGATGTGCTAGAGTACTTGACTTGGGTGGGTGTTGCCTGTGACAATGCTGTACCCTCCACCCCTAACCCCTAACCCCGATCGCTGAGATCCCTCCCTCTTCGTGGGCAGCAGCGCGTGCATTGGCAAAAAAAAAAGCAACTGAAAAGTTGTTCACAAAATTGACATTGACACACGTGGAGGAACAACAGAAACAGTATTACAATATTACACATACGCCCCTGTGGCGTGTTCCCTGTATCTGTGTGCCTGCTCGATGGTGTGTGTGTGTATCTGTCAGTGAGAGGGTCACAGGCGTAGGAGGTTCGCGTTGTTGCCATTGTTACATTGTCTCTGAGGCCGTTGTCTTTGCTCGTTTGTCAGTCAGCATTAGAGACATGTCAACAATTCAATTTGAAAAATGCTAACTAACCACGGGTGCAGCCAAGGAAGTGGCCAAAAGGATGGCCAGGTTGGGNCACAAAATTGACATTGACACACGTGGAGGAACAACAGAAACAATATTACAATATTACACATACGCCCCTGTGGCGTGTTCCCTGTATCTGTGTGCCTGTTCGAGGGTGTGTGTGTGTATCTGTCAGTGAGAGGGTCACAGGCGTAGGAGGTTCGCGTTGTTGCCATTGTTACATTGTCTCTGAGGCCGTTGTCTTTGCTCGTTTGTCAGTCAGCATTAGAGACATGTCAACAATTCAATTTGAAAAATGCTAACTAACCACGGGTGCAGCCAAGGAAGTGGCCAAAAGGATGGCCAGGTTGGGGTTGGCTTGCGGGTGGCTGAGGAGAGGGGAGAGGGCTTATGTGTCCTTCTAATATAATCCATTTTGTAATGTAATTAAATTGAAATTTGAATAAAAAACAGTTGACTGCATATGTCAAATTTGTTCTATGACTTAATGTTTTATGCTTTTATCAGCCGTGTGGATATATTAATGTTCGTTTATTAATCGATACTTAAGCCAATCCCAAAACATTCACAAAAATTGAATATCAGGGTATGACTGAATATAGGTTTATAACCCTCATATATATACATACACTAGTATATATAATATAATAGCGTTCTGTAATCAATAATCAGATAATACATACATACGTGTAGAAATTAACCCAATCAAAGTTTATATATTTTAACTACTATTGAATTGACATTCCCGCACTTATACACCCATCGTAGTACCCCACTTTAGGACTCACCTGCGTCTGAGTGAGGCCCAGACTCGCCGCCAGCTCCGCCCGCTCGGGGAGGGCCAGGTATTGGGTCCGCTGGAAGCGTCGGTTGAGCTGCTGGAGCTGCAGCGAGCTGTAGATGGTGCGGGGCTTGCGCATCTTCTTGCCCTTGCCGTTGACGCGGAGGCCGGAGTCCTCGCACTTGTCCGAGATGGAAAAGTCTGCAGGGAGAGAATGGGGGGAGTCGAAAAGACAAACAGAGGAATGAGAACGCAGGTACGCTGAAAATGGCAGGCAACTTTGCAACGATGAATTTATAATTAGGCTATGGAATTATGGCAGGAATGGTGCTCCGAATCGAGACCACTGGGGAGGGGATCTGGAGCTGGGGATGGAGCCCTTTTTTGTGTGAGTGCGCCGTATGCATATTTATGAGGAAATTCCCGAGGCGGCCGGAATGCATGAAACTGTTACATTTATGGACCTGAATTAATTGCTGCCGCATCGCTTAGAAATCGGACAGTGAAAACGACAACCGCCCTGCTCTGCATTGCTCTGTTCTGTTCTGTTCAGAGTTGGGTTGAGTTCGAGTTGGTTCTGCTCGATACAGATATCGATTCGTTAAGTAACTTGTAAATGTCAACGAATTAGCGTTAATTGCCGAGCGAAAGTTCAAAGCACTCCACGACGGTGTTGTCTGTTGTCTGTTGTACATCATCATCACCACATCATAAAACTTTGATGATGATCGGCCACAACTCAAGTTCAATGAGCGGCGACTGCAGCTAATTGTTCAAAAATAACACACAAACTATTATTAAATGCCAAATACGGACTCAGGTGTGTATGTCTCCGTATCCGTATCTGTAACTGTAGCTGTCTCTGTATTTATATCTGTATCTGTATCTGTATCTGCTGTGTTGGTGTCAGCCGAATATATTTGGCGCCCGAGCAGGCAGCACGTGCTGCACACTCTTAATGACAAAATGGCAAGTCGGAGCGACAGAGATGCAAGGCGACAGCTGTCTCTGTCGCTCGACCACCCAACAGCGGGCCATTAGTGCGTGTATCTGTATGTGTATCTGTAGCTGTGAGTGTCCGGCTCCTGGCCAACGGTTCTCCATTCGCTGCAGCCCAAGAGTGGTGCGATTAATTGTGGCAAACGAAAGCCTAATTACTGCAATTATAATTACAAACAACTGGACAACCCAGCGGATAATTCATCTGCGGATCGAAGTCAGAGCTCCATTCTAACGATCAGCTGTATTGCAGATACTTTCTGCCCAATTTCAAGTGCAAGTGCAGCTCAGCCAAGGTTAACTGGGCCACGTTGCGTATGGGGGACGAACTCAGAGACAACTCAGCACAGATACAGATACAGATACAGATACTGAAACAGAAAATGTATCTCCGCAAATTGAGGCTGGCTGACGCGTTGGCGTTGGCATTGTTGTTGTTGCTGTTTTGGTGTTTTGTTCGCATCGCATCCAACGACAATGGATGGAAAATGAATTGCTTTTCACTCACGGAAAGCCGAAACTGCTCAACCAAAACGCATCGAAATAGCAACAAAATTGTTCAACAAAATACAAAATACAAAATACGAGAGACAGCCACGTTAGCAGCAATAGCAACAACAAATTGTCACAGTCAAGCGCGCAATTATGCCAGAGACTGGGAAAAAATTACCGAAAAAAACAGAACACAAATAAAGCAAAGATACTAGCGTACTCGTAAAAATAAATAAAATGCGAAAATTGCACATACGTGGATAAGCAACAAAAAGGCTTTTGGGGGACTCGTTAGAAACATTTGTCTCGCAAGCAGAATCATTTTTGCAAATTCACTAAAATCAAAAGCTAAGAAAAAACTGACTGAGAATCGATTTACTAAAAAGTAGATGAGAGAATATCTGGTCCCTCAAAAAGTATATATTGTATTTTTTATTGAGTTTAACGAAAATGTAAATGGAAAACAATTGTGTTCCTCAAAATGTAAGTAGATTGCATGTTCGCAAAGTTTATGAAAAGTGAAATCCTATAAAATCTGAAGACACTGCTGAAGTCTAATTGAGACAAGTCAAACTTGAAATCAACGAGCAAACAAAACGCGCGAAGACGACAACAATGGCCCTCGACGAGCGTTGAGCTCTCGAGTTCAAGTGTCGCCAAAAAAATAGACAAGGAAGCTGCCAGAGAGATCCCAACAAGACCGCAGTCCCAACAAAATAGCCAGCCCAGCATGTGGCCTCCAGCGGGTTGAGAGTGCGCAGATCTTCAGAGGGGGGAGTGGAGCTGGGAGTGCTCAGACATTACTTACCATCCTTGGGCGGACTGGCGCAGGGCGGGGCGTAACTGCCCAGGTGGTAGCCGGAGTAGGAGTTTTGGTGCATGGGCGGGAACGGGTAGCCGAGGGCACTCCGAGGACTCGGGAAGCCGGAGTCCTGGCCGCCCTGCGGCCCAAAATGCTGATAGGTGCTCCGGATGCCGCCGTACCTGGAAAAGCAGAATGCACGGAATAAAATCAATACGGCCCTCGTGGAAATAGAGTACGTGGGATATGTGAATGGAGCGTGCCTGGGGACACGGCTCTGGCTTCGGCTGTGGCTCCTTGCGTGTTTTGTCTACACTTTTCACTATTAAATTCAAACGTCGCCGACAACGAACGGACAAAAAATACATTGTATAGTATATATAAATAAAAAAGTGAACCCAAAATGTTTCATGTTTAATGCAAAAAGCGTCGAAACGAAAACTTTTTCTCTCACAACAAAAATTAGGCTGCCGGAGACCACAAAACTTTTGCCATGACTTCATTTACCAAAACCAAAACCAAAACCCAAACCAAACCAGAGCCCGAACTTGATGCGGCTTAATATATCAAAGGAAAATCAATACAAATGTCAGAGGCTCTGCTTTGGCTTTGGCTTTGGTTTTAGTTTTAGTTTCGGTTTCAGTTCCGTTTGCAGTCCGAGGCCCAGAGTTCCCGTTTGTGGTAAATATTTTGTTAACACTTGGTCGGCCAAACAGTTGAGCAAGTTCCCATGCATTATGTTCGGCTCCTAACGAAATGCATGAAATATTCAATGCTCTCTTGGCCCGCGGAACACGGAACACGGAAACGGAAGCCGGCCTAAAAGCCATAAGCTAGGTAAAACGCAGCAAAAACCGCAGCGGACAACGGACAAAGGACAACGGACAACGGACACCGGACAGCAATATGGCAGTTGCTTCGGGAACAGAAAATGTACTCTTGAGGGCTGGGTCCGGAGCAGCCAAGCATTCCATTCCCTGCCCAAGCCCAAGCCCAGCCCAAGTCCAAGCCCAAGAGCCCAACACGCACAAATAACAGGGGGAAAAACCGCAAAAGCCGAGAATGCAATAAAATATGTATAATGAAAAATCGAATCGTGCGTTGGAAAAACAATTTACGGCAGCAAACAGTTCGCCAAGGTGAGCGGCAATAGCAAATAATATTGCAGAGCCGGGCTGCCATTTCAACCCCTGATTTACTCCTATCCGATTCGATTCGAGTGTGGACCGGGAACCAGAACGGAACCCTCTGGAGCAGAGGCTTTATTTGGCACACAGCCCGACCGGCAGATTAAACTAAACTTAATTGAATTTATTTTTGGCTTCCGTTTGCTGGCGGAGCACCAGCATGAACTGGAGCCGGAAAATGCAGCCGAAGTGATTTTCTTAATCAAAAATAATAATGCGAGACCCCAGCACCAAATCGATCCACGGAGCGGACCTCTCCAAAAGCTGCCAAGCTCTTGTGGGCTCTAATTAATATTTTAAGCGGAAGAGGGAATGGTGGGCAAAATGCTTGCATTATTTTTTATGTCCTGAGATTACTCTGTATTCAGTTGAATTGATATTTTTTTAAATTTTTTAAATGTATTTTGAAGCCTTGGTTTATAATTTATAAGCTGTACCTTTAAAAATAGAATTGAGTTTCGATATATTCCACGGATATATTTATTTTCTTCTTTCATTGTCTTCCTAAGACCAACATTTATTTGCATCTTATATTTTCTAAAGCACATTTTAAATGATTTTATTATATTCCAAATATTAATATTTACAGATAAAATTATTTGACTTTTCTCCACAATTTAATAAAAGCATATTAAATACCTGATTAAATATTAAAAGTTTCTGTTCCTTCTTCTCCTTCATTTCTGTTGTATTTTCTCTTAACACAAAAAAATCTTCCCCCATTTTCAGATTGCTTTTATATTGCATAATAAAAACAAAGACGTTTATCTAGCAATTTTATTGATTTAAAATGACACAAAGCTAGCTTGTTCAAAGACAAGAAAAATCTTTAAAAAAAAACCTTTCCAATTGCGGTTTCCGCACTGCAGTTAACTGAGTTAACTGAGTTGGCCCACCAACCAACTCTGCTCCCGCTGTGTTCCTTTCGGGTGTGGCTATTAATGCACACATTAGATCGATCTCGGATAGCCGAGACAAATTGAACCAGAGATGCAGACTTGGCGATGGAGTAGCTCCGTTTCGCCATTGAGATTGGCTAGCCTAGATAAGGAGCTCCTCGGATATTGCGATCCTCCGAATCCCAATCACCAAACCGATGAAGACACTCACCCTGCGGCGGCGTGTTGTTGCAGCTCCACGAAGGCGGACTTTCCGGGAATGTTGACTCCGGGCGTAACGCTGGCCGCCGTGTTCCCGCCGTCCATGTACTTGGGCGTGTGGGGGGCGTCGGGGGCGTCCATTCCGGACTGGGGGGTGCTGGGAGGCCCCTCGTAGGGGCTCCCTAGGTCCGTGAAATTGAGCGTGTTGGCGCCTATTGAGGCCACTTTATCAAGAATTTTGACGGCTTTTCCCGGGGAATGGGCGCGGAAAGGAAGTTGGCGGCGATCTGGTCTATATCCTAGATCTCCGCACTATTATTGCTGGCTGTTTTTGCGTTTCTTTTCTTTTGTTTTCTTTTATTTTTAATTGCACGTAAACAAAGTTTAATTGCTGTTCAGTTTGTGTCAGGATGTGTATATGGTGGCTTTGAGGTTTGGCAGAACTCCGAGCGCGTAAATCCTTTGCAGCTTCAGCGAGGCACTTTTCTCAGCACTTTTCTCCGGCACTCTCTTAGCACTCTTTCAATTGCTTTCTCTGCAGCTTTCTTTTCTCACTTGGCTGTGCATATTTTGCTTTTCGACGGCTTTTCGCGACTTCGAATCTTGAGCCCGAGTCGACTTAACTCAACTCAACTCAACTCAGCTGAACTCAAATCAAGGCAAATTGCAAATCAAATCAAATGAAATCACAAGCGCGGCCCGCGACGGATGTGCAGCTATATATCCCAGTATTCAGCTCGGATCGGTCTCGGAATCGAAATCGACATCGAAATCGGTATCGGTAGCGGAATCGTTCGGTAAGCGACGGACGCTACAGCAACGAAACAACGGAGCAACGGAACGACGGAAACGATTCTGCGACGGCGTCTTCAGCGGATCGGCAGCGCGACGACTGCCCACGAACAAAGTGCGTATACGACTAGGTGAGGTTTTCGGTTTCGCGGCGCGGTTGCGCGAGATTTCCAGTTCCCGTTCGCCTCTGTCGCTTTGCCGCTCTGTGGCCGTGGCGTGCGAGGGGTACGGCTGCCCCTTGACTTCCTCGGGCCAGAGCGGGACAGCTGCTGTTCGGTGCGCAGCTCTCGCTTCGCACCGCCAATCGGGTGGTTTGCAACCGGTTTTCCTCGCTCCCGGGGTGGTGGTGTGTGTGCGGCTGGTGTTGAAACCGCACCAATACCATAAATTTGTGCCCAGCAGGGTGCAGAGTGCGGGGTGCAGGGGGTAGTTCCCCCTTTTTTATTTTCTTGTCAACTTTCGTCTAGGTCTAGGGCCCCTCATTGAGATTGAGGCGTGGCCTGTCGCCGCAGTTCGCAGTCCGCAGCCCCAGCCCTTCAGCTCCCCAGGGATTTTCGGTGGACTTACAGCATTTATACATATGCAAATATGCTGGGGGAGTGGAAAAGGGAGGGGGAGGGGTTTGGTTGCCCATGGAAAGTGCAAATATTTTGACGTTTTAAATAATGTTGATTAAATGCAAAGGTCTCAATTATTAAATTGATTGTTGAACCTGTAATTTGTCTTCATCGTCGTTAAACGCTGCTTCTCGTTTTGGCTTTTATTTTCGGCTGTATTGAAACTGAAGCGCACGCATTCAGACGGACAATCAACAGTTGTGGACAGCAAATCAAGTTAATGATTTGTTTACATTTTCCCATAACCAAGGGCCTGCAATGAGCAGTGAGGGATGTGTAAAATTATAAAATATAGTGTTGCAGAGATTTCCAAAAGAAACATAATTTGGTGTTCAATCATATTTCGAGTTCTTAAAGCCTTCTTTGGTTTAGAACGACTAGCGCCACCTAGCGGTCGCATTGGGTACTCGCAAACCAGTCCAACGGGCCGACCTGCTCACCTGTCAACCCACTCACACTCTCTCGCTCTCGCACACATACTCAGGTACCTGGGCACCAGAACGCCCCCTGCTGAGAGGCTGAGAGAGCTCTGCTCTCGCTCTCTCTCCCTCTCGCCACGCCCCCACGACAGCCAGCGAGAGCGAGAGAGCAGAAGAGCGCGCGCAGGTCCGAATCAAAATGGCGGCCGACATCGAAGGCAGCAGCAACAACAACTTACAGAGATAGCTGTAGCTTTGTGGCTCTGGAAAAGCGACAGAAACCGTCCGCTTCTTGTGCGGACCGCTCATTCACATCACAAACCCAACGGCCGGAGAACAGCGGATTCGATTTTCCGAGCGATTCGATTCGAGCTGGACTTGACTGGAACACCGACGGATCTCCCCCTAGACTCCACACTCCGCACTCCCATCGCTCACCTGCGGACAGTTGTCACCTGAGAAGGATTTCCGCTTTTGCTAGAAGTGGAAAACATGCATATTCATGAGCGGCGGCAATTAAACAGCAACAGAAACAGCCGCAGAAACAGAAACAGAGAGCCACAAAAACCGAATAAAGTTTATTTGAATTGAAAGTAAATCAAGCATCAATCGATTAACCAGAGGTGGGTCGGGCAAAAAACAAATTGTGCTTTGATCCGCTTCGAACATTAATCCCCTCGTTCCGGGTCGGATCGGTTGTAGGCTCCACCTCGGAGCTGACCTGATGGTGGGCCGCGTTGCACTAATTCAAAGGGAGCACTTCGAATGCACGTAATTGTTGCAATTACTTAATGAAATATTTATTAAATGCAAATTATGATTAGACCCAGTTCCACGGCCGCTACTGTTCCTTTTCCCACTAAATTGGCCAAGTGTGCCGTGTGTGTGCGTGTGTCTGTCTGCGAGTGTGCGAATGTGTGAGTGAGCCCCTCTTGGGCTGCGATTAATTGGCCATAAATCAAAATCAAATTACCGCCACACGAGACACGTGCAAATATGTCAAACAAACACGTTTGCAAGTCAATCAGCGAGGTGAATTAATTTATCAACATGTCGCAGATGTACCCGATCCGATCCGATCCATAGATCAATCAGCACATCTACGAGTATGCCCTATCGGGCATCAGACCATTTCTATATATGGCGGGAAAACCGAATTTAAATATACAAATCGAAGCTGGGGCAGTAGCCTTAATCGAGGAACTCCCTCCTGCCTTCCTTTAATTAGGCGCACACAAATAGATTATGCTAATTGAGCTTTTTCGTCACCCGTTTTCTTGTTGACCCAGTCCGATTCCCCTAATTTCCACATCCTTCATTGGCTTTTCCCATTATCAAAGAGGGTGCAATTATTCCACATTATTGAACTGGAAACCATAATGCAAATAAGAACTACTAACAAAACTCTGAGTTCTGAGTTCTGAGATATCTCACTTGGCGAAGAAATCACTTGGAATACGGAAGCCAAATCGATTTTATTACCAAATAACATTAATTCCCAAATTAAAGCCAAGAGCAGGCATTTCGACAAATGAGACGATTAATTTTCCGGCCAAGGAAAAGCGAGTGAAGAGGAGACGGACAAGCCGGGCAAAGAAAATCAACGGAAAATTCGAAACGAACAGCAAAAACGCCCACTACAGAATCGGGCAGGGGCGGGCAGGGGCGGGGGAAAGAATGAATTGAAGGGGAAAGCTGGGCACGGAAACACCCACGAAACTCTGGATCAAAAGGGAGGAGGGTCAGGGTTGGGGCCGGGCCGGGGTCGGGTTCGGTATTGGTGTTGGTGTTGGCCTTAAAGGCGAATGCAAAGCAACCAGCCAAGTTCCCGGCCAAATACAATTTATCATTTAAATAATAATGTGCCACAACTGACGGGACGAGTGAACCCTTGTGCGACAGGGAGGGCAACAGCATAAATCAATCAAACCGCTGCTGGGGGAGAGAGAGCGAAAGAGAGCTAGCTCCTGGGGGTTGCTACCAGGCTTTGTTGCTAGTTGCCAGTTGCTAGTTGCCAGTTGCCAGTTGGCAGTTCCAGAGAGCACTGACTCAATGAAATGGAAACTGACTCCGAGCCACGTTTGATGGCCTGCTCACTTGACCGTCTCCGGCCAAATGAAATGCGGGGCAAGGCGCTCAAATTACATTTTAATGAGTCCGCCGGTGGATGCGGGGGATGAGGGGTTCTGTGCTTCTTTACTGCTCTACTGGCAATGGCCAAATCCACTCCACAAACTGCAGGCTGACCTCACCGCACACTCAAAGTGGTAACCGATAGAAGGAGAGCAAACCCATTCGATGCGCCTTTCAACGCCATAAACAGCAGAGTGAAGCCCAAGGAAGTGCAGCTCAAAGCTCGGAGATGGAGATGGAGATGGAGCTAGAGATGGAGATGGAGACGGAGAGACTGGCACTTTTATGAATCTGTTTATGATGTACGAGGGGGCTAATGAAAGCGCCACAGCAGGCGCCAAATTGGGTCAGGACCGCCTGCGGTTGCCTTTGCCTTTGCCTTTGCCTTTACCAGACCAAAAGCCAGAGCCAGATCCACAGCCCGGCGGTCTCCGATCGGTGGACCGAGAGGTGGACCCTCGGTGGAGCCGAGCTGTGTGTATTGACATTCAATTCGAAATAAATCAGAGTTTACGACTCCAGCAGAGCCAACGACTTCATCGCAGCCACTTCCCCAGCTGGGCCTTTCTCGGAGTTGCAGGCGGCTTCTTTCAAAGATCAACGCTGGTGGCTATGGCTTTGGACATGGCTCCGCATCCACTCTCCACTGGCTTTCATCCTGGCGTTAATTGGCATCACCGACACTGGCGGCCAATAAATTTCCAGGCCAACGGCTCGCTGATGTTGATGTATTCATTGAATCCTAGGATGTGGGGCCAACGAGGTAGCACTCGCTCGGGACTGGGATCAGTCCGGGATTCTGCCGGGGGACGGGTCGGGAATTCCGACTGCGCCAATTAGCCACCGAAACACAATGGCCGGGAAAGTAGCCAGGAACTTCGATTGAGTTTTCAGTCATTCGGAGGCGACAGCTTCATCGCACTGCGAATGCTGCCGCATTTAGACTAAATGAAATTAAGCAATTTTAATTAAATCAACCATTTTGCAACATCAATCAAGCAGTGTTTTATGTATGACTGAAAACGCTTTTAAAGTATTTTAATTGGATTCGCACATTTGAAAAACTATTTTGATGGAGCGCTCAGAGCAAATCAAAAGACTTGGGCAAAAAACTCACATGTCAAGAAAATAAATTAATCAGAGGTGGTTTTAATTGTTACAGCTAAATAAAAGAGTAACAAATAAAATAGCCGCAATTAGAAATGTGAATTTCAAATATGTTTAGGAATGACTGTTAAGGAATATCTTAAATATTTTATCTGAGAATTACTTTAAAAGGGGTTGCGATGTAAATATTGCAAAAAGTAGTAAGAATAAGCAAAAAAGAAAATTATTTTTAATAAAATATTCAAAAATATTCAGAGCTTACACATTTAGTAAATAGCGGATATAGAAAGAAATGCTTTATTTTCCAGGCAATATTAGATTAATACAAATTCCAAATCAATATCTTACCAACCACTACATACGTATATTTATAATATAAAATTCTAGTTTGCTTAAATTTGGTTGCATCTATATTAGATTAATTAATGAACTAGTTAGGAATACAAACTACAAAACTGCACAATTTAAAATGTAATAGAAGTGTAATTTAAATCCTAATTTGCTTAGGTTTTTTCTTGATCATTTCTAGATAAATTAATGAATTGGCTACGAATAGCCATTTAAAAATTGTACACTTATGAACGCAGAATTAGTATAATTAAAAGTAGGCCCTGGGAATAGTTATTGCCAAGTTGTGATAAAATCTCCCCGATCGCCACCCCCAGCCACCCCTCGGAGAACCCAAGAAGGGGCTCGGCAATTTCACACTTTGGGAAACCTTTTAAGCAGCGTCACTCAAAAGGAACAGCCACAAAGCGTCAACAAAACCCCGAAAACATAAAAAAACCGGCCACCAAAAAATGAAACGAAATGAAATGTTTCGAAATTTGAAAATAATTGTTGACACTTTATTACTATTGTTGTTGTTGTTGTTGTTGCTGTCCCAGCGACAACAAGTGTAACAAGTGTCTGCCCCCGCATCTTGCCCCTTACAAACAGTGCGCCTCTTGGCTGCACATGCGCAGGCCCGAAAAACTTCCGGCACAACAACAACAAAAACTAGAGGGGCAGCATGTAAATAGGAAAAATTTAGTTGTGTCACATTAAAAAGCAATTATCACCTTAAATTAACCAGGGGAGTCGGATCCGGACTCGTCGCACATTGCCATCGAAATATTCAAATTGCTCGACTCGACATTTTTTCTAATGACTTTTCAAAAGGAGCCCCTAGGAGGAGGGGCAGGGCAGGGGCAGTGCTCAAATTAACTTGTTGCTATTTTCAATTGGATGCCTTCGGTTCGGTGGAGTTCGGTTTTATTTGGGTTCGGTTCGGTTTGGTTTGGATTTGGACGGGACGGGACGGGGCAAGCGGGAGGTTTCAAACGGTTGCGCTTTTAATTCGTTTTAAATTATTTTGTATCCGGAGTTTTGTTTCGAGTGGCTTTTCTAAGGTGAAGTTTAATTTAGCATGGAATTGTAGGGGTGTTGGGCGTTGCGGTTTGACCTGGGCGAAGGGTCCAACAGTGGTAGGAATTCCACTTAAAAGCACACTCGACTTTCATCTCATAAAATATTACCAAATATTTGGTGTGAATTAAAAATACTCCAACGAACTTAGTTTTAGTTCGAAATATTTGACTTTGACTGTCATTATTTTAACTCATAAAATGTCATTATTTTAACTCATAAAATATTATCCAATTTGCATCAGTTACATTTTCATAGACCTACACCCACTGTGCACCACCTGTATCACCTGTGCATCAGTCTGGACTTTGACAAAACAAAATGGAAACTTTTCAGTGTTTTGACGGAAACATTTGTCAGCGATTTTCCAGAGCCAGGCCCAAAAGCGCGTTGGAAAACATTTCGAACGATTTAATTAGAATCGGCTGAAGCCATCAGCAGGCACCCGACAAATTATCATGTGTGGCAACTGAGCAGCAGATCATCGGAGCAGAGGCGGGAAAAAACAGTTTCCAGTGTGATTTATGCGCAGAATGTGTGACATTTGTCGCCTCCGCTGATGGCTTGCTCCATTGTTGGCTTACATCACCAGCGACTCCAATTATAGGGGGCTATAGGGGGGCTAGCCTACAGCTGAAGTAGCTGCACGAGGAGGAGCAGGAAGAGGCTCTCCAAGAGGGCGAACCAGGGCCAGGGCGGAGGTTGCCGGTGGGCGGTGACACTCTGCAGGGGGTGGTGATGCGATCGCAGGGGGATGAGGAACACCTCCTCATGGAGATGACACTCCCCGCCTTGGTTGTTCCCTAATGGCAGGCTGATCAACAGCAGCAGCCCGATCCACAACGATCTTTGGATCATCGATCTCTGGAGCTACTTTTGTTTGGGTCCCTTAGAAGTATAATACGAGTATTCTATTGTAAATTTGGTTCAACCTCCGAAAATGCAAAGTCTGCTTTGACGGCCCAGGAAAGGTGTCCATATCGGAGCTGAACAATTAATTAACAAAGGCTGCGCGATTCCCCTTCCCCTGATATGATTTATACTGTCTCCCTGGCCGGCGCCACAGTCAGAATCCTCTGCCTTGGTCGGCTTCTTTAATGTCTCGGAACTGGGAACTGGGCATTTAGAACTCAGAACTGAAACCCAGAACTCGACTTAATTCCTTGAGTGCGTGAGTGTTCGTGGATGAGGACGAAGACGAGGATGGACTGAGGCTGATGCTGATGCTGATGTTGATGATGATGAGAGGCGGCTGCGCTTTTAATTCCCAACTTGTGTCCAGTTTCCAGAATTTCAGCATCGATGTTGTCGACTTTTCACACTTGCCTCGGCTACGCTCCAATTTCAATCGGAGGGAATCGGAGTCCACCCCCGCTGGCTGTTCTTCATTAAAATGAGATTTGCCAGAGTTTGCTAATTATATTTTGGTACACAACCCGATTTCGAACCCTTAACCTTTGCCTTTGCCTTTTCTTCCCTTTACCTGAGGGGGTGGTGGTTGGCCTAATGAGCTGCGCTCTGCAGGAAGAAGGGATTAAGGCCGGAAAGGAACTGGAACTGTAGCAGAAACTGTATCTGCATCTGAACGGATTCTGCGGATTTGGCTAATCCAAGGTCGATGCCTAGCGCCGGCTTGAGTTTGCCTCAATTGGATTCGCATTCGCAGTTGGATGCAGTTGCAGTTGCAGGCGCAGTGGGATGTTAAATCGGGAACTGGGCCAGCGAGTTTATGGCCCAATGCAAATGAGGCCTAAGCTCACAAGTCAGCTAACGGTGCTGCAGCTTCTGCCACAGCCACTGGCTCTGCCTCTGCCTCCGCTTTTGCTTGTGCCTCTGCAACCGTACCCTGCCCCTCTCATCCCCTCCTCCCCTGGGACCCATCCTGCAACAGTGCTGCTGCAACGCCCCCTGGTAGATCGCTCCGGGTTGTCCAAGGCAGCATCTATCAAGCAGCGACTTGGCCGGAATGGAGAGTGGAGCGAGGAGCGAGGAGTGGGACTGGCGGGGCGGGATCCGAGCCATGTTCCCGGGTATTATAAAGTGCATTGTGGCTACCAGTTAAGGGCATGTTGCTGGCCAGAGGGTAAGGCAGACGGAGCCCAGCCCCAGTGCGAGTCCGAGTCGGAGCTCGGAATCGGTATCGGTAGGTGTGTAAACTATGTTGCTGCTGCCCCATGTTGCTGTCGCTCTGCTGTTGCAAGTTGCTGCTGATGTTGTGGTTGTTGTTGTTGGCGTTGCTGTTGCTGTTGTTCGGTTTGGAGCAGTCAGCAGAGCCAACCCATCAACAGCCAAATCGCCACGGGGTAGGACCTTTTCCTTAGTTTTTTTTAGTCGGATATTTGGATGCCCTATAAGAGGGTTATTAGGCTTAGTCGGCAATTTTATGAGGCACTAAAATAATCGACAGATAATCGATTTATTTATATTGCTCGGATCGTAAAAAAGGGTAATGCGCTGGCCTAATACCATTTTATTTCCTATTCGAGAATTACAAAGGATTAAATGAGCTCTTGCACTTCATAATTATTTTCATTTTCACTGCAAAGGGTGCGGCTGGTTTAAAGGCACAATGTTTAAATTAAATAACTTTAAAAAAAGTACATACTTTCAAAAATGAGGTGTTTTAATTTAGTTTAGTCTTTTAGAGTTTAAAGACAACCCGAATATTAATAAAAATGGTTTGTGTTGAATATATGTCGCTACCAAATCTACGTTGGTTTCACAATCAAATTGGTCAGTTGTATATTTTAATTCATCCAAGTTATAAATGACAGATTTTATTCATTTATTTTTGATAGTATGCTATAATTTTTGTGAAGCATTAAGCATATTATTTCCTAGCCTTTTGGCCGCTTTAAGTTGAGGCCTTCTCAATGAAACCTTTGTAGGGTATGTGGAGCTTCGCCCCGATTTAATTGTGGACTTCTTCTGTTCTTGACTTGAAAGTATTTTGCTCTCTTTGCGGGACGGACTAACCGAGTGGGCGCGTTCAGTTCACGTTCACCTGATGCTGTGGCCGATGTTGCTGTTGTTGCTGCTGCTGTTGCTGCAGTAGAACAGCTTCTGTTTAGCATGGAAAACAGCAAACTGGCCTGGCTTTCCTCCATTCATGCAGTTGGGCCTGGCTGGCAACAAGTTGCCAAGCTATAATTACTGCATCCATGTCGCTGCGAGTTGCTACTTCATAAATTAGCATGATGCTGCCTCAGATGTTGCTCCTGCCGTTGCTGTTGTTGCAGTGGTTGCTACTCCCGAAGCTGAATCTGAAGCTGCTCCAGTCAGCGTTCAGCGCTTTGTCACTGCCAGAGTTAGGCCTAGAATGGCGCGTTTTCCCGGGAACACGCTGCCAAACAGATCGAGCCCATAAGCCAAAATCACAAATCACATGGCAAGCATTAGGCTTCCGTGTGCTGTCTCCAAGGAGACTGGGGGATGGAGTCCCAGGAACAGGGACAGAGCCAGAGCCGGAGTCGGAGTCGGAGTAGGAGATAGAGCCCCAGACGAGGTCGTTCCCCGCCTCCGGGCAGGCTTCTCATCCCATTCCATCCCATCCCCATCACCATCCTTTTTCTGTTTCTGTTTCCCTTGAATTTCTTGAAACAACGAAACGCCCCCAATGGCCAACTCCAACTCCACTCCACTCCACTCCAACTCCCATCCTCTCGCTCTTGTTAGCCCCTCTCGCCTTGCTGACCCACAAACAATTTGTTTTTGCATTTCGCTGAAGGGGACGCAGAACTCGGACCCTGGACCCTGGACCCTGTACCCTGGACCTCGAACCACCCAAACCCGAAGCAAAACCCAAACCAAAACCGAGAAAAACTGGCTCGCAACATCATTATCACTGCGAGATCTGGAGGCCCCTTGCGTGTCTTCCGTCTCAAGGTTTCGATTTCAGGAAATCAATCTTGTTTTGGCATTTCGTGCCGCACAATCCGAAATACCAGATCGGTATATGGCCAGCTGAACAAAAATACCAAAACGCAGGGTGGAATCGGGCTCATCATTAGCCCGGGTCTCCTCTCTTCTCTCTCTCTGAACAGGCCGGGACAGGACTGGACAGGACAGAAGCTGGAAGATGACCCCGGGCGAGGTTGGATCCGACTCTTCCGAGACTGGTCAACACCCAAGAAATGCATAAGGGGCAGGGCCGGGTCCGAATCGGATGCTGATGATGTGGCTTTGGATCCTGCCCCCGGGGCCTCAACTCGTAAGCGTTTTTGAAGACCTCCAGTGCAGCACGCGATTTATATACGACACCCGAACCCAGGAAACGGCCCAGGGACTCGTGCTGTCTGTAATTCCGGGTAGCCCTAAAACTCACGATAGCTTTTATGCGCCCATTAATGTATTCACCTGAATGTGCTCCGCTTCTCTCGGATTCGGATTGATGAAAAATGTGGTTTTAATTGGGATTAGGCCGGCCAAAACAACTCACTCCCAACGCACGTGCACCTCATCGGAGTGTTTGAAATGCTAATAAAAGATAGATTTATCATCCGATCCGGAGCAGCAGCAGGCGCTACCATAATGATTACAGCAAATACTCGTAGTAAGCTGCAACAACTTCACTAGCGACTTCCAACTTCAGGCAACTGGAGGCACCGAAAGCGCTGCATCATGACGAGGGTTCCTACTCTAGAGGAGGCACCCCTGGTGCAGGAGCAGCAGGAGGAGGAGGGGATGTACACCAGAGACAGGCCAGCACTTGCGTGTGTCACTGTGGTGACGCTCAAGTGGTCGACTGGCTCCAGCAACAACTACAACCGTCTGAGGCACCTGATCAGGTTGGGTTAAAGGTGTCTTGAGCACTGAGAGTAATCCACCACAGATAGTTGAATAATGTAATTTTTTTGGGGCAATAAATTAAGTGATATTAAAAATCCTGGTTGATTTTAATTTGTCAAAAAAAACTACTAAAGATTTCACATACTACACTTACTATATATTTGAGATTAGTTTAGTTTTCCATTTCTCTCAGTGCTGGCTGAAATGAAAATTAAGTCATCAAGCCAGAAGCGGAGCCAGAGCCTCCGAGTCTCGCTCTCGGTCTCAGCTAGGTGAAGTAGGTGCTGTAAGTTCCCCAAAATCAAGAAGACAGAGATATATGTTTACGAACCAACAGCCAGACACTTCTCAAATGAGATTTGAGCTCATCAGCCAAGTGTCTGGCGACTGTTTGCTACCTCTGAGTCCGAGTCTGAGTCTGAGTCTGTCCCGTCTCCGTCTGCGTCTCCATCTGGCAGATGATGATGAATGGGCCGAGTTGACATATGAGGGTTTTAATCGTCATAGAAAACCTACGCATGCGATTCGAGCATTAAAAGTTAGAGAAGCCCCAAAACAGAACCGAACTCAGCTAAAAACAGATTTCCTTACTCATCGAAATATGTACGTAGTTAGTTGGTGGTTGGAGGTTGGCTTAGAGGGGGAAGGGGGAGTGTGTTATAGTTTGATCGGCCACTCCCACGCTCCAGGCCATGGCCTTGTTATCCTGATCAGGAAAGGACAAATTGGCGGCTTCCTTTCAAGCGGCAAGGGAAACACTTGACTTTCCACCAAATCATCTTCTTTTTTGCTGAAGGATCAATGGAGGAGCGCCTCGTCAAAAGGATCAAACGGCTTTCAACAAGTTTGTGGGCCTTTGTTAGGTTTGGAAGTGCCGAAAAGAAACCAAATGCAACCATAACCAAAGAGAGCTGGAGAGGAAGACCGGACTCTGGGCAAGCGGCAGCAAATGTCAGTCAAGGGGCATTGATTATGATCATCAAATTATTGAGCGCCTTTGGCTGGACGGGACTGGGATTGGGATTGGGCTGGGCTGGGCTGGGATGAGTGGAGATGAACGCCCCCTTCCGCAGCCAAATGCTCGTCCGATGAAGACATGTACTATATGGACACATCGCTCCGATCGGCATATAAAACTGCTGACACAATCGAAGCAATTAAATCGTATGACGCGGCCCAATCCCGATCCCAATCCCAATCCCAGACTCAACTCAATGCCGGAGCACCAAATGCAATCGAAGTCCGAGTCGAGATGGAGATGGGGTTGGAGCTCCCCATGGGCTTAAGTCAATCGAAGAGAGGTGAAGACCTCTCGAGGAGCACAAGGCGACGATCTCAACAGCGATAAATGTTGTTTTCGAGTCTTTACAACATTAACAGGTGAGAAAATGGGTTCAGTGGTTGCCTCTCTCAAACATGCTGATCTCATGCCTCTGACTCTGACTCTGACTCCTCTCCAGCTGCCCATTCATGAGTCCTGCCCCTGCCCCTGCCCCTGTCAATGCCACTGTCCAGTGCTTCTAATTCAATTGTCGATGCCCAGGTCCCAGAGCCCAGAGCCCAGAGCCCTGATGCCAACCAATGACGATCGCTCCGAGATCTCCGATCTGCGGCCATTTAATTCCACAGCTCAGCAAATCTTTACGAGCCCGTGGATAATTTCACCCATGAATTGAACGCAACTTCCGTTTCGATTGCGGGATTGTGATAAAAGTTTTCGATTCAGTTTTGGTCTGATTTGGCTGAGGTCATCCATGAATGGCTTGCACGGATGGATGGGGATGGGGATGGGGAGTGAGTGGACGCATGGTCTCTAATCTGATGGAGACGAGTGGCATCATACAAAAATGTGCATACAACGGACATTTTGAATATTTAAAAACTATTAAGTTTCAATTTGGGAGAAGTCGTAGTCCTCTAAAAGTGTTCCCCAAAAGTAGGCAATAATTTTTTTACAATTGAATAATATAAATCAGTTTCTATGTACTCCATTAAACATTTCGAACTACTCTATTAATCTCGACTTATGACTAACAGATATTAACTAGCAACCGTAGAACAAGTTTCAATTTAGATCCGTTCTAGATTTCACCCAACAGAAAAGCAAGATCAAAGCAAAACCATACAGTTAAGCAATCGCAATCGCAATCGCAATCGCAATGCCTCACTGCAAAACACGGGAGCAATTAAAATAATTACGTTTTATTTTGATTTTTTCCTCTGGCAAGTCAACAAATGATAACATGGCGAGAACGTTCAGAGATATTGCTGTAGATGAAAGATTCGAGCAGGTGGAAAATATGGAAACAACGCAATAGAAATACTATTCTGATATTTTCCAGATTTGAGTTTTTCGATTTGTGTCTGGTTTTCCACGCTGCCAAGGCTAGCGGCAAATTGGCGGCAATTTATTAATTCAAAATGGCCAGCAGAAAAAAATGACAAAAATCGGGGAGAGCAAAACAACGACAGTTGGAGAAACGCAAATCCTATTTGTCAATTTGTTTGCGCAAGTATGCGTGCAATCACAACAAACAACGAACAACGAACAGTGAACAAAACAGCAACAAATGTCAATTGCCTAAGCGAAATTGCGCATAATTGACATTTTTCCAATTTGCTCATTCGTGCTGAGGGCTAGGGCTAAGGCTAGGGCTGGATGCGGGGGTGCAGGCGGTCATTGTTAGATAGTTTTCCAGTTTCCAGTTTTACCACGGCACGAACTCCCTTGAATCCCCGATTCCCGCGCCACGCCCGCACTATAAAACTGTCGGCGGCAATGATTTAATTTCCCAAATATTGTCGAACATAAATTCGGCATCAGGAGGAGAGAGGGTGGGGGATGTATCCTGATCCCAATATTCCCTAGCCGAGTGTCAAGTGATTACAAAAGGAGCTGCCGCCAAGCGTGCAGGATTCCGAATGGTTTATGGTTTGTTTGCCACCACTCATTAGCCTGGCCAACAGGCTGACCCTTGTCCTGTTCCCTGTTCCTTGTTCGCTGTCCTCGCCCTCGAATGTGTCGCTTTGTGTGGCTTCCACAATTATGAGTCTTTTGTTGCTCAATCTGCCGCAACACTTGTTGCATTGTGGCTGTGTGTGGGTTCCATAATTTCCGCCTAAAAGGATTTCACAGCTCATAGATAATCCCATTGGACCTGGAATGGGATTGGACTTGGGATAGCAACTTCTTTGTCTTGGTCCGCCAGACAGAGGCGTTGGCTCCCAGCCCAATCCCAAGCCATCCCCCTTAGCCGATGGGATTTCCTTTTATTTCTTGGCTCATTTACAGGTACCTCAATGCTTTGTGTTTTCGAAGGGGGTTCTTTAAATAAATAATATTAAGTTGGGTAAAACAAGTGTTTTAAATTGTCATTTCGAACCGGAAATATATTTTTAGCAGCCTAGCAATAATTAACGATTGTTATACTTGTTACTAAGGCCATCGACTCAATAAACCAATTTGTTATTTAGTGAAAATAAAACTACTCAAGTTTTTATTTCGATAATTGGATAATTTCGTTGCTAGCTTGATCTACTCCTTTTTATGGTTAAATGGCTTTATTGTCCATTCCAATTTGAAAAATAATAAATAAACAATATATAAATAAAATATATTTGTGGCTTTAAATTTAATTCAAACTAACCACTTTGAAACCAGTGCTTCCACCTCCTCATGATCTCAGGATTATTACATTTTGTTAGTTCTTTTTAACAGCCTGAAACTAATACTTTATAGAAATAATTTAATATACTTGTGGCTTTAATTTGTCTTAGAAATAACCAATTTAAAACCAGTTCTCCCACCTCTTGGTCACCTCCCCCTCCCCGTTTCCCCCGCTTAGGGTTTTCTAAGGCTGCGTGAGATGTCGTCTTTGTATTTCTTCTGCCACTGACACAATGTCATGATGGCGTCTTGAAAACATTGAAACGGAAACGTAGATGAAACACAAATACATTGTCTGACAAGTTGCCCCTTTCCGTTTGGTCGTTCCGTCGCCCCTCCCCCTTCCGCTCGCCTCCTCGGACCCCTTCCTCTCCTGATTTTGCTTTTGGCCATAGCGTGCGTGGCGGCGGCGGCGGCAAAAGTGGCCCCTATCATTATGGCTGTCGTCTTAGCCGAAATTGGTCGGAGTAGTCGGAGTGGCCGAAGCAGCAGCAAAACAAACGACAAACATAGCTGCGGATGCTCCTCCAGAAGGGGCGCCTCGTTCCCATCCCCCTTGCCTTTGCCCTGGCCATCCAATCCGATCCCGGATTTCTAGGCCTAAACATCTTTTTGGGCTGGGAGACTTTTGTGCTCGAACATTTCCCCCATTTTTCCCTCTTTCTTTCGGTAGATGAAAAAATTGATTTACGACTTCCGCTGGCAATGAAAATTCACTTTGAGCCTCGAAAACACTTTTGAGCCACTTCTTGGTTATCTGGCTTCTGGCTTCTGGTTTGAGGTTTGTGGCCCGACTTTGTCGATCGCCGATTGAGCTCTAGCCCGGCTCGGGGTGTTCATTTTTATAGACTCATTTAAGGCGATTATTTAGCAATTTTTTAAGACATTTCTGTCCACGTTTTTTCGCATACTCAAACAGACTTCGGCACTCGGTTCGACACTGGCCGCTCGCCAGTTAGTGGCGAAATTTATGGCTCAGAAAGTGAATCATTTAAGTTAATGACTTTCAAACGTGTTTCACACTCAGGTGGGAGCGGGACAGCCAGCTAGAGAGACAGAGAGACAGCGAGAGTGGGAGAGAGGGAGATAGAGATGCGATGGCTGATTGACTTGACTCACTGGCCAAGACAAGTAGCCGCAGTGATTGATAATGCGCTGATTGAATTATGGCCATAAGTGTAATTTGCCCAGTGGCGTGGCCATCAAAATAAAAAAGGGGGTTTATTAAACCCCTCAAACCCTGCTAAAAATAACGTAGAAGACGTGGCGCATAGATTACAAATACATTTTTGGTTTAAATCAATCTCTTAGTTAATTGCAAAAAAATAAAAAATTAATACAAATTTAACGAATCGCAATTGTCTTAGTTTTTCCCTTCCACACCCCTGGCTCTTTGTGGGCTTTGTATCTGACGGATACCTTCCTAGGTCTAGGCCACCTTACCATTTGGTGCCGCTTTCCGCCAAACAACAAATCCGAAATGGAAGTCGGAATTTCGTCTGCCCGGCCTGGGGGCGTTTTTGGGGTTTTATTTTTCAGAGTCGGTTCGTTTTGTTTTGTCTTCTGGCTTTTTGGCGGCAAATCAAACCGAGTTTGTGAAATTGGCAAATTGGCTTATGGGCAGGCGAGTCGGCGGCAAACCATAAAGAGTTGATGAACGACCCCAGCTCCATCTCTGGGTCTTCAGTACCCAGTATTCAGTATCCAGTATCCAGTCTCCAGCCCATTCCCAATCCCAATCCCAGTCCCAATCCTCGCTCTATGCGTGCCAAAGCGCCAATGGCGTTTTAATTTGAAGTTGAGACTGGGACTGGGACTGGGACTAAGAGTGGAACTTGGACAGAAACTGGGACCGACGTCAGCTGCGGAGCGTTTATGAGCTGAATGACTGACTGCCGACTGCCGTTGACTTTTATTTATTTAATGTCTCGGCCTTAGCATTTGCTGCTTTATTATTTTATTTGGCTTTTCCTGTGCCAGCGCAAACTACCTGTTCTACCTGCAAAAAAAAAAAGAACAAAATAAAGAGGAGATATCCGAGATCGATGCAAAACTGGATTAAGTCCCTTTTACGCCCTAATCCGCACCGTCTTCGGTCTTTGAGAGAGTCCTGGCGCCAGTCAGTCAATCGTGTGCATTGTCCTGGCGAGCACTAATAGGATCAGCAATGCTGTCTGAGCCCTGGCGTGAAATCCGCAAATGTTGTTTACTCTGCCCCTAAAAGGGGTTGACCCCTGACCTTTGCGTATAAGGAGTAAGTACACCCGCTACCCACTCCTTCTGGAAGGTGTCTCGTGTTTATTTGTTTTGCAGAGAGCAGCAGCAGCAGCTCTGCTGCTTTTTTCGGCAGCCACTTCTTTTGTTTTGCTTTCGTGGCCAAAAGCAGACTCTGCCTGATCTGGGCCGATGATTCAACAGAAAAGTAATGGTCCCGCAAAGTTCGCATCGATGTTGATGGGAAAATTGTGCAAACAATGGAGCCGAGAAAGGCGCACAACGCAAAAGCTCTCGAGAGCCGAATCAAGATATGGCGGGACAGGGCCAAAACACAGGAATCTTGGCCAAGTACTGATCTGGCCATCATTACGGCTTTCGATAGCAATTATCTGCTACCGTTTAATTGCGAGCTCGCCGATTTCTGGGCCGCTGTTAGCTGATTTTTCACACGCGTAAGCCACTGCCCACCTGTCCGTCAGCCACCATCCACCATCCACACACCACACACCACCCATCACCCACCACCCACTACCCCCCCACCTTCTGAGCTCACCTGCTCTGTGAATGCTGTCATGTGTCTAATGAGTCGCCAACGACCTCCTCCTCCTCCTGCTGCTGCTGCTGGCCCAGTTCGGAACTTGGCTTAAAGTTCGCGTTCTCTTTGTGTAATTTGCACACTTGCATGGGCATTTTCCACGCACTCCGATGGATATCCATCCCGCAGAGGGATGGCTCCGTCGAAACTTTGTGGGCAATTTGCATACGGAACTTTTAAATCATACCGCTTGAAAGTTCCTCCATGACACCTGGGCTTACGTCTTCAACTCGAGGGCGGAGCAGCTGTCCGGAATGACACATTTATCAAATTAATAGTTTCGGATATGCGGAAGGAACTCTTTTTATAGCTGCCAAAATCTTTTTAATGTGAAATTACCTTTCATTTTCCTCCACTTAATTTATTCAGTTCCCTCGGTTTAAGATATTAATGAAGCTACAAGTGAATTAATAACAACGTAGCTTGTTCTACTTGGTATGTTAAGAAGCTTCGAATATATACATTTACGCTAAGGGAAGACTTCTTTGCAGGAACAAATACGCATAATACCCATTTAAAACCTGTTATTACCAATTCGGGATAAACGAAATTCACGTTATTTATGTTATTATATTTCCCAACACATCCTTTGGCTTTATGTCACAACAATAATTTATTCAATACTCTGGTTAACCATAGAACAGTCTTGGCTTCCTTGTTTACCCCATATTAATCCATTTCAATCAGCTACTCGTCAGCTACTTGCTAATAGGTATTTGGTTTCGTTTGTGCGCCATATCATGCACTTGTGGAATACAAGTATTTCCCATTTTGATGGGCGCCATAAAAACAGTTTCCATGCCGGACAAACGAGGCGAGTCATCTCATCGAGTGGACAGACGCGATCACTTAATTACCTGTGCGAACTTTTCAGTAGGAAAGCCCCTCGGCCTGTACAGTGAGCACTCGCTGAACTTGCACTAACTTCGGGAGGGGAGCAGGGAGATGGGAGATGGGAGATGGGAGCTGGGGGGGAAGGTAACCGGTTGCAGGCCGAACTGACATTTTCACCTTGTTAATTATGCGCACGGTCATGCAAAAATCGCGTAATGAGTGACGGCCATTGAGAGTTGCATTGTCAGCAGACGATGATATTTTAATTGTGCGTGTCTAGGAGGGGACTGTGGACCCTAGCGCAGGGGAAATGGAAGTGAAACCCCCTGGAGTCAAAAAGAAGTCCCAAAACATCCTAGCACATGTGGAGCCGCGATGGCTTCACCCTCCCGTACTCCCCATTGGTGGTGGGTGGGACACTTGGCCATGTGGACCCACCCACGCCCTCCTCCAGCTCCAGGGTCTTGCGCCCCCCGAGGAGGTCCTCCACCTCCTCGGCTGTGACCAAAAACTTCTTGGCCAGACGACGGCGGTGGCCATAGCGAAGGAAGTGATAGTCGCCATACCGCAGGCGACTCTCCAGGTAGATCTGGGCGATCCTCCCGTAGTGGGAATCCTGCATCTTTGGATACCAGGAGGCGTTCTCAACCCACCTGCGCGAGTTCCGATCCATGTTGTTGGTGATGTCCAGTATGTTGCGGAGCTGCTCCGTGGTCACAATATCGGCCGGCATCTTGTTTTTGTTTTTAGTGTCAAAATGGAGTTACTATGTCCGAGTCAGAGTAAGGGGCAAATATATTTTAGGGTTGTGGTAGTGTGGAGTGTGTCGTTTTTTGGGTGACCCATAGGTCAGAGCCCACCTGATTACCAGCTGCAAGATGAGTGACCAGAACCGAGCCCATCTTTGATCTCCTTCATAATCGTATTAGCAGCCACTTGACAGGGCGACAGGTGCAGTTCATCCACGTCACCCGGTCCTCAGCTGGCAGCTGTGCAAAAAACTATTCCGAGGGTGATAATTAAATTGCTTGAAACTGAGTATTTTAAAACATTTAAATACAATACGTTTTTAATGGATAATGGATAAAAAACGTAGTATACTAATTCTTCTGCTGTCATCAATCCATTCCAGAAAGCTGGACTTTGGTCTCTAACCTTGCTCATTTAAGTCTATTAATACTGAGCCGAACATTTTAGAACATATAAATAAAATCAGTCTTCACTGAACTGTATAAAATTACACTTTTCAGAAAAGATTGTCATCAAACTAAGTAAGTAATAAGCAATAAATAATTAATTATGTAAATTCTTCTGCTCTCCTGAACCCATTCCATTGCTCTTGCTCATTAGAGTCTATTCAAATATTATACACTGCACGGTTTCTTGTGTACCAATGTTATGATCATCTAGTTTTTGGTGATGTAGAGCAGAAGTTCGGCTCGTGTAATTCCCTCTGTCGCCCAGGTGCTGTTCAGGTAGTATCTGCCTTCGGGAATGACCGTCTGGATGAGCTTGTTCACATACTGCACCGGCAGTTTCTCCACAAATAAGTCGTGCTGCCGGCGGAGAGGTCAGAGTTATTTGCACGAGACATGGCAGGATCGCAGGATCACTCACGTCATAGGGGCAGGTGTGGTTGATGTTGGAATAGGGCGCAAACATCTGATACATATAGTTGCCGAGCACATTGTTGCGCTCCCGCATGAACTTGCAGGCATCCAGTTTCACGTCGAAGTTGTACAGGATCCGCTTGTTCTCCCGCAGTCGCACTTGGAATGTGGTCTGGGGAATTCATGGACTTAAGAGCGCAGTATCCGCCGGAGAGGGGCCAGCTTACCACACAGTTGTTCACGGGCAGATTGAGGATCCTTGTCTTCATGGAGAAGTACTTGTAGGTGCGGTTGACGGACTTCAAAAAGCAATAGTCAAAGCTAACGAACGTCCTGTCCCGCACAATGCAGCGCACATTATTGAATTCAAGATATCCATGGCTCTAAGGAATAAGGGTATGCTTCATCGTTTTGAAAAGTTTGCTTGGCCAAGGGGGGAAATCTCACTGCGATGGGTCCCATGGAAATCAGCAGAAAGATCCACAGAGCATTCATTCTATAGAGCGACTATTGCTCAATATAATAAAATGCGTTTGAAGCCAGAGAATATCGAAAATTGAGTAACTAGTATTATGCGGTCCATTGCCGCGTTGTTACATATTATGCGGTCCATTGCGCTGATACTTATCAATATAGTCGTTCGCTGAAATGGCGTCGATTCATCGACAGGGTGTTGGAAATCTGGTTTTATCCACTATTCCTGCTTTGTCGATCCGAGTGTTTAATATTTGGCAAGCAACAGTGAGTGCATAAATTTATCAAGGATAAATGAAATAATTGGCATTTGTTGTTTTGATTTCAACAATTTCCTATAATTTACATTTAAATTCATATAAATCGTTTGACGAAAAAATACCTTTTTATTCAAGTTTAAGCATTTTGTATCATTTTCATTTTGAAGCGACACATGTTGCCTAAATATAGCAACTATCAATTGGCTTCACCTGTTGGAATTTGTTAGAACCTTCAATTCGACACGATATTTTTGTATAGTGTTTAGATCCGTATCTACACAGCAGAGCATGCCTTGTGGGACAACCATCGATGTTTGAGAAAATGCAAAACAATCGAAGCTATCGATAGTGTTTCATCGAAAGAACTCCAGCGCTATTAGAAGATTCGCACTTTGTTTATGTTGCCGCGCGTTTTGTGCGTCCTTTTAAACCCGGCGCAAATTCAACGGATTTCACACAGGACACGATGCCGGAGGATGTGGGGAAGGCAAAGGAACTGGCCAAAGTGCGGCGCTTCCTGAAAGAGCGTCTGCAGCGGGACTACACTACCTTGCGTGGCTACAAGGAGGAGCACTCCAATGTGCGCCAGCTGCTGCAGCGCACTGCGGAAATGGGGGAATCCAACTCCCTGCTGCTCATCGGTCCACGAGGAGCGGGGAAAACTACTGTAGGTGGCCCAGAAAGCAGTCATATTCATGATAATTAACCCCTCTTTCCCGTTGATAGCTCATCAATAGCGTTTTGACGGTCCTGCTGGAGAACAAATCGTTTGTGGAGAACACGCTGATCGTGCATCTGGACGGGAACCTGCACACGGACGACCGCATTGCTCTCAAGTCCATCACCGTGCAGATGCGGCTGGAGAACGCCGCTGATGGCAAGGTCTTTGGATCCTTTGCCGAGAACCTGGCCTTTCTGCTGCAGTGCCTCAAGGCTGGAGGCAAGCAGTCCAAGAGCGTGGTCTTCATCCTCGAGGAGTTCGATCTCTTCTGCACACATCACAATCAGACGCTTCTCTACAACCTATTCGACGTGTCCCAGTCCGCCCAGGCTCCAATTTGTGTGCTGGGAGTCACCTGCCGTTTGGACGTGATCGAGCTGCTGGAGAAGCGAGTTAAATCGCGCTTCTCGCACAGACAGGTCTTCCTGTTTCCCAGTGCTGAGCGGTTCGAAGACTATGTGGCTTTGTTCCAGGAGCTGCTCCTCCTGCCTTCTAGAAGTTCCCTCGAGTCCGCCTCAGAACGCATCCTTAGCCTGGAGAAGCTGCGCTCGGAAGCCCTAAGCTTCAATCGCAACCACTTCGACACTGCCCAGTACGAGTTCGATTCCAGATTTCGAGAAAGCTGGAACAAGCAGCTAAGCAAAGTGATCGCCAGTCAGCAGGCTCAGCGCACTCTGCAGGCACTCTACGACTTCGACATCAGCGAGTCCTTTCTCAAGAACTTCCTGTTCCGTCTGGTTGCCCAACTAAGGCCTGAGTCGCCTCACATCACAACTGACAAGCTGAGTGCTTTGGCTTCTCAGTACGAGGCGGACGACAAAATAGAACTCCTCTGCGGTCTGTCTGTGCTAGAGCTGTGCCTCATCATCGCCATCAAGCACCACTCGGAGATCTACGACCGGGATCCCTTCAACTTTGAAATCATCTTCGCTCGCTTCTCCAAGTTCGCCAAGGTGTCCACCACCATGCAGGGCGTCGAGCGCTCCATTGTTTTGAAGGCCTTTGAGCACCTGCGCATTGGGGAGCTGATCCTTCCGATCTCAGGGTGCAGCAGCGTCAACAGCAATGGCAAGGTGCAGAAGGAGTTCGAAATGCACAAGGTGGCCCTTACCTACGGCCAGATCCAGCAGGCGGTGCAGCGCTACCAGGCCCTTCCGACGGAGGTGGCCCAGTGGGCGCAGAGCTCGCTGATCTAAGCTACAATCTCTGAAATTCCTTAATTGCTTACACATATTTATTGTTTTTAATAAAGTTAATTTTAATAAATTGAATTATATATTATATTACGTGTATATTGTACATATATATTCTCGATCACAATTGGTCAGCGAGGTATTTAAAGCTTCAAACCCCGAAGCTGGCCCCCTTTTCTTTAATGTTTTACATTTTCCAAAATTCGAAATATATTATTTGATGTTAAAGTTGTAGCTTCTAGACTTAAATAATTATAAATGCATTTAGGTCAATTTGGCCTAACTCCTTATCTAGTTCCCGTCGATACGGATCGATAATGTTAATTCTCGAGACCACCCGCATTTGGCTTAAACTTTGGATAAGGGTGCATCGCCATATATATAAACCTGAATTTTCGGAATAGTAGTCAGGCCAAGAAGCAGCGGCATCGACATGAGATCCTTAACACTTCTGTCTGGTCTCCTTATTGTGGCCATTTTGGCCATCATTCAGGCGGATGATAGTCCAGGCTTCTTCCTGAAGATCACCAAGAATGTGCCTCGGCTGGGAAAGCGAAACGAAAATTTCGCCATGAAGAACCTGAAGACCATTCCTCGCATTGGCCGAAGTGAACAGGTGAGTCTGAAGAAAAACCTCTTTCCCTTTAAGAACTCCTTTGATTGATACTTCTGAGTCTTACACAGACCTCTGTAACTCCCTTGCTGGCCTGGCTCTGGGATGTGGATGTGGCTCCCAGCAAGAGGCGCCTGCCCTCCGGGGACTCCACCGCTAATGAACAGGAGCTCAATGTGGTACAGCCTGTGAACTCCAACACCCTGCTCGAACTGCTCGACAACAATGCGATTCCCAGCGAACAGGTCAAGTTTGTGCACTGGAAGGACTTCGATCGCGCCCTGCAATCGGATTCCGATCTGTATGCCAAGGTTATCCAACTGGGTCGTCGTCCTGACCACCGACTCAAGCAATCCATAAGCTTCGGAAGCTTCGTTCCCTTATTTGGCGCCGAAGGGGATCAGAACCAGGCCTTCTCAATGTACAACAACAACGAGGACAGGGATCTCTACGGCGGTGGCGGAGGTGGTGGCAATCGTTTTGATCGCAACTTCTTTAAGTACAACCATCTGTAGGAATGGGTATCTAGCCTAGTCTATCTGTTTTGTGGATCACAAACAAATCCCAGTTAGATGATTAAAATCTGTATGTATGTAATATCTATTTGGAATAAATTGAAATTCATCACATTTGTCCCTCCTTTAAATGACGGCTATACTATATAGTGGTTCGATTTTGATAATTCTTTTAGGATTGGACAAGGCTAACATTAGAAGGCTCTTTCTGAGAATTCAAAATTCTTTGCAAAATTACAATACCCTCTGCAAGGGTAAACTAGTTTCATCCCTTATTATTTGATTGAATATTATTCATGGCTTAAATACTGGACTCCCCTTAACCAGGCCAACAGAAGTTCCAAACAATCCGCCAAACCGATGTGTCATTTAGGAAACCCGAAAAGTAATGTTTTACAAATGTGGCAATAAAGGCGAGAATGCCAGGGAGACCATTATCATTACTCGCGGGTTGGACCGGAGCCTTTCTTTAGCGCTCTCCCGGAAGGGGAGCAGATCATTAACGGTGCTTCTTCGCCCAAGTCCACTCGTCCACAATGTAACCGCGCGTGTCAACAACCTAATGGCTTTCGCCTCCATTTCGCCTCTTTCTCTTTCTCTTGAGGTGACTCAATGGAGCGATTTCTGCTTATCAAATTTATGGGCCCGCTGAAGTTAGGAAATTCCAGCGATCGCATTCTTTAGCTCAGCTCATCTCAGCTCAGCTCCCTTTTATCACCGGTTAATTGAATTAAGCGAATCGCTCTCCCGCAAATTGAATCCGCAAACAGGATCGAGGCGCCTTCGCATATTGTAGAATTTGATTTTGATGTGTATATTTTGTTTAATTAGCGGCGCACTGTTAAATATGCGACCCGCTGCTGTTGACCAGAATTCGCGAAATTAGTAATTCAGTAATGCCCGGAGCCAATAAACAATTATAAATTACAAGCCGGACAAAAAACAAACTCTCCGCACTGCTGATCCCACAGACGCGATGACGACGCAAACTTGACTTTGAAATTTTTGCAATACCCCCGATGCTCGATTTGTTGTTGTTGTTAATGTTGTACTTCGCTTTTTTATTGTTTTTGGCATTTTGCGCTTGTTTACTTTTTTTGTTTTTCAATTTCTATTTCCAGTGCAAGCGTAGAACAAGTTTGCTGGAAGTGTGCAGGGGCGTAGCCACATCATTTTCAAAGGGTGCCCGTAACTGGAAGTTTGTAAAGAATTTAATGGAACATAACCAAGAAAATATCTATTCGTTCCCTCAATGAATGGGAATGTTTGTAAACAAACACAACTAACCCCCTTAAATAGGCAATAGATTGTTGTATGTTCCTAGAGAGGGGTTAAGGCGCGCCCCTGCCAATGCCGCTGCTCCCGCTCTGCCTCTCGCTTTCGCTCATTGGTGCTTTCGCTCCGCGGCTTGCTTACGCTCACCTCGCTCTCTTACTCTCTCCCCCGGCTGAGCCGCGCTCAGAGCATAAATACGTGTGCCTGGTGCGCTGTTTGCGAAGACGAGTCACAGACTTTAACGCGGCCGGTTGTGTTCGAAAGCTGCGCTCTCCTGTTAGCTTCTGATTCCGTTCCGTTTTGGAATTCGCCGATCGTTTTCGTGATCGAGTTGAAGGCGCCTCCCCGGAACCCCCACTCAACCAGAGACCGATGTGTGAAACAAGCTTTTGCGTTTTAAGCTGAGACGACCGCATCGCACACGTACGCCCCAAAACAGCGATAATACAAATTGGCCACGCTTGTTGTTTCGGCCAATTCAATCAAGTGCGCCAAACAAAAGAAAGTCCCCCAGCCGTCGAGACCGAGTGATAAAGCCATCCATCATCAGCGGGCGTTTCCATTGGGCCCTAAAGCTAGACCGAGAAGAAAGTCGCCGCTCAAAGGTTGCACAACCCACAAAGCGACAGCGTGCAATTGACCCAGGTGACGGATTCCCTGAACTCTTGGCCAGGTGTTTGGAGTGCGCAACTGCCCAGACAGACCGAAAAGCAATAAACTACTTACTATGACGACTGCGGCGAAAGTCATCTTGGCCTGCTGCCTGCTGGGCGCCTTCACCATGCAAATGAGCTCGTCATCGGCCATTCCCATTTGGGAGTTTTTGACGCGCAACGAAAAGGTAAGAAATTAAAATAAGGGGAGAAAGAGGAGAAGACACATTCCAAATTCCACTGATTGCGCATACGCAGCGTTGTCCGCCGCAGGTTGCGCATACGCCCCTTACGCTAACGCTTGCGCTTGCACTTACGACTGGCTCGCCGACGCGACAATTGTCCTTGGCATTGCGCATCTGTTGAATCTGTTCAATCTGTTGAATCGGTTGAAGCTGTTAAATCTGTTGAATCCGTTGAATCTAGCGCACTGCTGAATACTTGATCAGCGGAGCATAATCGTTATTAATAACGATATCGATATTGATATGGTGATGTTGTGATAACTTCAATGAGTTCGCATATTAACGGCGCTTTGCCGCCAACAGAAGTTGGCCACAAAACAAAAGGAACGAATATGAATATGAATGGTTGACAAGACGGTTCAAAGTCAGTGAGCGGTATTCGTTGGCTCATTAGCATAACTGTACCATCTACCATCTACATCTCGGCATCGTAACCAACATAACACAACAAATACTCGTCCGATATTCCGAAGAAGAACGGTCCTTGGCATAAATAGTCGCTTGTGGAGTGCGCTTTGCGGTCTTGACATTGTGTGTTATCAGAGAGTCTGGCCGAGCTTCAGCAATTCAACAATTGCCCGCGATGATAATGGCTGTGACTTTGAGGAGGAATACCGGTCTGCAGCCGGTCTACTTCACGCCATTTCGAGCGCGTTCGAGTCGATTCATAGTTATAGTCACAGTCAGAGTCACGGCAAGTGTTGCCAAAAAACATCTCCAGTCTACAAGCAGGTTTCATAACAGATGGAAAGGTTATATGTGGGGGATCCGATCGGATCTATCGGCCTAGCAATTAGTCAGCCCAACCCGAAATAGCCCGAAGAGTTCGGCGGAGCGTGCAGCAAACATTAATTTCCATTTATGAAAAACAACAGTTTTAATTTACATTCGCAATGGTCGTAAATTACCTGCTTTTACCCCTTTCCCTCCCCCTTCCTGGGAAAGATTAAAACAGCTCGAAAAAAAAACGAAAAACGAAAAATAAAAGCTTTTCACTTTTCTGCACAAATGTTTGTGCAACAAAGCATGACAACGTTGTGGCAATTTTCTCTGCTCTGCACTTTTTGTTTATCTTGTGTTTTTTGGTTAATGAACCCCAAGAGAAATATAAATAAATCCGCTTGAGTTTTTTGCCCGCTTGTTAATTAATTGATGGACTTTAATTTATATATAGCAATTCGCCGGACATTAGACTTTTTTCTGATGGCTGCTTTTTCTGGCAGCGCATCAATCTCGAACCGCTGTTTTGACCGCTAAGCACGCGAACTGCGCCTTAAAAATTCCAGCTTTTGGCCCGAGATCGAGACAATAGAGCGCCGAGAATAATGTAAGCCGATCCAGCTAGAACCCATTGAATGCCACATCCGGCACCCCCACAAAACTTGGCTCAAATGAGAAAATAATTTCTAAAGCGAGCAAAAAATGGCAATTAGTGCCAAAAAATAGAAACGCAATTCGCGAGGGGTTCGGATATTGATGATGTTTCCCTACAGTATATACTGTAGTATATACTCGCAGTACAGTGTCTCCCATTTGATTTGCAATTAATGTAAATTTTTAATTAGAATTCACTTGCAAGCAATCCCACTTATTTTTAGACGATGCTTCAGCTTCCTGTTTTGGACTTCAGCTATTTGTTGTCCCGTTTCCCCGAACGAAGAGCCACCTAGCGCTTTCGATTTTCGATTGCAAAAATAAACAACTGTTTAACAATTTTAGCCGAGTGGGGCTTTGTTGTTGCCCTTTGCGTTTTTATGTTTTTATGGGTGCAAACGCGTTTAGCCGGTTTGCGGTTCGAACTTCAATAAATAAATTATGTTCGCATTACTTTTTCGAATTTACGTAAAAAATGTTGGGATATCCATTCAGCTACAGCTACAGCTACAGCAACAGAGTAATCGCACTGGAAACCCGCATCGGAACCCTTTTCCCAAGACGAAACCTAATCGAACCGGAGTCATTACGGGGTCTCGTCTTGCGTCCGTCTGTCTTGTTTTTGTATTTTGTGTGTTATGAAATATTTCAGTTTGTTGCTGTTGCTTTTTTGTAGATTTCTTTCGTTGGCAATTTCGATGTTTCATAATGTAACCTGCGCATATCAACGGGTTATTGAACTCCGATCCGTCCGATCCGTCCGATCCGATGGGGATGGCATGTGGAATAGGGCAGGGGATCTTTGTGTTTACGCTCATATTTGTGGCTCGGGTAACAACCAGGCAGACATATCTTGGCTATTTTGGGGTGTCTTGTGTTAATTTTTCCCATATTCATGAGGAAGAGAATTTCCCAGCTTTTAGGCCAAGATCAATGAGTTAGCTAAACTTTCATTAAGTGCAATCGCTGTCAGCTTAGTCACTTAGCTGGAAGGCTAATGAATTACACCCGTCCCCGACGATCTTAAATCTGAATATATTTATATTTATAAATACGAGTCTGTTTATTATATAAGCAAATTATGTACGTGACTTTGACAACTCCCGCTAAGGCTTTTTGGAATTTTTGCTCACTTCGGTCAGGCACCATAAATTATTTAGATATATTAATTGCGCTCGTTTTTTATTGCGCTAAAATATAGCATTCTGACTAATTATTTAATTGTGTCAGGGCCTGGACCATAAAATCTTGACAGAGTTATGCAAATCAGATAACAACAATCCGGCTGCTGACGTACTTGAAGTTACGCATGTACATGTTGCAGTTAAGGGAAGAACCAAAACAACAACAAGCTAGAAGGCATCTCGAGTTTCATAGCTTGACTAGGCTAATTTGATTGAACTGCTGTTGCTGAAAATATTTAAATAAAAGCACACACAACGGAGTGATTCGTATCAATTGCATTTCACAGTTTGCACACGTTTCTGTGGCCCGAGTCGGTAACGGTAATTGGTAATACGAGCCAACTCCCCTTTGGACCCCTTGGACGTCTCCAAAGCCCCCGATCCCCTGCTGCATTATGCAAACGGCGTAAAATTGTAAAACCTCAAAACTGAGCTGAGCTGAGCCCATGCAAATGAAGCTCTTCGCTGGCTTTGTGCTTGATGGAAGCAGATCAAGGGTGTCTGCACGCCAGAGGGGTGTGGAACGGAGATTGCAGCCGATACTAGACACCTCCTGCTCATGGCCGAAATATGGGTGACACAAATTCAGAGCGATCCGCTCACTTTCTTTGTGTGCTCTTCGTTGTTTACTTGTTTGTCTGTCCAATGTGCTAATGCGTGAGAAGTGCCGGACTCGGACTCGGACTTTCTGGGGAGTTTCTGCAATTGATTAGCATCGCAGATTGACGTCACCGGGGCGCGCAGAGAAATTCCGCGCAGAGAGATTCGTCTGCTGGTGACGAATCGCGTAGAACATTCGCGCTAATTAAAAGTCCATTCAACGCTTCGCTAGCCACCGTGAATAGACAATGAGCTGCTGTTTGCCCGCTGAACCGTAAACCCATCCACGGCCCAAAGTGGAGCACACACCCGCCTGGGAGGAATGGGAGGCCTGGGAGGCCGTTTCTCAACGCTCTGCGCCCAACATTCAACATTCAACCTGCCGCTGTCGAAATGCATTTCGTTTGTGCAACGAAAGTGCAATCATCTCCCCGCCAAGAGACACACGCACATTGCAAAACTCCTCCCACTAAGTGGGGGGTATGTGTACAGCTCCACCTCTGCCCCCTACTTACCTCCATCTGAATTCAACTGTTGCTCATAGGGAAAACAATTGATATTGACTTGCTAATTAATGATTATTTATTTGGAACTACATAACAAACAAAAATTGTTGTATTCGATTGTTTTTGTTGAACACTTATTTATTTTAGTTTTCATTTTCATTTTAAGACCATTCATAAAAACGTTCCAACTGTTCATTTTATTGGATCTTCTATCTTTTTTCTCCCTGTGCAGATGTCCCACCTGTACTCCACGTTTGCTCAGCTGGTTAGCGTGCACTGCAAGTCGACGGTGGGCGGAGGGCTCCCGGTGAACCAGTGCAAGCACAATCTGCTTGGCTACGGTTCCGCCAAGCTGCAGACGCTCTCAGACGACCAGCTGGAGGCCCTCGATCCGTATCAGCGCGATGCCAACGAGCTGAGTAAGTATCTCCGAACGGGGCTATCCAACGCTATCGCATCGATCGCGTGGGAGAGTCATCGGTTTCCGCGTCAGAACTTCCGCAGTACGCAGATACGTGAGATCTCACGCTCGCCTCTTCTCTTCTTCCGCAGTCTGGGCATCGATATTGGAGGGTCATCCGAGTGGGGCCAGTCTGGTAACCACCAGGCAGCCTCTGAACCAGCCCCTGCCCACGCCCCCAGCCTCCTCCTTGATCATCCTCACCCGGCAGGAGCTGCCGCAGAACCCCAACCGCCAGGCCAACCCAAACCCCCTCTTCGAGAGCAGCGGCGAGCAAAAGCACAAATTCGCGATGGACATGGACATGGCCTACGGGTATCACTATCCCTCCCAGCAGCAGTCCAGCACAGGTGAACCCCCCAAGAGCTTCCTCACCGGGCCCCTGGTGATCAGGGTGCGTCCGGATGGCTCACCCGTGGAGGAGGACCGGCAGAAGCCCATGCCCTACGACGAGGACCTGCCAGCCTTCCGGCTGGGTCTGGCTGCAGCTCAACCAAACAGGCACCGTAAGATTGCCACCATCAGTGCCCTCAAGCAGCAGCACTTCGCCACCATGCTGCTGCGCGACTTGCAGCCTCCACATCAGGTGCAGAGGCGCCTTTTCCGCCAACAACAGGCGTAATATCCTTTCCAGAGGATACTAGTTCTAAGCATTGTGTGTACAGAGTGAATGTGGAGATACAAGATACTTGTATCTTTTTTTTGGTGTGTGAGAGATGGTGCGAATGACAAGTCTAGTTTTAGCTGTTTAAGGACTTTCTTGAATGCACTTGAGCTTTAATGGAATTTCGTAAAGTATTTGTTTAAGTTTTTCTTTAATTTTATTTATTCGCGTGCATTAGCCGTAAGATCAAAATAGAGATTCTTGAGTAATAAACCGCATGATGATTATCACTAAAAAAAGAGCTTATTAATTCTGAGTCTGAAATGTGGCCAGCCAGCGGTTGGTTGAACCGGTTGGTTATGGCAATAATGCGACGAAAGTCGCATCTCCAGTTCCTTGTCGCGACCTGCACACACATCGCACACCACACCCATGTTGTACACGCGAAAGCCTTATTAACCCACATCCCCGACTCACTGGAAGCCGAACAATGGAGCTCGGTTGATGGGGGGCGTAATGGATCCGGTTTGGCGGGTTCGAGGGCACTCTCCTAATCCCCTGATAATTAGAACCCGCGATTTTCGGCAATTACAATGCGATGTAATTCCGCAGGCGACTGGTTTATCCGGCTCTTTAACTGGAGAACATCAATCTCGGCCATGCAACAAAGGCGGATTAATTGCGACGGACGTCACTGGGTTGGATTAATTATGCGGGGACTTTCCATCATCACCCTGCAATTCATGCACCACAAGAAGCACTCGGTGCGAAGTAGCTTGAATTTCAAGTGCGCGCGCCAAAATATTTTATCGATAACCGACTTCAATAACAATCGATGGTAGACTGCGATACATCTATCAATTAGATGTCCCATCTCTGGTTGAAAACTAAAAATAAAAACAGAACGTAAATAAATATAGTGCGCTGATCCAGAGCACGGAACGATTTTCTCAGCTAAATTGTGGTTTTTCTTGAATTGTCAGGGTACCTTTCGATTTCCGGATTGAGAAGGGTGAGTGGTTTTAAACCAATTCATCGTATTAAATCGATTTTTGACGATGATTCACCGACACTATCTATTGTTCCTGTATAATATATGTGGATATATCTATATGCTTCAGATATAGACTTCGGATTCGTAGCCACAACATCTGCAACATTTGTTTTTTTCGCAGCGTTATTAATCGATTTGTCTAGCAAACGTAGGCCGGTTTCCGAGAAAGGGGAATTACCGTGTAAACTCATCCGATCATAAGATCGATGATTAGTACTAGACAGTGCCAACGTGAGTGCAAAGACGAGATGTCGGAGGAAGAGTCGTTCGTCATTCTGGGCAGTTCCCCGCTTCCCTCTCTATTAATCGATGGCAATGCACTGGTCTTCGATGGGTTGAGCGATGGAGAGGAGGCCGGCAGGGCAGTGGTGCAACCTGTATTGAGTAAACCAGCAAACATGAGTACGTCCCAGCAACCAGAGTCGTTGGAGAGCTTTGGAGAACCTCAGTCCCTGGCGGCCAGTTTTATTATGGGCGAAGTGCCCTCGGGTGTGCTCAAGGTGGGAGGCTTTGAAATCCTCAGTTGTTCTTTAACCCAATCATACCCTTCCACCCACAGAACAGTGTTTATTCGCAGTTTCCCAGCCTCTGCTCGCTGCAGGCCTCCGCCGAGGATGTGGTCAAGCTGCAAAACCTATTGACCGAGTATCTCACCTTGAAAAGTAAGTATTTATAGTTACAAGTAAAGTTCTTGGGCTAATGATGCACACCGTCCTTAGCCACGCTAGAAAAGGTCAACAACACCATGCTGAGCTACCACAAGCTAACCCAGCAATGGCGTCAAGAGGCAGCAGACCGGGAGCATCAGTCCAAGGAGCAGCTCAAGGAGTGCCAGGAGCAGGTGGAAAAGCTGAGGGAGGAGAACCAAAAGCTGAAGGAGGACCTGGAGACCAAAATGGAACAGATAGAGGTGGTTCAAGACCTCAGCCAGCGAGAGCAGGATGAGCTGCGTCAGAGCGTGTCCGAGAAGACATCGCTAATCAACAACATGCGCGTGGAAATTGACAAGCTACACCAGCTCAATATGGTAGGTTTCTGGGAGCTGAACTTTGTTCCGAGAATGGAACCCCCGACCTCCAAAAAAGGCCTCCATCAACACATACTGCCACATTCGATTATCAGCACTTGGCGTTTGCCACTGCGCAATATATTTCTGTGGAAATTAAATGAAGTAACATCGCTCGGGGCTTCCCGCTCTTCTGTTGATATTGCAGCACTCGTTTGAGTTTGTACCTGGTGACGGACCCAAGGCGGAAAATGACGACAGCGCATCTCTGAACTATGTGCAGCGGGAGGAGCATGATCGCCGGGTGCGGGAGCTGCAGACCCAGCTCTCCAACCTGCTGGCGGAGAACCTGGAAATTAGTGAAATGGTGTGTATCCCCCTCGCATTCAACTAAAGTTTCCATTAATATTCTCCAAATTTTTCAACTTGCAGAAGAAAACCTACATTGAGGAAATCGACTGCTTAAAGGTGAACCTGACCAGTGCCCAGGAGTTGATGGGCAAAATACAACGGGACATTAATGATCTAAAGGCCAAGGATGCCCAACAGCAGGAGGTGATTGAGCATCTGCAGACACAGAACGAAATCTATCGCAGGGACTTCGAGATGGAGCGGGCTGATCGGGAGAAGAATGCAGGCGAGAAGGAACAGTATTTGTTGGACCTGCGATCCCTGCAGAGAAGAAACCAGGAACTTATCGAAGCGCTCGCCGAATCCCAAAAGAATAGCAAGGCCTCATCGCCTGCTTCGTCAATGAGCTCGAGCAGGACCAGTTTAAGGGAGGAGCAGAGACCAGTAAGAGTATGCAGATTAGACAAAAAATTTGTAAATTTTTAACTAATATTTTTAATTGGTTCCGCAAAGGTTCTGGATCCAACTGGGGCTGCTTCCCGTACATCGGAGAGCATTTTGCGCTGTCCCATCTGCTCAAAGTCATTCAACAACATGAGCGTGCTGCAGAGTCACGTCAACGATTGCTTGGACAAGAACTAGCTACCATAAGCATTGTTTACCTATATTTTTCTAGTATTAAATTGCACATTATACAAAACTATTACTATTTTACAGTTACAATAACATGAACATTTAGTGATGCATTCCCTTATAGTTTACTTCGAACGGTAGGCATTTCCAGGGACCAGACGCGCCTCACATCCTGGCTGGCCACCAGGTTGCCCAAAACCTTGACATCTAGAACGGATTGGAGTTAATTTAAATTTTGTACGAGTTAATCCAAGCTCACCATTGGTGCGGGCAAACTGTTGGAGCGTGTTGCGGATATCACAAATCGGAACTGCTGTGTTTATGTTCGGGTAGATAATGTCGTCCATCTTGATGTTGGACACGCACACGCCCAGGATGCAGCCGTTTTGGTCAAACATGGGGCCTCCGCTTTGGCCTGCCTGCACACTGCCATCCGACATGATGGCTCCCGTGTCGCACTTAATGATCCTGCCTTGGAAGATCGAGGGGTTGAAGTCGTGCTTGAAGCGGAAGTTCACGTAGTAGGGAAATCCTGCGTTGAAAACAGTTTGACCAAGGGTGGCTGGAGTTCGTGCGAGACGCACGCAGCAACGTTCGGGCACATCCTCGGGAGCTGTGAGCAACGCCAAGTCGAACGGCCGATCGTTGTCCGGATTACGCCAGATCACCTCCGACTGGAACTCCCGATCAGCAGCCCGGCAGTTGACTTTATCAATGTCCTAAATGAGAGAGAAAATCTGATATGGGCAAAAGCTGATGCGTTTTCCAGCTGGGTAATTACCTGGCCCACCACATGCGCGCAAGTCAAGATAAATTGCTTGTTGTGCACTTTGATAAAGGTGCCGGTGCCTTGTTGACCCAACGACTCAATTACCACAATTGTGCGCTCCCCTAAAATGGATATTTATAGTCGTATAATTAATTTGGTGGAATAAATATTGGTTTAGTCTTACAGGCGAAGTTCGAAGGCTCTCGTGTTAGCTGTAATGTGCTCGTTGGCATGCCCAACTGATCCATAAAATTGCGCAGGAGATAGCCAAAGTTGGCGGCCAGGGTGAGATTAACATTCTCCTGCTGCCTTTGAAATGAAGTGCATATCACAATGCCAATGAGGCGTCTGTTATGGGAAATATTAGTTAATTGCATTCAAATCAGTAATGTATTTTAACCTACAACTTGTTGTTAAAAACAGCAGAACCCTCACATCCCAATGGCAAAGCGTTAGATATAGCAAAGAGGCTACCACTGCGTCCCAACACATTGGAGACCTTGCCTAAGCTGATGGTCTTGTAGAAGTTTTCCAGTCCAAAAGGAGAGCACATGACCAGCACATCGTCCAGCGTCTGCACCGGCTGCAGGTGGCGCAGGTAGTCACTGATATGGGCCAGAAACCGCTTGAAGTTCTCCTCCCGAGCAGGTGTTCTCATGCCTAAAACAACGAAGCAGGAGCGGATCAGCGAGCTGTCATCCCCGGAGTCCGCAGATAGCAGGATGTGGTGCAGGTTGCGAGACACCTCCGCTGCACAAAACAGGTACAGTGGGTGGGCCGTGAAGCGGGTAAGGATATGGGTCTTCCTCGATCCCTGTCCGGAGGCAACATTCTGGCGCGGTCGCTGCTGCTGCGGGTCAAAGGTTACCACGAAGTTGAGGGAGCGGATCCGCCGGCCTTGCTTCTCCTGGACATTGACCAGCTGACCCTGCTGCAGCCTCGCCACAATGCCTTTGTTCTCCTCGGCTTTGTCCCCATCGAACGGTAAGTGAGGGTACAGAATGCTGCCCGAAGTTATGATTATCTCATTATTGATTATGACGGCGGACTGCTTCGTGGCGGGCGGACTGGTGATTTCAAGGAGGGCGTGGCGTATCTTGAGCAGCATTATCGTCCCAGATTAGAAAGCATGCTAAACCGAACTAAGCGATTGCAAGAACTAAACAATTGCGCTTTGTTTTGGTGTCATTCACAGGGCGGTTTTATTTCCATTGCATTTGCCATTCACAGTGCATCGCGGGATCAGCTGATTGCTTAAAACTTCAAGAGAGGTTTCGGTGGTTAAAAAGATTTAACCCTTTCCTTTGCATAATGTGACAGCTGAGGAGGAGTCGCCCAGAGGAATCTATAGGAGGTTTCTTTTAAGCAATTATAATTTGTTTGCAAGAACTGGATAACAATTCGGCTGTTATGGTTTTATTCCAATTATTTTTGCCATTCGAAGGGAGACTCGGGAACAGCTGACTGCCCCAAACTCCAGAGGTTAGTTTCCTCAGAGATTTGAACCTTCCCTTTGCATAATGTTGCCGCTAAGAAGAAGCCTGCTCAAGCCGCTTTATGGAAGCTTCTTCTGCCGACGACACCTGGCTCTAAGAAACCTTCTGGATCTCACAGATCGGGGATTCTTTCAGGGAATCTTTCCAGACACAGCAGCGTAAGTTTGCAGGCACTCTAATCCCCAGAATGAAATCCACTTTTGATAAATACAAAATTATGAACCAATAGGCCCAAGATAAAGCAGCTCTTTACCAGCGGACAGCAGAGCATATACGCCGGTTTTGACCCCACTGCGGACAGTCTGCATGTGGGAAATCTGCTGGTAATCATGGGTTTAATTCACTGCCAAAGAGCCGGTCACAGGCCCATCGCTTTGGTAGGAGGAGCCACTGGTTTGATTGGTGACCCCAGTGGGAGAAAAACGGAGCGCAATCAGTTGGGTGAATCTGTGATTGAAACCAATCTAAAAGCCATCGAGAAGCAACTAAAGCAAGTCTTTGAGAACCACGAAGAGTGCCTCTGGGACACAAGCAAGAACAAATCCCCCCTGCCCAGCTTAACGTGAGTCTATTGCAGAGAAAGAGTAAAGTGAATTAAACATGTAATCCCCTCTAGAATCGTTAACAACGCTGACTGGTACCAGAACCTGCAGCTAATCGACTTTGTTGCCAACATGGGTCGACACTTCCGCATGGGCTCCATGCTCTCCAGATCGTCGGTGCAGTCACGTCTGGAGTCGGAGGACGGGATGAGCTTTACAGAGTTTACGTACCAGATCTTCCAGGCCTACGACTGGCTGCATCTCCTGCGTCGCCACAACTGCTGCTTTCAGATGGGCGGCTCCGACCAGACGGGCAACCTGATGACTGGTCACGAGCTCATCAGTCGCGTGGAGCGGAAGCGCGAGGTGTTCGGATTGACCCTGCCTCTGGTTACCACTGAGGAGGGCGACAAGTTCGGCAAGTCGGCAGGCAATGCCGTCTGGCTTGATGGGAACAAGACCTCGCCTTTTGCCTTGTACCAGTTCTTCCTGCGGATGGGCGACTCCGAGGTGGAGAAGCTGTTGAAGCTCTTTACCTTCATCCCCCTGCCTGAAGTAGAGCAACTAATGCGGGAGCACACCAGAGAGCCGGAGAAGCGGAAAGCACAAACGTTGCTGGCCGAGGATGTAACGCTTTTGGTACACGGAGGTGGGATCTTATTTAGAGTTCCTTAATCCCTTCCTAATGATGTTTTTCTCCCCCAGAAAATGGTCTAAAGCAGGCGGAGCGAGTCACCAATGCCTTGTACAAGGGCAATGTGGATGGTTTAGCCGAGTTGAACTACTCTGATATAAAGCAGACCTTCCAAGGAGCCGCTGTAGTTGACCTGCTGGCCGAGCCAGGCATGTCCATACTGCAGCTGGCACTGAAGGCCAAGTGCTTTCCCACAGAGAGTGAGTATTTGGGGGAAATCGAAATGGAAGCAAGAAAGGAAGGATTGGAATATATTGAATCTATGCATTATTTTTATTACCAGACGATGCCGTGCGTATTATCAAGGCAGGCGGTTTCTACGTGAACCAGAAGAGAGTGCAGAACATTGCCGAGGTGATCACCACTGGGATACACATCCTCCGGAACGGAGTTTCGCTGCTTCGCGTGGGAAAAAAGAACTTCTACATCGTGCGCTGGCAGTAGTCGATTGTTAACTTTGTTACCCGGTAATTGTACTTGTAATTTGTGTTAAATAATCATAAGTTCATTTACATTTACATATCAAGGTAGCGCCTAAACTAGTTAAGATCTCGGGGCTGGCTTGCGCCACCTCTTTCGGGCCAGCAATTCCTTGGCCTTCTCCTTCTTCAGGTCCTTGTCGTAGAACTTGCCGCTTTTGGTGAAGGTCTTGTGCTCGTTGCGCATCTCGGCCAGCTTGCGGTTCTTCTGCTTGATGATGTTTTTCTTATTCGCCGACTTCTTCTTGCCCCCCTCCGAGATCTGCACCTTGATGTGGCGCCCCTGCAGTTCTGTGTTGTGCAGCTGGAATCCCCGCTGAAAGCTGGCCAGGTCAGCCATCTCCACAAAGGCGAAGCCTCCGCGCCGTTTCTTGGGGATGCGGATGGACTTCACTGTCCCGGCAGCAGCGAAGTGGTTTTCCAGGTCGTCCTTGGTGCTCTCGAAGTTGAGGTTGGTCACGTAGAGAACGTATCTGTTGGTTTTGGAGGCTCCTCTGAGGAGGGAGCTCAGCTGATCGTTGCTTATCTCCCCGTTCTCGTTGGCTTCTTCGGACTCATCTCCCGAGTCGGAACCCGCACTCCCATCTTTCGCAGCCTCCTCATCTGAATGATTTCCTTCCTCCTGGTCACTCTCCTCCGGATCGCGAGTTTCTTCTTTGTCAACATAGGTGCCCTCAAAGATCTCCTTTCGTTTCTGGTCGTCAAAGTTTCCCAACAAATCCGCGCTGTCGTCGTTGACCGACTTCTTCACCCTCTTGGCCTTGACGAAGGCCTCCACCTCGTAATCGCTGCCAGAATCGCTGGACATCGTTGTTTTTCTGGGATTCCTTGGGATCCAAAAACAAACCAATCCAAATATTTATTTTTACCAGCACGTGTGTGTTCCCTGTGAATGGCAAACAGAGTTGGTAAGAACCACCAGGCAAAACTGATGAGACCTTCCAGCACTAGTTCATCTGGGCGCCATAAATTCAAAGTTTGCACTTGACATTCCGAGGTCACCAAATCGAACTTGCAATAATTCAGCTGATTAATCAAAACCGGTTGCACTCTACTATCTGGAGTTATCTCCGTATTATGCAAATTCGCGATAACATCAAAAAAATAGCAATTAATTCGCGTTATGCTGCTATCGGACCGGTTTGCGCTTATCATACAAACGCTGCCAACTGATCGTGTGCCGATGACAATTGATGGACGGCCCGGCCGGCCAACGGGAATATTCCACAAATAAATATGAAACTCGGATGTTCGGTTTGGTTTAAAGTGATAATAAATGCCTGCAGTGTGTTTTGTTTAAGTACGTCCGCTTGGAGCCTGTTATAAAGGAAATTTATGTGTTTGTCCAAAAAGCAGGCAAAATGTCAAGAGAGAACTATAAAAGCTTAATTTTTGGCTGTTGGAAGTCAGTATGTTTTGCACTCTATTAGCACACACATCCCCAATTATAAAAATGAAGTTCGTGGTAAGTGGAGATGGAAAAATATCAAATTGGAACCACTTCTAGATAAAGCTCTAATCCTTCCCAGATTGTTCTCGCTTGCCTGATGGCTGTGGCTTTTGCCAATGAGGAGGCCGATGTGCTGAAGAGCGACTCCGAGGTGAATGTGCTGGACTTCAACTACGCCTACGAGCTGTCCAACCACATCAAGGCCGTCCAGGCTGGCGTTCTCAAGGAGCACGACAACTGGGTGGTCCATGGAGAGTACGAGTACGTGGCTCCCAACGGCAAGGTGGTCAAGGTCTCCTACACCGCTGACGAGACCGGCTACCACCCAAAGGTCTATGAGGCCTAAGCATTAAAAAGATAAACCTGAATAAACTAAAATTTCATTGCACAAAATAATTTAATGCGTTTCCGTTAATTTGGTTCAGTTTGAATATTTCCGTGTGAACGTCGGCTCTTCCTCTTTCTACCGCTAGCTACATCTAGTGTTGGTTTACGATTCGCGAATTTCAGGCAACACCAACCAATGAGGATTTTGGCTTTGGTTTAATTTTGTATTTATTTAAACGTAAATTTGTGTGAAATATAGTTTAAATAATTTAAAAAATCGTGTTCGCGGAGATCGCAGCCATGGATTGTCGGGAGGGTAGTGAAATACCAGTGGAGGATACGCCACCTACGGTGGAAAAGGAAGCCGAGTCACCGGTTGAAAGAAGGGAAAACTCAGGTGGAGATGTGGAGATGGATGATTTGACCCCCAAGGAGTCCACTTGCACGATTTCAGTAGAGACCTTAGAAGTCAAAACAGATGAGTTGGAAAAAGTGTCCCAGAAGTCCAACGTTAAAGATGAGTCCAAGGCCTCCGAGGTATTCATCAGTATTGATGTGGCCAGTAGTTCACTGGCAGATCCAAAAAACAAATCTATGTTGGCCAAAGCTTTAACCGATTCAGATAGCAGCGTGGAGTTAATTGATAGTCCTGTGAAGTCTCCCTCCCCCAACGACATTCTGGAGGGTAAAGTAGGTTTAGAAAAGGATGCAGTGGATTCAGTTATCAAAGTAGACGAAATCCACTGCAAGGAGAGCAAAGACGATGAGGCACTGGCCGACAGCAGCATAGAACTTATTAGCAGTCCCACTTCCGAGGAATCTCTTTCCAAAGAACCAGAAAAATATAAGGAGGAGCAAGATGAGCTAAACAAGAAGGAAGCTGTTTCACGAGAAGTAAAAACTGCGAATGAGGATAATTTTATGGATGTGGATCCAGAGGGCACCAGTAAGACTTCAGCAAAGGAAACTGATGAGAAGCAGAAACCTCCTAAAGATAATGATTTTACAAAGGAGAATAGAAATGACCGAACCACAGACAAGAGCAGCAGTCCCATGGAAACAGAGAATCCTCCAAAGAAGGTGGACAAAAATGAAGTTGTACTCAAGGTGGAATTGGAAAAGAAATCCGCGGAGGAGGAGGAAGTCGAGAAAGAGGAGGAGGATCTGCCCTCCGACGGAGACATCTTCTACGGCAAGGATTGCGTCAATTGCAACTGCAAGCGCCTGCACAAGCAATACGTGTTGGTCAACATGGCCTCATTAAACTTTTACAAGGTGCCCAGAAAGCTGTCCAAACAGCAGTTTATTTGCATGGGCTGCCACGACACAGCGATGGAAATGTACGAGGTAAGGAGCCGTCTATTCCAATGGGAACCCAAAAAGCTAATCTCTTTCTGATGCTAGGAATATGCTGGTCATCTAATGGCCAAGCAACCTCTGCTTTTGAAGGGATTCCACCAGGAACACGCTGATTTTGTGGCTCTGGACAGTACAGATGATGAGGACGAGGAGAAACTAGAAGGTGGGTTATCTTTACATGATTAAGTCCATCTAATTTAATTGTTAAATATGTATCCTCAGAAAAATCGGAGTTTTCCACCAACGATCTGCGTTTAATTGAGGATGAGTTAGAGGATGCCATCAAGAGCATACTCAATAAGGTGGAGTTTCAAAACCAGCTCTCCTGGTCGAAGACCATCCTGCAGGCCAAGGCGGATCGCTTGGAGCGTCAGTTTGCTCTAGCGGACAAGGAGCTGGAACAGGTCCAGAGCACCGCCGACAAGATGCACTGCGCCCTGTACAACTCCTGCCCGGTGGTGCACAAGCATCTGCCTCCCCTCGATCTCTACCACAACATGACCGACTACATGGTGAGTGCTGAATGAGATGCCTTCTTTACATGATTAAAGAAATAATGAATCCCCCAGCAAGTACCACCAGCTGGAGAGATCGAGCGACCTCAAATCCTGATCGGCGAGACTTATTATGCGGTCAAGAATAAGGCCATTGCCAGCTGGGTGTCTATCAAGGTGATTGAATTCACGGAGAGTACCGCTATCGGAGGCAACACCATGAAGAGCTACAAGATCAAGTATCTCAACACTCCCTACCAAATGATCAAAACAGTGACGGCCAAGCACATTGCCTACTTCGAGCCGCCTCCAGTGCGACTGACTATTGGTGGGTGTCCTAAATACGGTTTCGCTTTCCCCCAGAATTTAAAGTGTTTAATTCCAGGCACTCGAGTCATTGCCTACTTTGACGGCACCACATTGACCCGAGGAAAGGACAAGGGCGTGGTGCAGAGCGCCTTCTACCCGGGCATCATTGCCGAGCCCTTGAAGCTGGCCAACCGCTTTCGTTATCTAATCTTCTACGACGACGGTTACACGCAGTACGTCCAGCACCGGGATGTGCGGTTGGTGTGCCAGGCCTCCGACAAAGTCTGGGAGGATGTGCATCCGGCCTCGCGCGACTTCATCCAGAAGTACGTGGAGAAGTACTCGGTGGACAGGCCCATGGTGCAGTGCACTCGGGGGCAGAGCATGAACACAGAGTCTAACGGCACCTGGCTCTATGCCCGGGTAATAGACATTGACTGCAGTCTGGTGCTGATGCAGTTCGAGGGGGACAAGAACCACACGGAGTGGATCTACAGGGGGTCCTTGCGGCTGGGTCCAGTGTTCAAGGAGACTCAGAATGCCATGAACAGTGCCAATGCGCACCATGCTCGAGTGCCCAGGGTAAGTTTCGGGGATTTCGCGGACCAGATCTAGATACTTCATCTAATCTTTCATTTTGTCTCTTCCAGCGCACTGAACCTTTCATTCGCTACACCAAGGAGATGGAGTCGAGCAACATGCAGGTGAACCAGCAGATGCGAGCCATTGCCCGAAAAAGCAGCGCTTCGTTGCAAAATACACCTGCCTTATCTGCAGCCTCATCCTCTCTAGCTGCGGCTGCCGCAGCAGCAGCTGGTGGTCGCAGTAGCGCCGGGAGCAGCACATCCGCCAACAGCACCGTGAAGCACTTGAACAACTCCACCATCTACGTGGACGACGAGAATCGGCCCAAGGGTCACGTGGTCTACTTCACAGCCAAGCGCAATCTGCCCCCAAAGATGTACCGACGGCACGACTGCAGTCCTTGTTGCCTGTTCAAGATCGTGCACCGACTGGACAGCTATAGTCCTTTGGCCAAGCCCCTGCTCTCTGGTTGGGAGAGGTTGGTGCTCCGCCAGAAGACCAAGAAGAGCGTTGTGTACAGAGGACCATGTGGCAAGGGCCTGCGCAACCTGGCCGAGGTGCACTTGTATCTGCGCATAACCGAGAACGTGCTGAATGTGGAAAACTTCGACTTTACTCCAGATCTGAGGTGCCTAGCCGAGTACTCCATAGATCCCACAATTGTCAAGGAGGCGGATATCTCGAAAGGGCAGGAGAAGATGGCCATTCCGCTAGTCAACTACTACGACAACACCCTGCCCCCGCCCTGCACATACGCCAAGCAGCGCATTCCCACTGAGGGGGTGCATCTGAATCTGGACGAGGAGTTCCTCGTGGGCTGCGACTGCGACGACGATTGCTCGGTAAGATTGCTCTAGATTTGTATACCCTTGCAGAGTGTTTTAAAACTAACCCCTATCCTCGATTCCTTTCAGGACAAGTCAAAGTGCTCCTGCTGGCAGCTCACTGTGGCAGGGGTAAGGTACTGCAACCCCAAGAAGCCCATCGAGGAGATCGGCTACCAGTACAAGAGGCTCCACGAGCATGTACCTACAGGCATCTACGAGTGCAACTCCCGTTGCAAGTGCAAAAAGAACTGCCTAAACCGGGTTGTACAGCACTCGCTGGAGATGAAGCTGCAGGTATTCAAGACCTCGAACCGCGGGTGGGGTCTTCGGTGCGTCAACGACATCCCCAAGGGCGCGTTCATTTGCATCTACGCCGGGTATCTGCTCACGGAGACAATGGCTAACGAGGGTGGACAGGATGCGGGTGACGAGTACTTCGCGGATCTTGATTATATTGAAGTGGCAGAGCAGCTCAAAGAGGGCTACGAGTCGGAGGTGGAGCACTCCGAAGTAGAGCCGGAGGAGGATGCCTACGCACCCGATGCCGAGGACGACGATGACTTCCGACCGAATTACCATTACCAGAGGAAGAATAAGATGCGATCAACGCGCAGCAATTCCTCGCAAAGCACCGAACTGGACTCGCAGGAGCGGGCGGTTATCAACTTTAACCCCAATGCTGATCTCGATGAGACAGTGCGGGAGAACTCCGTGCGACGGCTATTTGGCAAGGACGAAGCTCCCTACATTATGGATGCCAAGACCACAGGAAACCTGGGAAGATACTTTAACGTGAGTAGAGGATTGTTATATACAGGGATGACTGCAACGCTTATTTCTGTTATGCATGGATATAACTTAATTATAATTATTTTATGGAGCATAAAAGTGTCTTACTTTACTTACAAATATATATTTCATACCTATAATGACCGCCTGTTGATGCTCTGTTCCCGTTCCAGCATTCGTGCAACCCGAATCTGTTCGTGCAGAACGTCTTTGTGGACACCCACGACCTGCGTTTCCCCTGGGTGGCCTTTTTCTCGGCCTCGCACATCCGCTCTGGCACCGAATTAACCTGGAATTACAACTACGAGGTGGGTGTGGTGCCAGGCAAGGTACTCTACTGCCAGTGCGGGGCCCCCAACTGTCGCATCCGCCTGCTCTAAATTAGTCTTTAAGCGCAAATTTAATTTAACTTGAGACCATTAAAAGCAATTTGAATTGGAAACTTGTGATTGTCAATCGGTTATCGATACAGTCTTATCGATTAGCAGCAGAGGTAGTAGTGCTGCGAACGGCAGCTGCTGGGTGCTTGCGCTTTCCAACACTTGTTAGCTCTGCTCGGTTTACAAAAAACCTTAAGAAGCACAAAAACGGAAAATTTCAGCGTTTAAAATTCGAGTGTTGCTAAATTCAGGCCGCAATGCGCTTAGCTGACCTGTAAGTGGCTTTCGAATCGTTGTCGCCAGAGCGCAGTTCGCACATTTGAGGATCGTCGAGGGCAGCGTTTCCGCCCCGCAGGCCAGCCAAGGGGAGAAAAATCGATTTTGTGATAACAGGGCTTGCGCTTACGCGTTTTCGCAGCACACAGCGGGAATTGGAATCGGGCATTGAGTGGTGGGCAGTGAGCGAGTGATCCGGATCCAGCAGCATGAATCTGGACTTCGCCAAGGTGTGCAGCAAGCACATCCCCGTCTATGAAGCCTACTACAAACAGGTGAGGCTTGGGAGGACTCCTCACATCACTTGGGGCATCCATCCACCCTTTAAACACCCACCCACCCGTATCGATTTTTGCACTTGCAGATTGACCCCAAAGCAACCGGGGCAATCGAGGCCATGACGGCGGCCAAGTTTCTCAAGAAGTCCGGCCTCAGCGATGTTGTGCTGAGCAGGATATGGGATCTGTCCGATCCCAACGGCAAGGGCTTCCTGGACAAGCCGGGCTTCTTTGTGGCCCTCAAGCTGGTCTCGCTCTCGCAGGCCGGTCAGGTGGCCAACATGAACAACATCTACGTTGAAACTGCCAACCCCCCGAAAGTGGTGAGTAATGCATTCGGCCTTAATCCCGAACTTATCTGATAACCTGACTTCCCACCTTGCAGGGTGAGATACCGAAAACGATGCCCTCACGCATCCAGACGGTACCCGTGTCCAGCGGGGGAGTAACCAATGGAGACTGGACCATTGGTGTGATTGATCGCCTCAAGTATGAGCAGCTCTTCGAGTCTTTGGGTCCGCAGCACGGAATGCTGCCTGGAAACAAGGTTAAGGGTGTGCTGATGGACTCCAAACTGCCGATGAACATCCTGGGCACCATCTGGGACTTGGCTGATCAGGACAAGGACGGCAACCTGGACAAGCACGAGTTCATTGTGGCTATGCATTTAGTCTACCAGACGCTACAGAAGCGCACTGTGCCAAGTGTTCTGCCACCGGAGCTGAGGAAACCAGGTGGAGCTGGCCCTCCCCCCAAGCCCGCCATGCCCCCTCCTCCTGCAGCTGCTGCGATGCCGCGTGCTCCCAGTGGCGAGGGATTCGGAGACGGTGGATTTGTGGCTAACTTCCCCAAGGACATTGCCCCGCCGGCGGCCATTCCACCGCTCCCAGTGGCCGTGCCGCCCATGACGCGGATTCCACCAGTGGGCGCCGTTAGCTCGCAACCTTTGATCCAAACGGATCCACTGATACCCATTGGAGCACCGCCCTCTGTAACTGCGAATGCCGACTGGGTGGTAACCCCGGCGGAGTTGACACGCTTTGAGGAGATCTTCCGGCAGTCGGATCTGGACAAGGACGGCTTGGTCTCCGGCCTCGAGGTGAAGGATATTTTCATCAAGTCGGGTATTCCACAGCGCAGCCTGGCGGACATTTGGTGAGCTTTGTTTATATTTTATCTTATAGTATTCTTGCTGAATGCGTTGTTCAATCCTAAATTACAATCCCAATCTTTTATACTTCCCAAAGGGCCCTCTGCGACACCAATCAGTCTGGCAAGCTGACCGTGGAGCAGTTCGCTCTGGCCATGTGGTTTGTAGAGCGCAAGCAGCGAGGGATGGATCCGCCTCATGTGCTCAACGCCAACATGGTGCCGCCCTCGATGCGCTCCATTGTGTCTGGGGTGGATATGCAGCCGCAGGAGGTGAAGCCGACGTACTCCAATCCGGAGCTGGAGATGATCTCAAAGGAGATTGAAGAGCTGGCCCGCGAGCGGCGTGTCCTGGAGACGGAAATAGCCCAGAAGGAGGCGGACGTACGCATCAAGAACGGCGAAGTGCGCAGTCTGCAGGTGGGTCCCATGATTGAATACTTAAATGTAAATAGATAATATCCTTTGCTTCCCCAGAGCGAACTGGACACCTTGACGGCCACTTTGAAGCAGTTGGAGAACCAGCGCGGAGAGGCCCAGAAGCGACTGGATGACCTGCAGGCTCAAGTAGTTATTCCGCATGCATTTTCGGGTGCTTTCGCTTGCCTTTGCTTGCTCCTTGGTCTTACCTTAACATTTTACTTTAATTTTAATTTGAAATTTCAACTTTGGTTTCCCTTTCTTTTATGATGTTCAATCAACACTTCTGTTAACAATTGGCTAAACCCCTACTAAACCGGTGAATGCACTTACACTTACAATTACGATCACTTAAGGTTACCCACAATACGGCCGTGCTGGCCAACGTAAGTCTTGACATATCCCGCACCAACGACCAGGTTTGTTTTAGTTTCAGTTTCTCATGATTTCTGTACATATGCGTCGTTTCGTTCTAGTTCCCGTTATTGCTTTGTACATATGTGTATAAATGTTGTGCGAATCCCGGGCTCTCTGTTATCCCTACTCACCGCCCGAACATTGTTCTTTCAGGTGACCAAGATACGCGACCAATGCCAGAAGCAGGAGGACACCATCAACGAGCAGGAGGGCGAGCTGAATGCCAAGCGCTCCGAGCTGCAGAAGCTTAAGGACGAGGAAACGTCTCTCCAGAAGGAGTACGACTCGAACAACCGCGAACTCTCCAAGCTGACGAAGCACCTGCAAAACACCCAGCTCCAGATAAGCTCGGTAAGATTGGTTAGGCTATACTTTGACCAAAAATTAATGTTTCCCCTTTCTAGGTTCGTTCGATGGTCACCCAGCTAATGGAGACGCAACGCCAGATGACCGACGCCCTGCTTATTTGTAGGGCAGCAATGGAGACCCAGAACGCCGAGCTCGTCTCTGAGTACCAGCTGAAGATCGAGCCGGACTTTGACGACGCGCGCAAGCTGATGGAGAAGGAGTTGGAACTGCCCAAGGACGATCCCTTCGAGGAGAACAACAGCGGGGCGGCCAACCAGGCCACCAATGGCTTCGCCAACGACCCCTTCTCCGGCCAGCAGATCAGCAAGCCTGCTCCGGCCCTCTCCACCGGCTTCGACGACAGCTTCAACATGAGCTCTGGCTTCGATAGCGGTTTCGATGCCTTCAACCAAAGTGGTCCGGTCACAGGCTTCGGCCAGACGCAGCGGGATCCCTTCGGATCGGATGCATTTGCGGCTCAAAAGAGTGCTGTAACGCCAGAGGTGAGCTGTGGACAGGGAGCTTTAGAAGGCTTGAAAATTCAATTTATTAAGTTTTTGAGTTTTTTATTTATGTAATCCATTCTTACAGCCTGGCAAGGATGACTTTGGCAGCGATCCCTTCGCCGCTTTGCATGCTCCCACGGGCCAGGGCCAGGTGCTTAGCCCCAACGCGAATAGGTCGGGTCCGCCTCCCCGACCGGAGTCCCCTAGTCCGGCATTGCCGCCAAAGAAGTCAAAGGTTCCGCCCCCGCGACCTGCTCCTCCGCGAGCGTCCCAGGTAAGTCCGGGATTGGCTTAGACACTTTGTGAATCATCTTATCGAATCCTGAATCTCTTTCGCAGCCCACGAGCGGCTTTGGAGGAGGAGGCGGTGCTGGTGGATTCGCCGACTTCGATGACTTTGACAATAAGGTTGGTACACAACAACAGTTCAGTGTCCGCTGGGATCGGTGGTAATGCATGCGCCCCGCCCCCAGCGCCTCGCACCCGCACCCTTCAGTCCGTTGTATATATAGCTAACCAATACCGCGGCACTATTTGGTTTTACGTTTACGATTATCACTAACACTTTTTTAAGTTTTTTGTAGAAATAAACACGTTGTTGCACCCCGTTCAGTACATTTTGATTTGACTTCTATTCTGTAATTTGTATTCTGAATTTTGTATCTCTTTTAGTTCGCCATTAGTTGCCGGTAGAACCGAACACTAACCACTAATCATCCACCCTCGTAGTTATTGCTTCGTGTGCTCCCCGTTTGAAACTAACCGTCTCTGGTCTCTCTCTCTCTCATCTCTGCAATTCTCTACTTTCAGTGAACATCTTAAGATACCCATTTATATATACGATATAACCAGTACTAACACATACTCAGTTAATGAATGGCCTCCTCTAGCGACATACACAACCAAACCAAACCAATCGAATCGAAACAAATCAATTTGAGCGTACAAAGCTACTTGCAGCAGCATCCAAGTAACCAGTAAAGCGTACATTATCACGGTGTAATATTCTAGAGGACTAGGGGCCGCATTATCGTTCATGCCTATTAGCTAATTGTACTAAATCAATTCCAAATCCGAATCGAAACTCAACCAAACAAGCAACTCAACCAATTTCAAGCGTTACGTATCGTGTTATAAATGTAGTCACAAAGCAGCAGATGCAGATTGGCAGGATATTGTGCAATATGTGTGTTTAACTTACTATTATTAATTACTATTATGGGTCGTTTGATTTTCCCGATCTCAGTGAGGAGTTTAACGCGCGTTGTTTGTTGTTTGCATATGCGAATACTAAGGTTTAAAGCTATTTGCGGCATTTTGAATATCATATTCCAGTCACACCTCCACCATATACAATAATACACACACTGATGAAACTGCCGCGGAAGATCGAATTTTATGGGGTCATGACGTGGGCGGGCGAGCTCCGCAATCGGGACTGTCCACAACTATTTACCAGAAACACACCTTTTACGAGGGCCACAGGGCCTGAGAGTGCATCGCAGTCTTGTCAGTAGTTCATGCTTTCTAAACTCGAACTATATCAAAGTATTCGCCAGACCCCGATTATTATATTTACGAACACTTATACACCGAAACGAACAGCTTCCCGTGCATTGATTTTACCGAGAATTATATATTCCGCGCATATATACATATTATAGAGAGAACTTTTAGTGAAAGCCCAGCCTAACCGATACAAAAATGTAACAAACAGCGTTTTGCATTATTAATAAAAAGAATATCTATGTTCGACATCATTCAACGTATGGCCAAGAGGAAATCTTCTGAAAAGGGTTATGAATCTGGGATAAGGTTTTTGGTCCCAATCCTTCACATCCTAATCCCCCTTGAGGTGGCTGCTTGAACGCTTTCGTTGACCTTTTTTGATTTTTGCTCCTCTTTGTTGTGTAGTCTTTTTGATTCCCCGCTTAATTTGATTTCGTTTTAATTTAATTTTGTTTCATTTCACTTCTTTTTCCCCATGACACGTCGCACCTACTTGCAGCTCCACAACATTCCAAGTACGCCCACCGCCTCCGCCACACAGCTGCCCTTACCCCTGCCCTTGTCCCTGCCCCCAGCTCCTGCTCCTCCCCCTCCCATCCCTGCTGCGATCTCGAGTAGTTCCTCACTGCTCGACAGCTTCTCGCTGTTTGACGATCCCGGCCAGACTCGCAGCCAGGCTGCCAGCACACCCAATCCCACTCCCACACCCACCACCACATTGCACTCCCTGCTCCCCCCGATGTCGTCATCATGCCCAGCCCCAGCAGCGGACTTTGTCTCCGTATCAGCATCATCTCTAGCTTTGGCATCGGGTTTGGAAACGGGAGCTGGGGGAGTCTTCTCTAGTAGCACTGTCACCCCCGCCTCCATTTCGAATAAACAGCATTTGTCGCGGTCCAATACACCGCTGCAGAACCAGAGCTCGAGCTCGACGGGATTGGGCTTGTTCGATGCCTTTGGAGGGGCTGGAAGTCAAAAGACACCCACTCCCAGCCTCATCTCGGGACCCACGGACTTCAAGGATGATCCATTCAAGGACTACCGCTACGAGGATCCCTTCAGCATCAAGGACCCCTTTGCCGATGATGAGGAAGAGGAGCCGAAAGGTGGTTCGGGTCAAAAGAAGAACTTTGCCGAGGACTTCAGTTCGGAGGGTAAGACATTTTAAAAAAAAGTTACCACTTTAGCCTACAGCCTTTCTTCCCTGTTTTAATCGAACTTTTCTGTATAGATGAGATGGGAGCTGCAACGATGGGCAACACTTTAAACAACAACCACAACAGCATCAGCAAACCAAAGGCAATCACCCCTCTGAACAACGATCTGCTGGCCCAGTTCGACGCCTTCAACCTGAACTCAAGTCCGGCGCCCTCGCACCACTCGAGCACGTCGCTCCACTCGACCTCCAAGTCGGGATCATCGGGACCCAAACACCAGAAGTCGCAGACGGCGCTGGACGCATTCGCCGATTTCGATGACTTTGCAACTGCAGCAACCACGGCAGGATTCGGAACTGGAACTGGGGACTCCACCTCTACGACCACAACAAGCAATACGAAACTCAATGATTCCTTCTTCGATGCATTTAACGACAACAACTTCTGCGTGAACCAGAACATTACGGTGGCAAACAGTGTGGCAAAGCCTAACGATCAAAAAGCCAACGCCTTCGACGCCTTTAACGACAACTTCGAGGACAGCTTCCGGATGGGTGGATCCATTCCCACACAGCTGGACAACAACAACTTTGCCAAGTTCGAGGCCTTCGAGGGGCACAACTTCTCGAGTGACTTTGGCAATAGCTCGTTCGGCGGCGAAAAGGAGAAGCAGAACGGGAAGAAGAAGGGATCAAAGGAGGCCTCCTCCAAGGGCAAGGACAAGTTTGCGGCAGACTACTCAAAGCCGGAGAGCTTCGATGCGGACCTGGAGGAAGCCCTAAAACGCAGCGTGCTGGATAATTAACGGAGTAGTACCATGAGGTAGCAAATAAGAGGTACAACAGATGAATGTGATTGATTGATTCGCGAGATGTGTTTAATACCCAACAGATGACAGATGAAAGATGTGCATGCAATATTCTCGCTCTCTATTTGCCCGCAATCCGTTAAACTATCTTAGTGTTTCTCTGAACAAACCAGGCCTGAATCTGGACTAGTTTCTATATATTTATATTCTACACTCTTTCGTGCTCAAGTCGAGAGGATCAAAGCGATCCCAGACGTATAATTCCAGCTGGTATTACAAATTATTTGCTATATACCTACAAATATATAATGTATTCGTATATCTATGTAATTTCGCGTAACCACATACTCGTAGAGCCTAAGCTATTCGATTTAACCTGTACCAAAACCGTATGAATAAACGAATGAAATAATATCATAAATGCTGCGGGGAGGAGTGAAAGCAACAGATGGTGGAGAGAGTGCTTCTAGCTCGCACGCGCACTAGCAAAGGCGTATCAGCGAGATCCAGATGATTGAGTGCAGTTCTCTCCACTCTCACATATACCTTAAAAAACTGTAAGAGCAACAAATGAAATAACGTCATTATTACCTCAGCTAGTTGGGGGAAGTGCTCCCAGTCCTTGCACATAACCAAAAGCGTATGGGAACTAATCTACCATCGTCACTACTAGGGATGTTGAGAGAGCGATCCAGATGATTAAGAGTAGTGCTCCCCCCTTTCACGCACACTACTAAAAACATTTGATTAAACTAATGAAATAACATTACTACAACCCGAGTAGAGAGAGAGCTCTCCGCTCTCACGCACACCACTGCAAATGCTCCAATAGAATACCGCGGGTTATGGGTTTAGTTCTCATTTCAGTTTCCAAGTTCGCGGCGAGAGGTCATAGAAAACTGTGAGTTGCGGGTGCAGCTTAGCTTTAAGTTCTAGAACGGAATGGAATAGTGTGCGTGTGTTTGTCCGAAATTCCATGGGAGCGCAAAATCAACTGCCGGCAATTCAGAATCTCCCTAAATACAGAGCCAAACCCCGCACACAGGCGCACAAAATTTGCTGCATTGGCACTATAAAAAAAAAAACAGCTTGCCTGCGATCTGTTTGTGTGTGTGTTTGTTTTTTTTCCATTTCTTTGTGTGCTGCTAATTACATTTATTTTGTAAACTTAATTTCCAAGCCGTGGGGGCTGGGCGGGTGGAGAATTCAGCGATAGCAGACTCACTTCCAGTGAAATGCCTTTTTTGTGTGTTTGCCATGTTCAGTGCCTGATAAGTAACAGTTATCGGGCTCAGAGATCCGCGGGTTATCTGATATTGCTTTGGGGGTTATTGTTGGTGTTGGTGTTGCCATAGCTATATGGCTATGTATATGTGGGGTCTTGAGAGTGGGAGTCCGGTTAGCGGTTTGCGGTGCTCGGGGATAGGATCGATTCGCTTGTTGACACATTGCCCACACCGAGGGCGGCTCCAGAAGTAATTAGATGTTATGTATCAAACACTGGAGTACCATTAGAATTGTATGTTGTAGTGGGGGCTTAACTCCCAAATGTATCAATGGCATAGAAAACTAGGGAAAGATTGTTATAGGAAGTTCAAAGTCCCATATTGTAAAATTTGAATCTAGTATATCTCATATTAATATTAGTCGAGGCGACATTAAACTTTACTCTTCTTAAGGCAAACGATTTTTATTTTTCCAAAAAAAATCTTTTTCTGAAGCCGAAAATTATCTTTAACAATCAACAACCCTGATTAGATAAAATCCAATTTTCCCCTAAGCTTGATTGTATACTTCGCAGAAGCCTTTTATCAAAATTCAGCATTACAAAATAAAGTAAACAAAGCTTTTAGTTGATAATTTATGCAATTTTGTTGAATTTAATAAATTACTTGAAACCCCTACGATGCAAATTCAACTATTTACAGCTTTTTGAGATTAAATATTTATAAAAGGTATGGGATCTCGGCAATAAATAAATTATCCAAAAGTTTTATTTGTAAAATTATTTAGATGACATTAAATTAAATGTTGGTTGTTCAACAGCTGGTTAAGTTACAATCTTTGAAAATTACAGGAAAGTGGTTCGCAGACTTGAAATTAATATCACATTCTTAGGTTTTGATAGACCTTTTAGAAGTTTTAAAATTAATGATTATAATGTAAGCTATTCCTAATTTAGAGCGATGACTCTTATTAAATTAACATGAAATTATCGTAAAACTTCCTTCTGCAGTTCCAGTTCATCCACCATGTCGAAGCCAGCTCTATATTACGCCACCCTGAGCCCCCCTTCCCGCGCCGTTCTGCTCACGGCCAAGGCGATCGGGCTCGACCTTGAACTGAGGTAGGTTCCCACACTTCCACGTATCACTTAACTTAATTAACAAGTGTCTCCGTCCATACCCACACCCATTGCGATTCCCGTGTCCAGGTCAATTAACCTGTTGAAGGGGGAGCATCTGACGCCGGAATTCATAAAGCTGAACCCACAACATACGATCCCGACACTCATCGATGGAGAGGCAACAATCATCGACTCCCACGCCATTTGCGCTTACCTAGTGGAGAAGTTTGGAAAGGATCAGCAGCAGCTGTACCCCAAAGACCTGGTGCAGCGCGCCCAGGTTGATGCCCGTCTGCACCTGGACTCGGGCCATCTGTTTGCCCGCCTGCGCTTCCTCTACGAGCCGATCCTGTACTACGGCTCCACGGACTGCTCCATCGACAAAATCGCCTACATCCAGAAGTGCTGGGAGATTCTAGAGGGCTTCCTGAAGGACCAGCCCTATCTGTGCGGCGGTGAGCTAACCATTGCTGACTTCTGTGCCCTGGCCACCGTGACTTCAGTGAACGATGCGGCTCCCATTGACGAGTTCAAGTTCCCCAAGCTGCAGGCCTGGCTCAAGCGTTTGGCTGAGCTGCCCTACTACCAGGAGGTCAACGGGGAGGGAGCCGATGAGCTGAAGGCCATCTTCAAGAGCAAGCTGGCCGAGAACCGTGGCAAGTGATCCCAGTGTTCCCGGTTATTCTTTATTTTCTACACACACACCTATACCTATACCAATACCTATGTTATCCAGGCTTGAATAAACTGCTCTAGTTGGAAGTACATAACCTACTGCGATTGTTCAAGGGTAAATCAAGTTTGTGGGCCCCCGACTCGGGAATTAGCTTGTGAAGCCCACCAGTACAACATGAATAAAACGACTTTGTTCGACCTTTTATTATGTGGACTTATTAACTTACATTTAGCAACAATATACTTAGAGGTAATGGAAACGGAAATCGCCAGCTACAAGGGGAGGGGGCAAATCTCTCCCGGCTATACCAAACGTTATGTTCGCGAACATAGGCTCGTCCAAGGAAGGATGTGTTTTGTATTGAACTGGTAACTCTAATAAAAGTACAAAATATATATATCTACAGAAAGTAAAAACATAAACGGGGCAATCGGGATCGGGATGGGATCAAGGTCAATGAACTTCTGGGCACTTCAGTGGCTGCTGCAGGCGTACAAAATATATATATGCTCGTATATGGGTAAACAGACTATCACGACCCACGCTCATGCACACTTCCTCACACACTCCTCTCACGCTCTCTCATTCACACACCTATTACTCGGAGCTCTAGTCGCGTCGCAGCAGGAATCTCTTGATGCTCCCCGGGAGAGGAAGCCTTGCAATAGCCTCCGCCGAGAAGTGCTCCAATATAACGTTCCGGCAGGCGCTCTGCAGGGATAAAACTGCGGGGGAAATAAGGAGAATTATAGGAGGGAATATACCGAAGGCAGGGTGTTCATCTTCATATTCCATGTTTACATATGAACATAAAATGAAAGCACCGTGCAGATGGCTATACTTACTGCCTTCCAACTGGATGATTCTTATCTGCTTGGTGGTGCCGTAAACATCGATAACGACGAACAGAGGGGCTCTGTTCAAAGGAATGTCTCTGGAGACGGGTCCGTGGTCTACCCCGTTGATGATGAAGTGCAGCTCGCCCTTGGCTTCACTGTTAATTGTGGGCACGTATATGATCCCAATGCGCGAGCCCGTGTCCGTGAGCAGGATGTCCGAGTCGTTACCATTCCCCATCGCCGGTCGCAACAGTCTCTTTGGTAAAAGGCCGCGCGGCGTCCTCACATGCGTGGCATCGCCCAAAAGATTTCCTAATTAAGAGAAGTTAAAAATAATATTAAAAAATTTAATTTATATGAGTTTATTTAAAAACCTATCTCAGCCAAGTTAATAAATAAGACGGTAATATATAAAAAACCTTGTAAAATATTAAAATGTGCAATTTATTAAAGCTATTTTACGCCACTTTTCTTTACTTTGCCCCTACCTTAATCCTTCTAAAAGTATAGGTACTCACTGTGTGGCTCGTCATCCGTCTCCGGCTCGATGATGTCGTTTGCTGGATCCTGCCGCTGGTTCATCTCGAACTTGGAGATCGGGTAGATCCAACTGTTGCCCAGGTTGGCCAGGTCGGGCAGCGCGAAGTGAGGCAGGCCCTCGCTGCTGGTGCGGATCACATGGGGGGCTAGTTCGGTGAGGCCCAAGCGCATGTGGCCTGACCACCCACGTTCGATCTTCTCGATCTCCACCAGGAAGATGTCGCCCGGCGCCAGCGGCCGCTCTGAGAAGGTGAGGGCGTCAGCGAAGCTGGCCCGGCGATACGCGACGGTGGCGTCGTCGCCCAGCTGGATGTTGGCTCCATGGTACGGGTGGAAGCGACTCAGCTGGCGCTTTCGGCACACGCTCTGAGGGATGTCTCTCTCCCGATCCTGATCCGGCTCCTGTTCCTGCTCCCGCTCCGCATCCGGTGGATCCTGCTCGGCGCAGACGACCAGCTGCTCCACGGCGGGTTCCATGCTCCGGCGGGTGCTGCTCCTGAGCGGTGCTCCTGTTGGGGTCCTGGTGCTCCTGGCGTGCCCGCACGTTGCTTATTTACCTTTTGTGTATATGTTGCTCAATTTTGTTGTTCGCTGGCTGGCTAGGGTTGGAAAACGACGTTGGGCCAGTGTTGGCAGGTGCCAGCCGTTGCAAGTTGCCGTTCACCACGAGCGGGGACAGCTGCTGACAGCGGCCAGTGCTGGGCAGCGCTTGTGACGTAACACTGAACAGCTGAGCGGCAAGTTGCGACTTGCCTGGAGATTACGAGGTATGTAAAATATTAGTTTCTGACTGAAAAAAAGGAAGTTACTTGTCCCAATCTGTTATAGATGCGAGTTCCCTCAGCCCTGTTTGTCGCCAGAGGACGTGCGCCCCAGAGCGAGGCGGATGTGCCTTTCCAGGAGATCCTGCCCCTCCGCCTCAAGAACACTGTGAGCGGAAAGGCGGACTCTGGCTCGGATGTGGCCTGCCTGCAGGAGATGGGCGTGCTGTTCGCCTGCATGAAGGACAACGAGTTCGTGGAGAAGTACTGCCACAAGGAGATCAGTCAGTTCCAGAACTGCTTCAAGTGCTACATGGACCGCAAGTTCGAGGCCAAGAAGACCGTCAACCAAGGCATCGTCCAGCCGGGCAACAACCTCAACTACAAACAGCTCAACAAGTATATGCGCCGCTACCCCAATCCCCTCTAGCTTAGCGTTCTTTCAGTCGTTTAATAATACACTATTTACAAAGTAAGCTGTCCGCCTGATTATCCTTTTCGTCATCAGTAGACCACGTCGGCGTCTCCCAATCCTGCAGAGGACTGGCTCACCGGCGAGGGCTGGCTTAGTACAAAATTGGACATGGTGCGCAGGCTGTGGAACTGCTGCTGCTCGTAAAGATCGGAGATTAGAGGCTGCTTGTCCCGCACCCGGCTCAGCAGATCTGACAACTGGCGGGGCTTGGAGACGGTGGGCGTGGGCAGGGCCAGGTTGATGTGCAGAGGGTAACCACCATGCTCCCAAGTATCAGCCAGGATCTGCAGACTCCGGTTGGCCTCCAGCACTCGGGCCCGCTGGAAGTTAAGCCGCTCCTGCTGCAGCTCCGACCAGTGATCCTGCAGAAATAGAAAGGCGATTATAGGGGAATTCTCTCTCAAGGAATTCTGCAGCTCACGAATCGTGTTCCCAGGCGACCGAAGTACTTGATCTGCTCCTGGACATTCAGAACCTGCTGCATGTACCAATCCCGCGCCTTCTCCACGCCATCCAGCCCAAAAAGTAGCAACTCCCGCTGCTCCTCCAGCTGCTTTAGTCGCTTTAGCATGTTGTAGTCAATGCCATGCTGAAGGGTGTGCCTCCTGGACTCCCGACGCTTGCTGCTTGACTTCTTGGCAGGAAGGGTGGGCAGGGCAGCCAGGCTCCAGTCCGTGGCCGAGGCCGAGGTGGAGCTGGAGCCTCCGTCTGCCGAACCACGATGCTCAAACTGCTGTAACTTCGGGTGCTTTTCTGCATCCTGCATCAGATTCAGTTGCCAGTTCTGCAGGGCATGCCGTATATCCGCCTTTCCCAAGGCGACAGGTGGGGAAGCCGGCACCTGGCGTGGAGGTTTGGGGGGAGGTGCAGGCGATCCATAGTCCATGTCCACTGGATGGTTCACCTGGGAGCGGGGCCTCAGCTTCACCTCACTTGTGACCTGCTGCTGGTTGCGCAGCAGACACAGCTTCAATCCCGCGCAGAATCTGTCAAAGGAGAGCAGCCCACTGCTGGGAGTGACCCGACGCAGGGAGTCCAACACCCCTCGGGGCAATCCTTTAGAGCCGTCATCCTGCCAGCCCTTCTCTATGTCAGTGTAGCGCACATATCCACTATGCTTGTCATCCAGGATATCGAACAGCTTCTTCATGGAGAGAACAAACTGCTTGGGCAGGGCATCCATGTCCAGGGATTGGGACTGGGTCTGTACCGAACTACCTCCTCCATCGCTGGCGTTGAGGGCCAACAGGCTGGTGCTAATGCTGGTGTTCTGCCGGAGCATCTTACTCTGCAAAATGGAAAGTGGCGGTGCGGTTATGGATTATGGTGAGTCCCACGCTTGGACTCAATGCATAACTGAATATTCATCGCGGCCCATTAGCATGGGTTACTCAAAATGGAATGTGTGTGATCAAATCGGAGATCTTTGCATGGCTAAGGTAAGGTGTCATGAGAAGACTCATCCAGAAAAACTTACTTCACAGCATCACTCCTTATTATTTTATTTTCGCTTGCCAATGCTCTTAACACTATCCGATTTTCTCACACTATTTTTTTTATATTTAAATTATATAGACTGTGTTTTAAGCTTTATAGTATTTTATTATTTGCTAAAGTATTCTCAATACATACAATACTTGTATATGTAACTATTAACAATTTATAAAACAAGTTCTTTTGAAGAACTTTTACAGTGCATATTTGAAATGGAGAGGCTGTTGCGAGATGCTTCATCTTCTGCAGCATCTTATTTCTTTGTTTGGATCATGCTGTACTCATTGTAATAGTTTCAAAAAGTACTTTGGAAACGGGTCGAAGATGAAATATCTTTAGAGGCTACAATGCTATGGTGAACATTCACTCTCATGCTATTCCATTATTGTTTTTAAACTCACCCGTACTGCTCATGCTTTGTTTATAAACAAAAAGAGCCGACTTACCCGAGCTTTGCGGAAATATTCACTTCAAATCCAAATCCAACTGCGGTTCCAGTCCAGTTTGGTTCTTGGGACAGCCTTTTGAGGCCGTTCGTCAAGGCTTCTGCGCAAGATTTGCACCTATTTTGAGGCAATGCGATGCGATGCGACGCGATGTGTATGTAATGCAACTCAGCTCGGCTCAGCTCAGATCGACTTAGCGCGGTTGGCCAGCCAAAACACAAAGCACCAAACACAACACCCAAACCCAACCAACTGGTTATATTGACTGCACACTAGACTTGGGTCCGCGCTTTGGGCTCTCGGGTCTCCCGTCTCTTGGCTCTGGTCTCGCACGCATGCGCAACTTGCGCGACTGGTTTCTGCTGTTTCGGTTTTCGGTGGATCTTTCGGATACAAACACGGGAGAGCGCCAGGAGGCTCGCTCACACAATCACACACTGGAGCGCGAAACTAGCTCTAAATCGAACCCGAAATCCCAGAGAGAGATATTCCACGTTCCGAGAGAAATATATTTATTGTTAGCGATAGAAATTCAATGCGCTTGGCTTAATCAGTCGAAGGAGGGAGCTAATTGCCTAGGTTAATAATGTATCTGGTAGATGTGTACGTGGTATCTTGTATCTGCTGCTCGAACGGCAAACTCTGCGCAATCCAGGAGGGATCGCTAGAATGAGCCTTTCGTCTCAAAACTACGATTTACGCTTAGGTAGTAGGTCAGTATCTTCTAGATACTTCTCGAGGGGAGTTCCTGCTTACAAGTCGGCCACTGACTTCCGGCGCACATACTTGGCAAAGTAGTCCGGACGCCAGCACTTGCAGGATCCGGGGATGAGGAACCAGTCATAGTAGAGGCGCACCTGGAAGCAGCCCAGCTCGTCGTGTCCATCGCAGTGGGCATCCGCTTGAGCGGAAGACGGGCCACCCGATCCCCCAGAACTGGTGCCATCGGAGGCGGTTGCCACTCCAGCCCGCTTCTGCAGGTACTGCTGGTAGGCCTGGAAGTCCTGCACCGAGGGCGCCTGCGTGGTGGTCGAACTGGTGGGCACCGTGTCCTCCGCATTAGGGTAGAAAATCTCCGCCACCAGCAGACTCACCCAGCGGGGGGAGGAGAGGCAGCCTCCGTCCAGGTAGTGACAGCGCGCCTGGATGCAGCGCGTCACCTCCACGGTCTGGGTGAAGTAGCCCTCGTAGGGAATCTGCACCACATAGCGCCAGGCGCCCTGGTAGTTCTTGGCAAACACCGGAGTGGCATACTCAACCTTGGCGGGACAAGGCGTAGGAGGTCCCTCGTACCGAATGGGCCCCACCTCCTCACGCCGCTCCGCCGTGGGGGTTGCTCCTGCTCCAGAGGCACTATTGTCTCCCTGAATAGCCCTGTACAGGGTGCAGAATCTAAGAAATGGAATAAATAGGTATGTATTATCAGAATAATTTTAATATTTTTATGACCGAATTTTGACCTTGTTAAAATTCATATGGAATAAAATGGAATGGAACCGGAGTATATATTTGATATTTCATTTCCGTATCTATAACATATTTACGAATCTGTAACTTTGAGATATTTTATTCGGCGAATTAAGAGCATGTTAATATTCATAAGAAATGCTGTGAAAAGTGAAATGCCGTTGAGCAACCTAGATCTGTTGGACTTAGGAATAATATATGCTTGGAATTTTGCTGTTAAATGTGGTCTTTTATTTTTTTAGGAACTCCAGTTTTTAATATTCCTCCCTAGGAGTTATTGGTTAAAGTTTCCCCGATCTCAACTTACACTCCACCGCCATCGCAGAACTTCCTTGGCTTGCGTTCCTCCGCTGCTCTTTTCTGCTGATGCTGCTGCTCCCTCTGCTGGTGATGCAACTCCTCCTCGTCCAAGGCGGGATCGAAATAACTATACTCATTGGACTCCACGCCATCAGGAAGACTCCTGCGGACGCGAGTAGATCCTCCCGATGGGTACGGCCTGTCGATATTGTTGCTGTCCAGCTGCTCTACGGGCTCGTCACGTATTATCTGGGTGACCTTGGGCAGGGTGTCGTCGGCCTTGAGCACTGGCAGTGTCTTTGAGAGGAACTTTAAGGTCTGATTGCGTATCAGTTCACTGGGAGAAGGGTAAATCATTTAGATAAATTACATTTGTTAGCCAAAGGATAAGCTGACTTACAAGGGATAGGGTTCCCCGAGCACGTTCTGACCCAACGGGTTCTTGGGTATCTGGCCCTTGTTCAGGTCCCCGCAGATGTTGTGCACTGAAACGGCGGACTTCTTGCCAGCAGCCACATCCTTGCAGTCCGCATTCACGTAGGTGTACGGAGGAGGTCTTACCTTGGGAGGCACTGCATTCGGGGACTCAACAAAGGCGTAGTAGCCCTCCGGAGGCTGCTCCTCCCCGTAGTCCGATGGTCCCGACTGCTGTTGCTGTGGCTGGGCAAAGCCCAAGTGGGCCAGCAGCAGAAAGCTGAGAATTTTCTAAAAAGACAGTGACAACAAAAGATAATTGAATATCCGTCGGCGCATATCAGTTAAATTAATTGCCCCGCAGCCAGTCAGGCAGTCAGCATGAATGGCCTGGCATTGTCCGGAGAAAGAAGCGATCTCTTTTGGCCAGGCCCAGACAGTCTTTTTTTGTATTTGGTTTTTGTTGTTGTTTGTTTGTTGCTTTTTTTTTGGGTATAGCGAAAGCGCGAAAGTTGCGACTGCTTTCTGCTGGGGAAGATAAACAAACGCAACGACTTTTGCATCTTCTGCGGGCTCACTTGACCATTAATTGTTGGGGAACTTTCCCTGAAATTCTGGGCAGCATCAGCAGCAGCAGAAGAAGCCCAACGAAATCAAAAGTACCTACGGAAAGAGCTTCGGTATTCAGGTCAAGTCTTAGACTGTTTTTGTGGGCGGATGCAGCCAAGAAGGTGGGGAATTTCTCTCTCGCTTTCTGGATGCGGGCTTGATCTGAAGCCGACATGGTTCACAGCGCAATTTGAATCCGACAAGGCAACAAGGCAAGGCAAGTCAGCAGGGGAAATTGGGTCACTCGTTCTTTTGTTTTTCTCGACCCCTTCTAATGGACCCAAACCCGTTTGCCCTGCGAGAGAGTTGCCCAATTTGCATAGGTAAATATTGGTAGCCCAATTGCAGATTGGCCGCAATGGCGGCAATCTGAGCCCGGACGGTTCTGGCCAGAATCTAGAATGGAACTTGTTCGTCTTGGTCTTGGCGTGTGTTCCCAATATGCGTGTCGTTTCACACAGCAGCTAACGGGAAAGTTGCTCGGCACCCGGCCAGAATCGGAGGAGGAAGGGGAGGCGGGGCACCACAGTTAGCTCTATTCATTAGCATGCTCCAGAATCGGGCGGTTCCCAGGGGCTAACACTAACAGTAAACGCTCGGCCTGGCTTATTGCAAAACAAAAGACTTGGGCAACGAACTTGACTTGCGGACAGTTCTTGTGTTGGCAGTTAGCACACCCGTAATGATGACATACCAGCACTAGGCGATAATCCATCTCCAACTCCACACCGCTTCTCTCCGCTCGATCGCACACAACACTTGGGAGCTTCTTGGACGGGCTCTTCTGGGCCTTCTTGAATATTCTTGGCTTTGGCTGCTATCCGCGTTGGAAGAAAGCAGAACCAGACGCGTTAGGTGCAGCAACTGAACTGAGACCGGGATTGGAGCGCTGCAGACGTTGAACCTCCGGTGCTGGCTTTAAAGCCCGGTCAACAGAACACTAGCGCTGAGAAAGTGGAGAGAGAAAGCTTTACCTTGAAATTTTCATTCAAAGAGTCAGAGAAAATGGGAGAGAGCAGCGCTTAGAAAGGTTTTTCTAAAATAGGAAAGCATACTTTCAGGCTGAAGATACTGGAAAATGTCGAGCAACTGTATCCACAAAGTTCCTACATCAATAAGGAAAATGTCAAGGCTTGCGACTAAAAGTAAATTATTAAAACTTTCCCAATTATGATATTTAAAATATACGCGAGAAAGGATGATATAGCAAATAATTTCCAGGTTCCTTTAAATGTTTTTAAATTTGTTTATTCATTATGAAAGAATATTTCCCAGGAATATTAATTACCCTGAAAAACAACTGGGATATGCTTAATGGTCCTTAAATAAAGATTAAAATCCTCATAAACCAATCCAAGCTTTTCTCATCTAATTGTTTCATTTAAAAAACAATGTTTTATATCCAACAACTTCACGTTTATTTATGAATTCAATGAACATTACAGGACGTAATAAAGTTCTTCCCTCCAATAAACTCGTTAGTTCCTCAACTCCGTCCTTCCATCTCTCGGTGTATACATGGATGTGTGTATATATATATATAGAGTACGTATTTATATAATAAACATTATGCAAAAACAATGCCATAGAGTCTTTAAACATTTGTTATCAATATAATGTTTGGTGTAATGCTTTCTTCTACATGTACAATACATTATTCTTAAATTAATATATATATGTTTGTATATGGATCCGCCTTGTAAATGCCCCGACATTGGATCGAAGAACCATATATATGCAGCTAGGCCAGAATCGGGTGTGGGTGTGGAGAAGTTACAAGTATAGCACATGTATTAATAATAAAAAAATCAAAGCAATCGTAATACGTAATTCAAGAGAATACAGAATACAGAATGTCCCTAGGTCTAGGTCTACAGATTGTAGTTTGAAACTTGGTTTCGCTTACAAAAGGACTAAACTTAGGCATGCCAAGCACTTCATCGTCTCGAAATGGTCAGAGAACTATGTATACAGGGTAAAGGGGAACTAAATCAAATCAAATTGTACTTCACTGTTCGGCTAAATAAATATCGGTTTCGGTTACAAATAAACAAATCAATGTCAAATGGTTAAAAAATAAAGAAAACTCATCTCGTCATTGGCCTCTGAAAATTGCCACTGAATAAATAAACTTATGCTTACGATCCTACTCGATTTTCTGCTCAACTTTCAAACTTAATGCCATATTGCAACTATCATATATATGAGTATATATCTTAAAGTAAACAGAGTTGTATAACATCGATCGGTAGCTCCCTCCGGTTTGAAATATCATATAAAGTAAACTTTATGCTTATGGCTATAGTGCGTTTGTGTGTGTTCTGCTTTCGGTCGCGGTTTCGGTTTCCAGTTTTGTATATTTGCATGCTCCACATGCAACGCAATCAATATCGCTTCTAATTCTTGGGCGAAACGGTGATGAGTTTGTGCGGGGTCACCGGCGAGATCTGCAAGAGAGAGGATTGCCATATTAATGGGCTTTTCGTTGAGGAAATCTCTTCCTGCTTTAACTCACCCATAGTGACCGACCCATGTACGAGTCATCGTCGTCCTCAATCAACCCCGCCGTGTGATGGTGGTTCTGTTGATCAATAAAGAGCAGAGTGTCCTTGCTGCAGGTGCTGGCCGAATTGCGGAGCAGCGAGGACAGTGTTTCGGTGTAGTTTGAGCTCGTGGAGAAGGAGTGCCTCAGGCTGAGACTCGCTGCAGCAGCTGCCTGGTGCTGGGCAGGCATTTCCACAGCAGACACGCTGCTTCTGGATCCGTGCCAGTTGTGGTTTTGTAGCACCTGACGCGACAACTGCAAACTGGACGAAAGCTGTGGCGGGTTTCCATTCCCATTGAACATGTGCCCGTTGAACTTGTTCTGCAGTGTTGAGGCCGCCGTCACTGAAGCGCTCAGCGATCTTGGCGAGGAGCGCGAAGAGAGGGAGCTCTCCAAGGAGGAGGAGCTAGAGGAGGAGCTCACATGCCCATTGGTCTTGACCTCAACGGGAGGTTCTCCTTTAACAGGGGCTTTCAAAATCTCCACTTCTGTCTGGGCTGGCTCTGCTCGCTTCTCCGTCTCCTGGCCGAGATCGGAACAATCTTCATCCATGGCAAATATGGGCGTGGGTTCCTCCTGTACCTCCACCTGGACCTCCACTTCAACAACTGGACTTGGCTTTGTGGACAGCATTTCGGTCTTGCTATCCTCACTGGAACTGGCATCCACATCGGCATCAGCGTAGGCCAGTTCCTCAATGTTCAGGATCTCATGGGGAGCGGATTTCTCCTCAGGAACGCAAGCAGAAATTTCATCTGCAACTAAGGAAAACCAAATGGTTTATAATTTAAAAATTACGTAGAATGGAATGGTGTTTTTTGAAATATTTTTTGTATTATATTTTATGTTAAAGGCATATTTAATTATGGAGTATATGTTCTCACCTTCCTCCCGCTCTTGGCATATTTTGGGTATATCTACAGGTTTGGACTGGGCCTTCTCGGCAATCAAGGCTGCTGCAGACTCGGCAGGCTCACTGCACTCCTCTAGCTTGACCGGCTCCCTTCCTGATGTCGAGGAGGCGGAAGACGAGGTGGCTGGAGCGATGCGAGAGACCCAGTGATCGCCCGAGTTGGAGCTCGACCCGGAGCACTCTCCAGCATCTACGCTGCGTCGCTGGTAGAAAAGCATGTATGCCTCGTTGTTGATAATGTCCTCCTCGATGGCGTCCTCCGGGACCTTGCTCACGCGCTGGTCATCAAACTTGTACCACTGCCGATCGTAGGGATTCTTGCAGGCAGCCGTGTAGTGTCCAGTTTCCAGGGTGTCTCCTTGGTGGTAGCAAACGGCATACAAATCGTAGCGTGTGTCCTTTGGTTCGCAGCGCGAGTTAAGAGTGGAGGAGCGAGAGTCCCCTCCAGACTTAACGCGCTTCCAGGGATTGGAGCCCAGGCCCAGGCCCAGACCCAATCCTGCCCCCATGCCCATGCCCAGCGAGCTGCTGGCGCTCTCGTGAACCCCTCGTGCCAGATGCGGCGACATGTCAAAGGCGGTGAGCGGGAACTTGACCATCGTGGTCAGCTTGGCCGCCTGCGGTCCCTTGGACTGGTGCTGGCGGAAGCGCTTGAAGTGCACCACCAGGATGTCCGGCAAGGACCACAGGCCCAGCGTCTTCACCACGGGCAGGTACTGCTGGCAATGGGGACATCTCCAAGCGTCCTCTGCACTCAGCGTCTCCGCCTTCGTGTAGTGCTCCAGGCACTGCTCCAGGGACAGCGAGGCGGTGTCATTGGGCTTACTAGCGCTCAGCTTCGTCACGCTCTCGTGCTCCACGACAGCCTCCTCTGAGTCCTTGCTGCTGAGGAAATGATCCTCGGGAGAGTTCCACTCTAGGAGCAGCTTAATGTGCTGCGGCCCCGCTTCCGAGGAGAGCACGGACAGCGCCAAGTCGATCATCTCGGTCAGCAGCGGATGCTCTACCTGCTCCAGATAGGTGTCCGGATCGGCGGAAGGGTCCTGCAGCCGGACGCGGAACATCTCGGCTGGAGGAGTGGCATAAGAGAAGACCTCCGGCTTTAGCAGGGGAGCCATCTCGCGCAGCATGCGCTTCTGAAGGTCCTGATAGGAGCAGTCCCTGGGAGCATTCATGCTAAAGGGCGCTCCAAAGCGGGTCATGTCCTTGCCATCTTTTGCTCTGTATACATTGGCCACTAGGAGGAGTAGGTCTGCCTGCGATTGGCTTGGGTTGGCAGATGCAGGAGGAGCTGTCGCAGGATTAGCTCCAGGGAGAGCTGATTTATTCCCAATTTCAGAGGAGACCTTTGGCACGTGCGTCGCCTCCGGCACTTCGATGCAGAAGATGCTCTCGATCTTTGCTAGCGTCTCCACGGGCTGCGAGTCGTAAAAGACCCTCGTAAAGCCCTCTCCGTTCAGATCCACCAGCACCATGCGCGAACCCTCCAAGCCGGTGTCCAATTGCAGTTGCTCCCGGAGTGCCACAATAGGAGAGCCCGCCGGAACACGCAATCCCATCCTCACCTGGCGGGGCAATTGCTTCATGTACACCACCGTCACGAAGATCGTCACCTGAGCGAGCTGCGGCAGCTGCACGGAGATGCAGTGGAAGGGGTCGAAGGTGTTGGACTGCTTCTCGCAGCGCGGGCAGGTGAGCGAGGAGCGAAACTGGGCCTGGAACACGGCCTGGACAAAGCTGTTGTTGCAACGGATGTGATTGGCCAGCGTCTCGGCAGCGATTACCTCGTCGGAGCGTCCGTAAGAGTTCTTCAGGCTCTTGTAGCGCCTTTTGCTGGCCGTGTTGAGGTCCTCGTGCACCTTGTCCAGCAGCCAGAAGAGGAACTCCTGGGCGTCGTGCTGCGTGGAGCTGCGGAACTGCGTTCCATACCTATCCACTACCGCCTTAAAGCTGGTGCTGTGGTCGCTCTCGTTCTTGCACGTCCACAGTGCCTTGAGCACGTTGGCCAGCTGCTCGGTGAGCTCTCCTTTCGTCCCGAACTTGCGCGAGTTGATCTTGTTGCGACGCTTCAAGTCGGCCTGGTGAATTGAGAGAGATTAATGAGAGTTCTTCAAGAAAAAGAAGACAGAACATTATGCTCTACCATTGGATACCCTTTCACCACTTTCCAATCAAGGTTTTTAAGGGGTATAAGAAGAGAGAACCACTCACCTTATACTGGTCCAGAACAAAGTACTCAGCCAGGATGTCCGTGTGACTGAGGCACTGCAGCACCGCGTTCATGAAGCAAGTGTTCCCATGGTTCTTCAGCCCCATCACTCCAGGAGTCTGGTCCGGCGGCCACTGGTAGCCTCCAATTGGAGGCACCCGCTCGCCGCTTCCTGCCCCTCCTCCTACTCCTGCTCCTGCTCCATTCGAGGAGGAAGCGATGCCCGCCGCCTGACCATGTTTGCTCGCCTGGGGAGAAAAGCAGGGGTGGAGAGAACTGTTAGCACAAATTGAAGGCTGGTCAAGAAACCCGTTTCCAGATTAGACTGGAGTGCAGTCTGGGGAGAGGCAGTTTTTTATTGGGTTTCAATTTCGATGCCAATTAAAAATTGTTTAGCGCTGCTCGCCGACATCAATTTGCGATAAATGAAGAAATATAAAGAAAACAAGGCGCATAAAAAAGAAAGGCCGGTCAGCCACAGACGAATAAGCAAATACTCTTCAACATAAGGATGAAAAGGGGATAACCAGTTAGCAATATTCACGATCGTATGGAAATGAGTAAAGGAGTTCAACGAATTTTTTGTATGCTGCTATGAAAATATTTAATCAGCCAATTATGAGGAGATCTGTAATTCGGGCAAACCCTGGGCTCAATCGTCTGGAAATTTTCGGTGTTAATCATTGGAATTTAATGTGATGCGGAGGTGTGTCGGAATAGTTTAATCTCGCCAGAATAAATTTCCTCTAGCAACGAAAAAGTTTCCATAAAAGAAAATAAAAGCCAGGCCTTGTTTTCATAAATTTCACGATCAAAATAATAATCAAATAACTAATGCAGTGAGGATAGCTTTTAATAAAGGGTTTACGTTTGATAAATAAAATAAAGGTTCTCTCGAAACGACAAAGTTTCCATCAAAGATAATAAAAAGCAAGAATGGCTGTCATAATTTTAGCAATACAAATAACTGATACCGTTTTGCTTGCAAATCTGTAGCTTTTAGTTAAGTATTTGCTTTGATGGTTCCCACTGCAATCTCTAGAAACTAGAGCAACACCTCTTAAAAAGGCGGCCGAATCTGAATTTACGATATTACAAACATGCTCTGGAAACGCAGTGAAAACAAACGAAATGTATTGTGGCTAAGGTTGAGGTTTTTTCTGTTGGTGTTTCTGTTTCTGTGGCCGGTTGTTCGTCTGGTCGAGTGCCTTTAACGGCTTTCTGCACTGAAATTTTGTGGATTATGAAATTGGCAGCCGTCGAGCCGAAAAGGGGTGGCGTGTGGCTGGGGCTTTCTCGAGGTCAGCCCACCCATTGCAGCGGGGTCAATGCTAAGTGGACTTCCCGATTTCTGCCCCTCGAAAAAGTGCAAGTCTGGGTGACGAAAGCAGACAGTCGGACCTAAGCCAAGAGATGAGTAAGCCAACTGGGTAACGTCATCGTTCGGCGAATCGATGCCAGCCAAGTACTATGAGTGTGTTGGTAACAAAAAAACATCAAACAAAAAGCTAGCTTATAATGTATACAATAGGGACAACAAAAAAGTGGGCAATCGCAAAACAAGCGGCCCAACCGAACCGAACAAAACCGAAAACTGAAAGAAGCGCAAATCGAACACAAAGCCGGTTTTTTGAAAGCGAAAACCCACGCACGAGATGAACTAAACAAAAAAGTGGCAAAGAAATCGTCGGCCAATTGGCCAAAAGGAAATAAATCTCTGCGTGGGATGGGCGTTGGTGTACTTGTGTCGTGCACTTTGGTGTAGGGCTGATCATGACATTACGGAGTGAGTGGGGTGTAGGACCCCTGATTAGATTGGTACCTCTTTTCTGCGCCAGCATCCGGTGTAGAATGGCACGATTTCTATGAAGGCGATGCGATTCGAGGGCGAGCTGTGTTGCTCCTCCGCAGACTGCAGATGCCGCATTTGGGAGGAGGAGAGACATTAGACATTAGAATGGGTTAGTGGCAATCGATTTCTGTTCCGGTGACAGTTAGCACAGATATTCATTCATTCATTTCGCTCTGCATGGGAGTTCGGGGATTTCGTTGTCTTGAGATGAGTGACACAAATAGTTTCCCCCCATTTTCCGCCGTTGTTTCAGAAACCAGAGGAACGGGGAATGGTGAACCAGAGAACCGGAGACGCTTTTGAATAATTGTTGCTTTTGTTGGCAGGGAATTTGACATTGAACTGACGTTGACTGCATCGAACAAATGCTATTTGTAGTGGGCTCTTCAGATGGGGATGGGTTGGGGGAGTGACCACATTGAATGCTCGAGTGGTGGCCCGACAAAAGCGAGATGCCCTGAAAAGGGCACGAACTTGGGGACTAAACCAAACAGCTCGAAGACTGAACCCTGAACCACTCTCAATACTTAAGTCCTAAGCTGATTTTTTTAATAATTAAAGGCGCCATTTAAAGCTGGCGCAAAAGTTTTGAATTTAAGCCGCTCAGCCCATTAGACAAACCCAATTAAAAGCCGCTGGAATGATGTAAACCGAGCCAGAGCAGCGGATTAAAAATGGAAAAGACTGGAGAGGGTCCCACAATTGCGCGGCTTATGAATAAATTGAGTGGAATTTCTGCCTCAAACGCATGACCAGATCTTCTACTTTATACATGCATATATGTATATGTATCTTCCCATGTGCTGACCTAATCGCGGTGGTCAGTCCGCTATGTGAAGCATTTCTCACACAGCTGGAGACAAAGCAGCAAGCAGACTTCGAGACGTTGCGCATACGCCGCGTTCGCCGGCCGCAATTCCACTTCTGCTTCGCTTCCTTTATTTTCACATTTTTCTCGGCCTTTGGGCTTTGGGCTGGTTAATTGAGCCAGAAACGCGAAGGCATAGAATTAAAATGGCCACTGGCCACTTGTCTCAATTTGCGCTGGCAATTTTATCATCATCGTCATTATTATTTATAAATTTAAACAAATTTCTCCCGTTCTGTTTGCTTTCGCGTTGGGGCAAGTGGCCCCAAATGTTTTCCTTTATATATCAAGTGTCTCCAGCTAGTATTCTTGCCCCCCAACCCCCCTTTCCCCGAACCACCCAAGGGTGTCGGGTAGTCGAGCTCAGTGTTCGCCTTTTGTTTACATTTAGGTATTCCGTTTAACTTGATGTATCGTATTATTATGCCAGGTCTCGAATTCTTGCTGGTTTCATTTTTATTTTTGTTGTATTTTTTATAGCCAGCAAAAATTCCATTCCATTGGGGCAAATGTGTGTTTATGCGGCCAAAGCTCTTGTGATAAGCCAGCAGGGGAGGATCGGCGATAGGAGGTGGTCGGTGGTCGGGAGGGGACGGAAGATAAGTTATAAATATTGCACTGCACTCGAGTATTTGCTTTGCTTTTTACGTAAGCGATAAACAACAGATCGCACGGCTGCATATCTATCTAGTGGTTGCTGCAGTTACGTTTACGCTTTATTAAATAATTGTAAATAATTGAAGATAATTGCTGGCGATGTAGTTGTTTTTGTTGTGCCTGCCACGACGTTGTTATTATTTCAGCTCAGAGATCTTGGCCAGGGCATGAATGAAATTGGCTTTTGGGCTGGGCCGCACAGAGAGAAAACGCGGATCCAGATTGAGAGAGATCTGAAAGCTTAGATCGCAGACAATGCACCGGAAGAAATAAATGTATTTTCTACAACCAGTAATAATAGTATTTTGCATATCTTTGGGTCAAGATCAATTATCTCAAGAACTTTCTTCAGCAAGAAATGTGATATTATTTCGTATTATTTATATATTCAATTAGTATTTTTTATCTTTTTGAATCAAACCTAAAATTGTGTGGGCCAATCACTCCAGTTCTCTTTTATTTTTCTAGGTGTAGAGCTGATCTAAGTTCTCCTACCGGTTTGACGACATTTTATTAATGGAACACTCGACTAGAGACTATTATTAGCGCTTAGTTTCCCCGCTATAACGCTCCGCATTATCGCCGCACATTCGTCAATAGTCTAATCGCGAAATCAAATTTGATACATTTGTTGCCCAGTTCGACCCGCGAATGATCACGTGACACCTTTGGGAATGCAAATGACTGGTGACGATCGCGTCACCATAAACATCCAATCAGACTAGCTGAGATTTACGAGATGGCTGCGGTAAAAGTTGATAAGCGATTCGAAAAAGCGTTTGGCAAACATTTCTAGACTAGCTTTATAGCTTTATATTCTCACCCAGACGTGGTGCTCAGTTAAGTCAAGTCAAGTATCTGCATTAATAATCTGCCATCCCCGTTTGATTCTCTCCCGAGCAAACTAATTAGATCTTGTTGCTTTCTTATGTAAGCAGCTCGGTTAGCACCTTGCAGGTGCAGGGCACACCCACCTTTCGGGGGGGAAGCGGGTGGGGTGCAGCCCGATTACGTGGAGGAGAACAGAAAGCTTTGTCAAGGTTGCGCCCACAATGGGCTCTAATCAGGCCACCTTGCGAACGCGTCGCTTATCAGAACATTCGGTATTCAGGGGCCCCATATCTACATAAACAGTGCTTGGCGCAACTGTAAGGTTCTTTGTGAAAGACCCCAATTTATGAATTGAAAAGCGATGAGTGTTCCAGTCAGCTATTGTGAAAGCTGCTTAAAATTACATGCATTTGCTTAGTTTGGTGTCATGATCGCTTAATGATTAACAATATAATTCGTAGCTGGCCTGTTTTGGCAAATGAATCATTTCGAGATCCCATTGAACCCATTTACTAATGGGAGTTTATGCGTTTACATATAATGTTATAATGAAACTTTTGATACAGAGTTCTCAAATATCGCGGACTTATTGTTTTGACTTTTACTGACAATTTTAGGAATCCCTCTGAGCTCTGTCAACATTAACTGATATCTAGCGTTCGGTTTGAACTGAGTATTTTTGTGAGGCCCACGCGTAGCTTTTTTGGGCAAGGGCAAACCAAAGCGCTTGTCATCAGACGGGCAGCGATAAATTTGCACTTTTCACTTGAACATACATAGTATACAAAATATATCTCATGTATGTAGTTATGAGTGCGAGTTGGCCCCGGCAGACTATTTGATGACGGTTTTTGGACTCCAAATGTGACTTTATAGTCATATATAATGGTGGGGAGAACTGGGCAGCGGTTAATTAACTCAGAATGACGTGGATAATTTTTCGTGCCGACTGGCAACAAAACAAAAAAAAAACGAAAAAATCGGGAGAAAAAAAACAAAACGAGTAACGGCCAATTAGACTGGCTAAGAGCTGAAAGCATAATTTTTTACTGCTCGAGACCCCCGATGGATTCGAAATGTTAATTTTAAAATGATTGTTTATGAAAATAAACGTGCCATGGAAGTACGAAAATAAACGCAAAAGTCTAAAAATTCTGAAAACATTTTTTCAATTAGTTTGATCTCAATTGATTTTACCTTGAAAACGAATTCAGTTAGACCAGCCCCATGGGGGAGACAGGGACGGAGACAGCCGAACGGAGAGGGGCGACGAGGGTGAAAGAGAAAGAGAGAGAAACGTGCGAGGCAACCCCAGCGAACACAGCAACAACAACAATATGAATAGCAATAGGAATCGCAAAAACAACAAGTACATCGGACAACAATTCGCACAAGTGTACAACAGCACAATGTTACGATGTTACGTGTGAGCCAGCCACCGGGCGGAAATACAAAATACAACAAATACAAAATACGCGAACGTACGCGAAAGGCCTTCCTCTCCTCGCCCCTCGCCCCTCACACCTCACCTCCTCCTGAGTACTCTTGAATATCATAGAAAATCAGCAAACAGAAGCGAGCAAACAGAGGCGGCGGTGCAAGGGGAGACTCAACGGAAAGGGGGGCCGTTAAGCACACGCTGTTACGTACTAATCTTGCCATCAACAAGTGCAACAACAACAGCAACATGAGCCACGATTTTGTGGGTGGCTGCTAAACCTTACGGAAATAGACAAAACTGTTTTCATGCACAGGAAGAAAGTTGTCGTAAACAAATGCAATTCATTGGAAAATAAGCAGTCCCTTAACTGGAAACTAAACTTCTATTTTTCCAGATTTGTAACATTAGATAAATACCATAAATATACTCATTTTGTTGCAATAGGAAATATTTCATTCTGTATTCAAGGCAATTGATCACGCATTTCAAGGAAACTTTTTTGCGCAGTGCATTCTCTTGCGTGCGCGCCTTCTTCATCACGTGTTTTTTGTTGTTGTTGCTGAGATCGTCACACAGAGTGTCACTTCTGACTTTTACACTGTCTCCCCTTTCCTCCCCTGCTCTGCTCACTTCCCCTGGCCCCTTCCAGTCATTGCCATTCATTTGTTGCCATTTGCAATTTTTGGCATGCAATCTTTAATAAGGCAGATTATTGGTGTTGGTGCTGATGGTGATGTTGTTGCTCATATTTCCCCGTTTTCGCAGTTCTCGATTTGCGATTTCGTTTTTCCGTTCGCATTCAGATTGCTGTATTTCTTACGCTTGCTTTCCATTCCTCTCCTCAGTTATTCAAACTGAGCTTCTGAATAAAATCAATGCGAGATGCCGAGCGAGTGCCAGCGGCATGATTCATAAATCAAAGCCAGCAATTGTTTACAATGAGGTAATCGCAGCAGCATACCATTAAAAAACAACAACAATGCTCAATTGCCACATAATGTCATTAAGAAAATACTCGTGAACGCAAACAACAATAATACCTGTATTTTCCGATTTGCTTTGCTACTGTTTTTCGGTTGCTTTTGCTGGTGAAAGGTGGCAAAAGACAAGAGCCTTAAGAAACTGTAAGCTACACAACCCTGCCTGCCGCCTGTCACCTGTATCTGTCCGAAATCTGCAATAAACATACAGTTAAAGCTTGCATCCAAGCCTTGGGTGCACTTTCCCGTATTCCAATACTGCTTAAAAATTGAATTTCACATGGGTCAACATTAATTGATACGGTTGTTTTCATTGAGCAGTACGTGCTCCATCATCCCCACACCAACACCCCCACTTTGTGGCCCATTCACCCAGTCATGGTTTCGGTTTCGCCTATGAATGAAATTAAGTCTGCTTTCGTATGCGGCTATCGTTATGGAATTCAAAGCGCCAAAAAGGTCAGCTGCACTCCGTCTGTACGGTCTTGCCCTCTACAATTAATCAAACCCCTATATCAACAACATTCCACAGCAGCACAGTCAGACATCCATAACACGAACGTAAAAGCTTCAAAAAAATAAACGGTATATTAAAGGTCACAACAAAATGAAACAAAAACCCATTTAAATACTACTTTCAAATTTCAAACTACCCAAAAATCCATTTCAATTTAAACTCTAGAAGCACTTCTACAACTCCCCACATAGTCGGCTTTGCAAAAATCTATCTAGTGTCCTTTTCATATAACGTCAGATACTTGACTGTGAAATGGTTTTCAATTTGACAATTTTTTTACTCCAGAAGAAACTCAACACATGTAACCAATTTTCCGTCGAACCATTTAATCGTGTTATTTCGTTCGGGCTAAAGATATTCGAGCTACCGAAGTTCAACTGTAAACGCGTTGATATATCACATAGCATACACACTCGGGGCACCCAATGTAAGTATTATTAGATCAAATTCAATTCCAGAAGCCGCGAGTGCTTTACAAAATGAAGGAAGGGAAGGGGAGCTGTGTCATTGCGCCCTGCACTTGTCTTGGGTTTTTGTGGCGCTCCTTTGTTGTTGTCGTCTTCTGTGACAAAAGCGTGGCACACATTTGTCAGCTTGTGCCTCCTTGCCGGGAGTTGGATGCTCGGTTCTGGTCTTGCCTCCGGATTCCGACCCCCTGATTCCTCTGCCACTCCATCATTAACTGTTGTCTCGCTCCAGCAGCGCACGACCTGAAAAACTCTGCTGAGTTGGTGCCTGGTGCCTTCTCAATGTGCGTGTGTCGGTTGGTTTGTTTATTTGTTTATTATAGCGCGAACGGAGCAACAAATGTTGGCAACATTTACACAAAAATTGTTTGAACAATTGCTGTCTGGGAAACAAAAGGCGCCCAACTACACCTAGTTACAGCCCCTTGCCCTCCTCCACCACCACCGTGCCTTTCAGAGGTGAAACAACAAAAATTATGATAATAATGAGACGGCAATTGTTTAAAAATAAAATTAATTTCCCTGCCCCGTCCTCGCGTATGGTAATCGTAAATTGCCGCTGAAGAGCGTAGAACATTTGAGATACACTTCAAAAAATGGAATCCGAAGTATTTATAGTTGTGTAAACAAAGGCTTTTTATCCGACCGCGAATGCAGTGGAAGGGGATCGAACAAAGAGCGCCGGGCTCCCGACCATATAGATTAGCATACTGAAACTCCGTGAAGGAGGCAGTCAGCCAAAGTCCCAATAAGCCGCTTTTTGGCCGGCGGTACGTCTCTTTTTTCTTATCAACGGTCACGCAAATTGTGACTCAGCACAGGAGAGGAAAACAAAACAACGAAACCCAAAGAAAAACAGAAACGTGGTAAAGGCCAATTCGTGCCCATTTCCAGCGCAGTGGGTGGGCCAAAAGTACACGCAATCGGGATGGGCTGGGTGAAATTTTCACAAAAGCGGACCGAGAACGGTGCCAAATCGGAGACGGTGACGGAGACAGAGACAGATGCCATGTGCCCGAGGGGCGGGGAGACAAAGACCAAAGAACAGAGAGCAGAAAGCAAAAGCAAATGCAGACGCAGACACGAGCAAAACAAAGTGACGATAACGCACTAAGCGATGCTTTCCATGAATATACAACTCCTGATAAGAGCCACTACACACAGCACCCTGCCCACTACACAGGGAACCGGACCACGGAGCACGGAGAATACGGTACATGGAATATGGAATAAGGCATCCCAATACGGAGTCAACACAGCTGGAGCTCCGAGCTAGAAGCTGCACTCTAAGCACCGACCGAACAAAGAAAAGAAAGAAAGGTGAACACACGTTTTTATGGTCGAACGTTTATGCGCGAACATTTATTGCAAGTGATGAAATTGTTATTTGGATTGCAGTCAAAATCGTATTTGCAATTGTGTTTCTTTATATTCCAACTCTCTTGAAAATATTTGATTTACTGATTTGCACTTTCATTGAAAATAATTAATACCTTATTTGGATTGGATAAAATAAAAATATTTTTATATCAAATTATAGGCGTATTTTAATTTGATATAAAAATATTTGTATTTTACTTATGTATCTAAAAAATCTTTTCCAACTCCCTTATCAAAATGTAAATTCTTGATCAGCCGACGCATAAACGTAGTTCCGAAATCCCTGAAATAACTGCAAAATGCATAATGTATACTATACGAAATTTACCGTTGTTAAATGCTGGGCGATCCGATTGAGAAACTTCCTGAAGGACGAACGTCGCAGGGCACGTGTCCGCTTGTTGTTGTTGTTGGCGTTTCCATTGCTGGCAGTGTTGGTGGTGGTGTTGTTGTTGTTGATGACCGAAGCCGGGCCCTCGTAGCTGCTCAGGGACACAATACTACCACTCCTCCCTCGGCCGCCGCTCACGCAGGACGAGATTGCCGTATGGCTGCCTCTCCGCTCTTGGGTATCCTTGCCGGTTCCTGCATCTTCTCCGCCGGACGGAGACGTCGCTGTCTTGAACTTACGCGACCAGCGGAAGGGGTTGCGGGGCATAGAGAAGGCGCGTCGAATCTTTTTGGCGGTACTCGTGGCCAGGGTTCCAGTTCCATTTCCAGTTGCTACCGCTACTCCTTCCACTCCCCCTGCTGTTGTTAGTGCTGCAGTTGTGGTTGCTGTTGTTGCTGCTGTTTGGGTGGCGTCGCCTTCACCCTGCTGCTCTTTCGCTGCCGTTGTTGTGCCCATGTTCTCGCTGTCGGTCTCGCTTTCTCGCTCTCTCTCGCACACACTAAACACCGATTTTCGTCACATATATGTACACGTATAGCTGAATTGCACGGGCGTAGGTCCGATTGGGTTGCTGCTCTTGCACCAGCAAAGGTAAGCCGTACGAACTAAACTATATTGAATTGACCTTTTAGCAGTGATTTTTCAGCGCTTATTTCCGATTTTTCGCTCTGTCTGCCTCCGCCTCTTTCTGCTCTGCTGCCTCTTCTTCTTGTTCTGCTTTTGCCTCCGCCTGTGCCTCTGCACTTCTTCTTCTGCTTCTGGTTTGGTGACCCACTCCGCGACTGTTTTCCGCACGCAAATACTTTCACTTTTCGGCGGAGTTCACGCTGGACAGAAGAGCGATCGCACTCGATTGTGATCCGGTCTCGCGCTCGTATTATTCTGATCCACTGCCCACTGTCATGCGGACGGTACGTTCAGATTGTGCACGGTTTTTGTAATTATTTTGTTTTGCCCGGTGTGGCCAGCTTGTGATCGAAACAAAACGCATAGGGTGGGTAACAAAGACACCAAAAAGCATATCACAAATTTCTGTTATTTAGGATTTGGTTTTCCGGGCTTATCGGAGAGGGCCACATTGTTTTACTGTTAACAAAACGGTCGTTACTGTTAGTTCAAAATTAAATTCTGTCATGTCATCTAAGAGTAACTTTACCATTGCAGCTATACAATCCACTACAAATTGAATTGAAAAAATTACCAAAACTAGAAAAATTATGTTTTTAGAGCGACCATTTCCTTGAATACTACATAACTGTATCGTAACTGTATTTTAAAGTTAGGGTGTCCTTTTCTCTGGTAAGTCAAATTCGCGTCTTTTCCAGTTTTATGAGAAACGAATAAGTCAAGTAACAAAAGTCTGGCAACGCTCATTCGAATTACGGACCGAAATTGAACAGCTCTGTAAACACTCGGTTCAGAATGTTGACATTATCTCAATGTTGAGGAACTCGATTTAACAATGTAGAGCGACCCAATACAATTTTGTGTAGAACATTTTATATGTACATGTATATTACAATTTACAAATAATAATTATTTAAAATATTGCCTAATAAAAGCGTCAAAAGAATTTGAAATGTTCCTATATCTTAATTGCTTTTTTATAAGGTACATAAATAAGTTTTATTAAGTATTAAGATAGTTTGATTCCAAGCTCTTTTCTAATAACAATAATACAAATCAAGTCCATGTACATTTCAATGTTAGATTTGGACAACATTTGGGTGTACGGTTGTTATATCTACATTTTCCGGGCTAGTGTCATAGAATAAATAACGCAAATGGTGCCTCCGTAAGCTTCTTATTCTATGCTGGTGTGCAACAACTGTGAATGCAACCAAAACCGATTGCCGATAACGATTTCCAGACCTCCTCCAGAATCAGCTGGTCTTTTGGGGATACTGTTGGGGAGCTGTTAACCAGAGCACGAGAGCGCTGTCTATCTCAAACGAAAAAAAATCGAGTGCTGAGCAGACGTGTGGATTCGTTGTTTGTTTCCTACTCGAAAAGTTTAAAACAGCCGCGATTCAAACGCTCGGAATATACGTTTTATATATTTCCAACCACTGTCTGGAAGCACAGGCTGCAAAGTTGTGCATTTTCATCACTGAAAAGGAACTCAGCCAGGGATTTGCATCATTCGCTGGGTTTGTTGCCCCAGGCTCTGTCACCTGGCCACCCTGCCTCTTCTGCAGCACTCGAAGGAAAAATCTGCGTGGGATGAGCGCTCTTGTTTTTGAGAAGGTTTGCATTGCTGGAAAACAACAACAAGAAGCTCCTCCAGCATCCTCCGCATAATTTATTCGCAATTTTGCAAAAAGAAATCGAAACGAGAACGAGGAATCAGCGACAGAGAGCGAGAGGGAGAGAGAGAGAGTGCAAGTGTGTTGTGTGTGTATGTGTGAGTGAGTGACAGCGAAGGCGTAAGAAGAAGCAGCAGCATCAGCATCCTGGGAGCCAGAGCAGGGCAGGAAAATATAAATACAAAAACAGAGAAGCAACCAAGCAACCGCTCACCCTCATCCTCACCCGCCTCCACCTCCGCCCCCTCAAAGGATTCCGTTCCGGCAGTCAAAGGACCTCACTGTAGCATGGAGGAATGCCGTTGAGAAAGTCCCAGGAGCAGCCAGGCAAGCATCCTCCGATGCTACCGCACCGACAACGCTACAGATACAGATCCAGATACGGATACGGCCACAGACACAGATACAGCTCTGCAGATACGGCTACTCAAGGATAATGTCCCTGCTCTCGTCCAGGCAGCGGCGTATTATGCAGTGATTGCGGTACATCCCTCGTCCTCGACTCGTGCAACCTCCCAAGCGCCCAGTGACAATTTGCCCCGCCCCCAGGCCCAGCCCCA